>JARVLU010000179.1:20311903-20330856 GCA_031762415.1 Simpsonichthys santanae | reverse complement strand
ATGTGTGTGTGTGTGTGTGTGTGTGTGTGTGTGTGTGTGTGTGTGTGTGTGGTGGTGGTGGGGGAGGGGGCTTGACGTTAGAAGTCAGCAACTCTCACAGCAAGTAGCAGAAAGACAACCTAATATCATTCATCCAACTGTTCTTTTTTATTTTTGTAGGTCCAAGGATTATTACTGAGCAGGAGCACAATGGTGATCCGTTAGTGGCAAAAAATGCTTCTGTAAAGGTGAGACTGAAAAACAAAACCAGGCGTAGTTTCCAGCAACACATTAAGCTGCCTGACAACTGACTTATGAAGCAAGTCATGTGTTTAACACCACAATATTATATAATTACTAATACAATGACATACGCTTGTTTCTCATTTATTTCTTAAAAATCTTAGTACAATACAGTATACAGTATTAAAAAAATCCCCTAATGTAAGAAAGATTTACCTGCAAGATACAATTTGCTGGAAAGGTTGTTTCCCCCTTAGTGAAAAGTTCCTCCAGCCTCTATGAAATACCAAATCTTTATTGCACAAATGCATTTTTTTCTCCATTAGGGTATAAAAATGTGTGCAGTCAGTGCTATCGTACACTGCAGCGGTTTTTATTGAATATATTTTTACACTCTATACCTACAGTATCTGCACATGATGTGTCTGACAGAGTGCAGCCAACCCAGGCGTTTAATAAACCTGTTTTTAATATTTTCATACACATTATGTTGTCAGTACAAGAATCTGATGCACTTTCTTATGAATATCAAAGACTCTGAATTAACTATAAATAAACACATTACCCTGACTTCTGAAAAAGAGGTAAAATTAGATATTGATTGTAAAATTAGTAATTAGAACTACAGCAGCAAAAACTAAAGCTAAGAAAAGGGTTGAACAAAAACAAAAATTAAATATTTAGTAGCATACAAATTAAAGCATGTACTAAAATGTAAAATAATGTATGCATTTTTTTGTTTTTCAACAAAAAATGTTTGTTCCTTGTCTATGTTTTCAGACTGGACCCTTTAATCTACCATCTCCTCCTCTCACCACCTACAACCAGCAGCTGTGGCTCACCTGTGTGATGCAGGTTGAAAACAGCAACAGTAAGAACAGAATGAGCCGTTTACCTCGACAGTTCAACGTTCCAAAGTTTAAATTGTTATTATTAACCCTACACTCTGATAGCATTACCGTTTATGCCTTCACGCGTCTCATAAAGCATTACTGCCGTCTGTATCAGTGGGAGACTTCAAGCAGTCGTTTGAGATCAACGTTGAGCTGAAGGGAGTGATGCAGGAAGCCAACGTGAGGCACATCAAGACCGTGCAGCAGAAATCACGGACACTCCACTGTGGCGCTGTACGTGTCAATAATTCGCACTAGAGTTAATAAAAATATAAAGATGCTGATAAAAATTTTTAGAGCTGAGATAAACGTGCTGCATTTGGTCGCTGTTTCCACAGAGCAGCTGCTGGTGTTGAATTAATTGTTTATTTTTTTATTCTTCCAGAAATGTGATGAGATTATCGTGCTGCATTTGGGTTACCTGAACTACGCTCAGTACCGGGTCACAGTCAGCTTCAAGGGTCTCGAAAACATAACGTATGGAATCAAGGTCACATTTGTGGTAGGTGGAAAAAGACAGTTCTTGTTGTTGCATTCAAGTTTACATGAATTTTACAACCTTTTTTACCTGCTAGGTTTTGTTGTTTGTTTGCTTTGTCTCAGTGGAAAACCTACAATCCCACCTTCTCCCAGGTGGAAATATGGTTCCGGTTTGTTTTTGTGGTGCTGACCTTCATGGTGACAGTAAGAACTTTACATTTACTACCAAAACCTCTAAAAATGTCGGCATCCTAAATCCAGTCTGATTATTTTAGAACTAAAAACTGTAAACAGAGCCCGGAATGACAGACTTAATTTATATTTTTATGCTTCAGTGCTTGTTTGCTCACTCACTGAGAAAATTCTCCATGAGGGACTGGGGCATGGAGCAGAAGTGGATGTCCATCCTGCTCCCCTTGCTGCTTCTCTACAATGGTGAGATTTTATGGAAATTATTTACTTAACTGTACTTATTTAATTACTTTAAATAAATTACATTATTTGGCTTTGAGCAGATTAACCAATCACAAACATGGATTTGTTCTCATTTTCCAATCAATGTTTAAATGTGCTGTTTATTGTAATTAATGTATGTTCCCATACATTGATGTGCTCTGCATTTGACCCATTACACACGAGATCCACCCAGTTGGAGCAGCGGACAGCTGTTAAAAAACCCAAGGAGCTGTTTGGGCTTTTGTGTCTTGCTCCAGGACACCACTGTATTTAGGCAAGGTGGGGAAGCAAACCTGCGACATTCTGATCCCAAGTCTGCAGCCCTACCACCGCTTCACAACAGTCCCAATAAGGCTATCAAAGGATAGGTTTTACCAAATGTAATGCATTTTAACATGGCATCCAGGAATTGGTAGGACAACAAATATCAATTTTAGTGCTTTCATGAGCCTGTGAATAAATCAGTGGATAGCCAAAATGTTTTGATGGGTTCCAAATTGTGAAAATGTCTTATCATTAGATATTTTTATATGCTAATCTTTTTCCCCTCGATCTAAACCTGTTCCTGTCAGAGTAGCATTTACAGCGTTAGGTTATTATGATGAACTACTCAGGTGAAACAACTTTGACAAAGCCCAAAGTTAAAGCTGAAGTTAATTCAACACTATTTTTTTTTTTTTTTTTTTACCTTTTTTAGACAAACTGATCAACACTGTTTTCTAATCAACAGACGTAAAACATAACAAAAGCTAATAACGTGAGTTTTAAAACATAATATCAACCGTGGTGAATGAAGCTTAAGCTAATTGAAATATTGCCTTAAAATGTTTAATTTATATATATATATAAGTGCTGTCAACATGTTTTTGTGGTTGTTTAGATCCATTTTTCCCGCTGTCATTCCTGGTGAACAGCTGGTTTCCGGGGATGCTGGACGCTTTCTTTCAGGCTCTCTTCTTGTGTGCTCTCCTGCTCTTCTGGCTCTGTGTCTACCACGGCATCAGGGTTCAGGTGGGAGCACTCCATCCATCACTCATCCATATTTTCAGCTTTTTTTCTTCAACTCGTCGAATATGTTCTTTATTTTTCCTCTTTAGGGCGAGAGGAAATTCCTCACATTCTACCTGCCCAAGCTGATTATCGTAGGTCTTCTGTGGCTCTCAGCGGTCACACTTGGCATATGGCAAACGTAAGTGTTACCTATAAATTTGATTCTAACTATAACTTGAACCAAGACAGAAAAGATCTTTTGTTTGAACTTTCAGGGTTAATGAGCTCCAGGATCCCACCTACCTGTACAAAGTGGATATTGCAAACTTTCAGGTAAAACATTTGCCTTTTGTGGATCTTTAAAGAACATCCCAGGAAACGATGTAAGTGTAGTAACATTTTGTTTCTTCAGGGTATGAAGGTCTTCTTCCTGATTGTTGTCATCTTCTACATCCTCTACCTAATATTTCTGATTGTCAGAGCTTGTTCTGAACTGAAGAACATGCCTTACTCAGGTATCCCAGCATCCCTCAGTTCTCCAAATTAGTTTCAACTGCAACTTTTAACATACAATAATTGGTTTCTTTCTTTACTAGATCTCAGGCTAAAGTTTTTGACAGCGCTGACGTTCATAGTCCTCATTATAAGGTGAGTTCAAGAAAACCCAGTGTTGTCTTTTAAGTTTTCGATTTGAAACTTTTCCAATCAGTCTTTCTTTCTTCTAGCATGGTCATTCTGTACCTGAGGTTTGGTGCCAAGGCTCTTCAAGATAATTTTGTGGCTGAATTATCTACTCATTATCAAAACTATATCCTTTCATCAGTGTTTCCCTTTCAGTTCAACTTGAGATAATCTGGACCATAAAATAACAGCCATTTTACCCGCTTCTTCCTTTCTGGGTCGTGGGGGGTCACTGGTGCCCATGTCCAGCAGACCCTGGACAGGTCTCCAGTCCATATCAGGGCCACTGAGAAACAAATGAGACAATTATTCACTCACTCACTCGCACCTAGGGACAATTTAGTTACAAATCAGTCTAACATGGATGTTTTTGGTTTGTGGGAGGAAGACGGATTACCCGGAGGAAACCCACGCATACTGGAGGTAACATGCAAACCCAGCTGGGATTCTATCCAACAGCTTTCTAACATATATTCCTCCTTAATTAAAAAATACCAGCTGAATTTTTATCCTTCTACGGTCTGCTCAACTTCTACTTGTACACATTAGCATTTGTGTACTCCCCCTCAAAAAATGCCCTTTATGGTAGGTAATGCTTTACTGTGTACTAAATTGGAATGCTGCTTCTTGCCATGTGTATCTAACAAGCACATTAATCCAACTTTCTCAGATGCTCAGCTGAAGGATAATCCAGCTTTCTCCATGCTAAATGACTCAGATGACGAAGTCATTTATGGGTAACGGTCCTATTCTGTTGTTTTTCTAAATTATCGCTTATTGTTTTTGATTCATGTAAGTGTTTGCAAACCTAACTGGTCTCGTGTTTCTACAGGAGTGATTATGAAGACACGCCGTTACAAAATGGACGTGCTAACAAAGTAACTGCCAAATATCAGGATGAGAGCGACAGCGACTGAAGACTTAACAGCAAATCGCTCTTCCTGTCTCCAAGTTGAACACTATGATGGATGAATTGCAATAGATTAACGTGTGCAAACAAGGTGAGAGTGCACATGTAACTTAAAATGATACTGTAAGTGTACACAGATATATTTTTAAAAGAACTCTCTGCTGAATGTACTGTACTTTTCAACGGTAAGGGCACAACTCAAAAAAAAAAAAAAAAAAAAAAAAAAGGGCAAGATCAACAGAAAATAGTTTTTACTAATATTGTAAACAATTTTCCTCTCATAACCAGCACTTCTTCTCAACTTGATTAAAAAATGACCAGGAAAAGTGCTAGTAAGAGATGAGGGTTCATGCAGACCCACTGTTATTTTTAATGCTTTGCAGTAAGCCAATGTTGTTTCTTAATACTTTTGTTCTTTATATCATTCCGTTCTGCTCTCTGAGAGTCTGAGGATCAGAAACCACTGAAGGATACAACTCTGTAACACGATAGTGATGGTAGGAATAAAAGGTGTTCGTTATCAAATCCTCAGAAGTGTTTAAATGTAGAGAGCCTTGGCTATAGAAGGTCTTACTATTTTTGAAAAGCAGCTGTAAATTTGCACTTTTCACAATTTTTATTTGTTGCCAAAAATTGATTTATTATTGTATTATAAGACGATGTATATGGATCCATTTTCATGACTTTATTTGACTTTTTCTTCGGCTCTGTGCTTATGAGACTACTACTCTGGTACTTAACAATTTCTTATCCCAGCATGTACAGTACTTATTGTTGGCCAAATAAAATGTTGCCTTTTGTTGAACATATTTAAAGTGATCAGTTTCACATTAACTTTTTTAAGTTTGCCACTTTTACCTGCGTTCTTTTCCAAGTCAGGAGCTTGTGGACAAAAACAGCCAAAACAAATGTTTTTGTTGTAAAAAAAAGTGTTTTAATCAGGATGGTGCCTTGTCTTTACTTTTCATTTTAAATCATTCTAAAATGTAAATGTAAGTATGACTAGTTTATGTTTAAGGTGTTCAAAATTTGTTATTTTGAAATGCTGCTTCCCTGTGAGTTAAAGGCTGTACATGTGGCGGTGTAATGTGACGTGTAAATAAAGCAAAGTAGATATGGCATAGTAATGTTGCAATCAGTTGCACTTAACACAAAACATTGAAGTCAAACCTAAATGTTTAACAAGGTAACTATTATACTGTATATAAAAAGAAAAATAATACAGATTTCTGACTGGATGTCGTGCGTTCAGATGGCCAAACCAAACACGTTGACGATGCAGTACATGGACTTGTTCTGCCATGTCACTGCACAGGTAGCTGTTGGATAAAATAGTCAGTTTTAGTTTAAGAAAGTAGCAAATATTGTAAGTTGTTACAATTTTAAAGTTACTGAAAATGTTATTTTTAAAGCTAACTCATTCTCACACAAAACCTATATCCAAAAGTGTTAAGTATTTTCTTAGCATACCATCAGTAGAGTTGTCCCAGAAGCATGTACTGGCTGTCTGTAGTCCTGCTCCATTTTTCTGCATAATGATACAAGTAACTAAAAGGAGGGGAAAATATAAAGTTACCTATTACATAAATACAAGAAAATGCCTCGTATTAATACTGGGTCAGCAATCCTCATACCAATGTATTTGAACGGTTTCCCCAGTTTGCTGAGTTGATTGAGGCTTTGCTCCACTACACTGTTTGTCCATTGATTCACTCTGTTATGTTGGTAAGCATTTCCTCCTATGGTTGTTTCTACTGACTACACACACACACAACAATACAACAAACTTGAATTAAACCGTGTTAA
Organism: Simpsonichthys santanae; assembly: GCA_031762415.1. Lineage (NCBI taxonomy): Eukaryota > Metazoa > Chordata > Actinopteri > Cyprinodontiformes > Rivulidae > Simpsonichthys > Simpsonichthys santanae. The sequence goes on along the minus strand of JARVLU010000179.1, from coordinate 20,324,418 downwards.
ATCAACATTTATTGTTTAAGCCCAACAAATCAACAAGGATCCGACTAAACGGTGCTTAGCAACCGTTATGGAGTCCTTAGCAACCGTTCATAGCTAAACAGATTTTAACAGAACGAGCTAAAACTCATGAAATTGTAAATAACGTAAACACACACACAAGAGTTAACGCTTTTCTTACATCTTTTATGATTTTGCTCACTTCTTCGACGACGAACGTGGTCTGTTGGGAAGAAAACCAAAGTGCATTAAGCTAGCAAGCCGACGCAGTTGCTAAAATAAACTCGGCGACTGTAACAACCTTTACGAACTTAAAACTCTTCAAATACAGCAAAATATCACGTTGATGTTTGTTATGAGCAAAATACTCGTGAAATGGCAAAGATCAAAACCGACCTCTTCTGCCAGATAGTCGTCCATGGCCGCAGCTTGTCAAGCGAAGCAGTCTGCGTAACTTCTACGTCACTACGCACTACGTACGGTGGCCCTAAGGTGTCAGGGTTTAAACTGAAGCTGCCGCTTCAACCCTGAGCAGTAGCCTTAAATGTTACTTCCTGTAATCGTTCTTTAGAATAATAGTATCTAAAAAAAAAAAAAAAACGAGATCTCATAGTCAACAATTATGAATTATACTGAGGATTATCCGACAGATGTTTTCGATTGAGACAGTTGAACAAATTAGGGAAGTTTTCATTCATGCCAACTCATGGAGTGCTACTTCATTTTTGGAATATGATTATAAAAATAAAGCAACTTATTTTCTGGTATGTACTGCAATATGTTTTGTTTTTCATCCGGGAATATTTCAAAACTCAAAGAAACCTCTCCAACAACAGAATTTAAGTGTAGTTTTATATATTTAAGTGTATTATTATATATTAAGTGATTATTATACTGTACAGTATATTTAAGTGTACTGTAGTTATATATTATATTACAGTATATAATCGCGTCATTTTATTTTGAAAACCAGAAAATGAAACATTCCAACAACTAGCTTAATCGGATTTAAATTAAACACGAATCGATGGTTATACTGTTGCTGACATAACTTTTAACAACCTGTGAGTGTAGCCTGTTATGGTTCTAATATATTTTATATATTTTACAAGTCCCCCCCCCCCACCCCACCCAAAAAAATAAAATAAAAAGAAGCTCAAATTCAATACTGTATTTTACAATTCATTTTGGTCTACATCTCTACTTCCGGTTTGTTGAAAGTGTTTCAGCTGTGCTCTGCAGTCATTCAGACACCTGGCAACATTGCACTCACAATGCAAAATACCAGTAAAACTAATTTACAAATGTTTGTATATAACAGTAAATTTAAAAAACAGGTTTAAAATATATTAAAACATCTGGAGGCACTATGTCCAATTTTACGCATAGTAACTGTAAAAAGTCAGTACACTAATACTACACATTAAGTTGCTATAGATTCATTCTAGCCATGTTGTTAATGAATTTTAGAAGTAAATATACAGTATTGATAGTGTGAGTGGACATGTGGATGGTTGTCCATAGACTCCAGCTCCATGGAGATAAATTAGTCTCAAAAGTATTCACAAAGATATACAACATTCAGTTGCATAACACCAATTCACAAATGCATACTTTTTTTTAAATTAATGTACACAATTCACACTTGCCTGTCTGTGCATGTGACTTTTAAGTTACTTTGTAAGACTCAGATGTCCCAGCTCACCAGCCTTGTACACATTCAAATCTTGTATGATTTTATGTAAATAATTTTTAGAATAATTTATCTTCGTATAGCTCCCCCGCAACCCTGAATAGAACAGCTAGTGAATAAAATGGATGGATGAATCAATATTGTTGCAAAGATAAACTTAGTACTCATAAGTAATCAGAATTTTTAAATAAAGAAACAAGATGTAAAATACAAAGTAGTAAAGCATGTCTTTAATTTCTAAGGTTTCTCTTTAAAGTGTCAAAGGTTGGGCAACTGGCCCATTTTATTTAGCAGCTGTAACCAATAATAAAAGATACTAAGCAGTCCAGAAAGAGTAAGTTCTTGGAAAATGCTGCAGGTTATTTTTGTGTAATGGGGAATGAATTTTGGTCCATTAACTCCCCAACTCTTTCCTGGAGAGTCTGAACCACCTCCGCCAGGATGAAAAGGTGCGTGTCGTCAAGGTCCTTAATGATGAACTTCTTTCCAAGAGCCATGGTTTCATCAAGGTGGAGGAGGAACTGCTTCATGGCAGGATCACTGGTCCAAGGAGCAGAGTAGGGAAATACAGAAAGACGTAAAAATAAATGTTTTAAACAATCCAGTGATAGTAGTTTATCAATGGAAACACCTTATTTCGAAGCTTACTACTTACCATTCAACAAGTACACCTTTGTGCACGTTCACCATGTTGACAGGTAAAAGTGTTGTTCACCAGCTGAGGTAAATCGCTTCTCATTAACTGAAAAACAGGAAATCAAACGTGTCATTTTCATGACGTACAGTATGAAATTTCAGTAATGCCACGACGCTTCGTCTTTTAAGATAAACAGGTTGAAAACGTAAGAAAATAGTTCATTGGTCCTAATGATCCCTCCCGGTTAGCCTTTTATGCTAGGTAGCTCAATAAAAGTCTAGAATGACAAAACTACTTTTCTATATAACCGGTACCATCTTACCTGAAAATGTTTAACTGAACACTAACTACGGCAAGAAACTACTTCAGTTTTATCAGATCCGATAGGGAAAGCCAGACATACAGCGAAACCAGCTTCTTATGCTAACTGTTGTCGCATTGATAATCTACGGTGTGCAACAAGGGACAATGTTTGTTCCATGCAGAGCGAACAGGAAAGCAAATGTACCGGTAGTCCTTTTTGTTTGTTTGTTTGTTCTGTTACATTTTTAATCCAATAAGCTTTATACTGTAGTTTATAAATATTTACTTTTATTTTCTGTTGTAAAACAAACCGATGAATTATACAAAAAATGTTCCCATAGATAAGAAAGTTCATGCTCATGTTCCCATAGATACTTCACTATTAAAATTTGATAAGTCAATATTAATTATGGCCATAAATGATATTCTGTATTCAAAAATATATGCACACTATATTTTAAGAATTATGTTACAAATTTTGTATTTGTTCATTTGCATAAATGCACATCACTGCTCTGTATATACAATAATTTGGAAAAACTACCAGATAAATGTGGCATATACAAGTCAAAGAAACCGTTCAACTTACCGTACTTATTCATTAAATTCATTGACAGCAATTAGCATTGCTAGTGTCAGGCATGTACTGCAATCACTCTTTATTTTTCAGTTCTGAATAATAAATACAACAACTTAATTACAGTATATTAATTCAGGGCCATCCAGTGTAAGGTGTGGAAAAAATACATTTGGCACAAGACATTTGAGTAAAATTCACAATATAAAAATAACAATTTAACCCACTATGTACTCTGATCCAAACTACAGAAGAGGACCTTTGGAAAAATGCAAGTATATCTTTAAGAAAATTTATATTCATTTTGTGCAAGATTCCAATGTCTGAAATGAAAAGTTAAAACTGAGCTTAATTGGAAACACGTCTTGTAAGATGGCAACCAATCTGTAAGTTATCTGACTCATAAGGGAGACAAACAAACAGGATGCACGTTTCTTAATCACTGGGAGGGAAAAAAATCTGTATTATGATCGCGGTTGTTAAACAGTGGGAGATAGAGCTTGGGGTTTTGTCAGTGGAAGGTTGTCAGTGTTCCTCAGATTTCAAGCATACAGCAGGTGGTAGCGTTGGATTTTGTGTTCATAAGTTTCTGTCACTGGCTGATGTAGCTCTGGAGCGCTTCCTGGATGAACTGGAGGCTGCGCCTGTAGAGAAACGAGTCCTTCTTCTCTGGTTTGCAAATGTTGAGGTGATCAACATCTACATGAATAAGTTCCCCAATGCCAGGGTCTGAAACAAAACATGACATGATGCAAAAGTAAAGAAACTGCAAGACTTATTTTATCTAATGTAAAGCTCACAAACAGGAACGCCTTATTTCCCGTGTGATAGTGTTACCTACCTGCTGACTGTGTTGGTACCACGTAAATCTTGATCATGTGGCCAATATTTGTAGGCTGGGTCTCAGTGAAGCTCAGAACTTTGATTTCATTTTCTTTGGCAATGTTTAGGAAGCTCTCATTCAAGTCACGTAGAGCTGGTGAGTCTTTAAACACAGAGATATGTCAATGTAACAAACCATTTCTTTAAAATTTTAAGTTTTAAACCTCAGGGCAAAACAACACTCACTTTTGCAGAGCTCTCTGACTTCTATAGAGGGAAAGAGGAGATATCTGGCATTCACAGAGTACTCTGCCATCAAGGTGCCATGATGAGGAACACTATAAAACATTATTCCTTTAGTGTTCTTTAACAACTCCTGCATGTCTGGATCGTCAGCTGCGTCCTGCAGCATCTTCTTCACAAGCAATCCTGACAGAAGATTCAAACAGAAGATAACACAGACCAATCTTTAACTTTTAGTCACTTGGGTGCACAAGTGTGAAATGTAATAAATTGTTCTTAAAGTGCACTCAAGAGATTTTGTTGACAGAATACCTCCCATACTGTGAGCCACCCAAACAATGGGCCTTTCTCCAACTCCTGCCAGCTTTAACTTATTGAGCAGCTCTCGACTTCTATAAGCCAACGACTTCCTGAAGAAACAAATAATCTTCAGTTTAATTTAACCAATTTGCTAATAATGAACCTAACAGATGGACCAGTAATAAATATAATCATAATCTACCATGGAAGCTAAGAAACTTTCATTTTTTATGTCCTTGTGTTCATTTATCTGTGATTTACAAAATATCTAATGAACCCACTGGAAAGATTTTAATGAAACTCTCAGATTGTAACCAACAGATCTACATCTGTACATCCACCTTGTGGAGTCAACCTCATTTAAGATGGCTGCCACAGCTAAGTGAACTTATCAAACATAAAATGCGATAACTAAGTTCTGCAGATATAGAGTTAAATATGATGTGTTTGCATCTGAGAGGTATTCCCAACACATACAAAACTCTGAGCTTGAACAGACTGGCAAGATCTTTCTTTATACCTGTGCCATTAACTTTACAAGCTACTTTCAGTATCTGTTAGCAAAATACCTCACTAACTTCTGGATGATCTTATCAAACTTTGGCATGAATGGTGGCAAATGTTATGCATTCCTCTAAAAATGTTGGGCCATTTTAGTTGCACTTAAAAATATTAAAAATACCCCTGGACAAATGTGGTTTTTCAATTAGCAAACAAAATGTTATGTAACTTTAATCTACACTAACTCACAGGTGGATAAGTGAAGAAACTTAAGTGTTCACCTTTGATTCTCAGCTGGACACTTGGCCATCCAGTCACTAAGATGACTATCATACTCCACTGACAGAACTCGCAGATTAGGACAATCAGCTGCCAGCCATGACTGCCAATAAACAAGAACAAACAGAAGCATGGTGAGATAATGTTTATTTTTCATTTAGGAGAACTAGGAGCATTTCTCACCTTTGGCCAGCACTCGGTGTAGTCATCGTTGTTTTCAGCATCTTTCAATTTTTCTACCGTATTGCGGTCCTTCTGCCTCCATGTCTTAAAAGCTGCTCCTAAAATCCCATGGATGAACAGCACGTCTGCTTTGATTGGCTGACTGCAAACAAACACATTGTTAAAAGTAAGTGTTGGAAAAGTTTATGTAAAACAAATTAAAGCAGTAACTGTTGTCCTACTTGCTACGTGTTTGTGGGTGGAGGATGTAGACACCGTCTTGGTATTTCTCCTTCACGGTTTCTCTGTCCAGGTTGGCCAGAGCTCGAGCGGCATGAGACGCCTGCATGATGTGAGGAGACTGCATCATTGCAGCCAGGACAGGCAGCCAGCCTGAAGGTGAAAGAAAAATGTTTGGACCAAATATAATGTGCTGCTTTGTTTTCACTTAAGACACAAAAAGCATTAAAAAAAAAAAAAAAACTAACAAAAATCAGGAAATGTGATAATCTGTAGTTAAAACTAAACTGTACCATGCACGCACACACTTACCAGACTGGACTATGGCCTGGTGGATCCGTTCATCTAGAGCCAGGTTTCCTATAATACAAACAATGTTTCTCTGAATCTTCAGGGATTCCTTTCTGAGCTGGTAAAGCCTCTGAAGGAGCTGCAGACCTCCATTTGCAACTATGTGGTCACAGTGGCTCTGTACCTGCAGATTATAAAGAAGTGTTTCTGGTGAACTACAAATCAGCCACATTTTGAGTCGTTCCAACTAATTAAAATAGTTCAGTCGTGAGATAATCAAGAACTAAAGTTGCATATGAATAAAAACAAAATAAAATCCCTACAGACATAGGACGCCACAAAATCAAACAAATCCTCTGATTTTAAATTATTTTTTGCTCAAATTCAAAATATGTAGATTTGGAAAACATGATGTGCAACAATCAAAATAATTTGTTTTAAAAAGAAAAGAAATTGGTATCTCCAGACTAAATGATGTTCATGTGCATCGTTACCTTTGAGTGCTGCACCAGAGCCTCCAGACAGAAGGACTCCACTTTCTCTGAAGGAACAGAGGTCAGGCTCTGGGCATAAGGCAGCCCATTGCCACCAAAACACCACAGTCCACCCTGCAACATCAGTGAGGGCACGTTTTATTAACTGGACTAGAACTGTTGTCTAAATTTTAGGAAACCGTTTGTGTCTTAATGTCCTGTGATTCATAAGTACAGTGAGCATATCTCTGTCATTGTTACCCTTTGTGCAGCCATGGACTGCGTGCTCTCCCTGAGTGCCAGTGAGGTGAAGTACTGAACACATTTGTCCACCTCAGACAGAGGAAGAGAGCCAAGCAGCTGCCGTAGTCCATCCTCTGCAGACAAACCCTAAAACAACAACAAAAAAAAAACATTTAGTTTCCCTCTTCTATGCAATACCTGCATGAGGTAAAGACTCAGATGTCAGCTATGTTACAGGAGGTACTGTTTCTTAAAACATACATCTTCCATGTCTGGCAGTGTAGGCGGGGGTCGGAAGAATCGCAGATCCACCTGAGGAGTTCGGGCCAGGCCTACTGCTGTCCGCTGGTCGATAACCTGCGCTGCTGTCTGGTACTGGTAGTCTGGATTATTCACAAAAGCTGTGATCTAATACAAGTTTAGTTTGTGTAAAGCAATTTGAGAAGACAATACAGACTGTGGACTTCTACCATGCCAGTGGTGATTGTCTGCAAGCTCCTTTACAGCCTGCAGCCTTGTGTTACGATCAGCTGACTGGGTCCTCTTCAGCAGTACCCATAATGCAACTTCATGCGGGTGTGCATCAACACGACTGAAGTGCTCTAAAAAACAGTTTTATTTAGATTAACAGACTGACTTCAGATCTGCAGAACAGTTTCCACAAATAATCCTAAATTCAAACAAAATTTAATAACTATCATGATCTACCTTTAGTTTTTTTTTTTGGTTTTGTTTTTTACAAACGCCTTGTGGAAGCAAGTTTTGCAGCTAAAAGATCAAAAGTTAAATTTTACTAGACTGTAAGTTTGAGTATAAGGTGTTGCACATTCTAATAACATTACAAAAATGTGTGGAAATTAATTAAAGCCATAAGTGTTCATTGCAAAACAAACTAAGAGACAGGGTGTTACAGTTGACTGTGTTTAATGAACAATAAAGCAGAAACTATGTGAGGATCTAAAACAGGATGTCTACGTGTACAGCAGGTGTTTCCTTTCCCTGTTCCTCATGTGCACACCACAAACATGGATTGTGGAGGTTTTCTGAAAATGTGTTTTTAAGCTTCCTTTAACCAACATGAAATTATACAATGCCCTGCAATCAGTGTTAAACTGTGCAGCATCTGCAAGTCTATTAGGACATCTTCAAAATGTCTTACCATCTAGGGATTGCAGGAAAAGCCTCGAGGATAGTTCCACAAACCGCCTTGCTGCTTTATGAAGCTCCCTTCTCGTTTTGTGCGTGAGGCCTGCAGCACAAGCAAGAGCTGAAGCAACAGCTACCAACTTTTCCAAACTGGAATGATATTCAGGTAAATATTGTGAGTAAACTTTAAAGCACAAGTCTGTTGCGATAGTTCCCTTAAAACATGTTAGCCTTGATTTGTGGAAGTGAGATCACGGAACAGAGCGACCTAAAGATTCAGACAGGAAAGACAGTAGAGAGGGGAAGGAAACAAAATAAAAAAAGACAAAACCCACGAACCAGCTGGACGTGGAAAAACTGTAAGACTTTATAAACATATAAGAAATACATTTATACTGAGTCTATTTGCCAAATATCCTCCAAGTGGATTGAATTTGACAGAAATGTTCTTTTTTAAAAAAAACATTTTAAATAAACTGAAACACATTCTTACTGTTTGATTGATTACCTGAAGCAAAGTTTTCATTTTCAGCAGAGGGTGTGGCTCTGAGATAAATGAAAGATTTATATTTCTCCTGCTGGACTGCACTTGTGTCGATGGTCACAGCCTTATCCAACGCAACCATTTCATAAGTAATAAAAAGACAACCCCTACAAAGAGGTAAATACATAAATTGTAGCACAGCAATTAGTTATTGTAACATTAACAGCAGGGATTATATCTGTTATTGAAGAGTGTTAAAATTTGCCTTTTAAATATTCAAACTTACCCGAAGACAACTGCTCCAGTTACTTTAGCTACTTTCTCTAAATGCACGAGAAAGAAAATCAAAGTTAGTGGAGCATTTCAAATGTTGGTAGATATCCTTTGTGTTTTATGCTACTCAAATAACACCTAATGGCACATGTGTCAAACTCAAGGCCCGTGGGCCAAATGTGGCCCTTGTTGTCATCTTATCTGGCCATCAAGATGATCTGTGAAATGTAAAATACTATTATCAATTTAAATTTTTCAGTAATATTTGATTATGATGTTTAATGTGCAGCTGGAAACATCAAATGAGACCAATCAAACTCTTGTTGAGGAACCTGCAACCAAGAAAAGATGTTGGGTATCTAACTTGAGTTAATTTACATTCTGAAATTGGCCCTTAGTTTGAAAGAGGTTTTAATTCTGACCCCCTTTTGTAAGTGAGTTTGACACCCCTGCCTAATGAGAATAGCTCACAAATGATTAACTTACAACAACTGAGAAACTTAAGTGGATATAAAACAGCTTAAACAAACAAAAATATATATTTCAAAAGAGATGAGAAGCTCATCGCTCTAAAATACTATAAAAGGATGTAACAATGATTCTCATCATAATGAAAAATAAATGCTTTTTGATTTATAATCTACAATAAACAACATATTTATATGATTCTGACAATATGAGTAAATCTACATATGATTAAATAAAGACGTCAGTAATGACTAATAATTGGTTATCTTCAGGCAGCACTGCATTAAAACGTAATTCTCTACACATCACTGTATGGATGTCAGTGAGCAGTGTTTGTCATTACATCCACAAATGCATATTTAAATTATACAATGCAAAAAGCATTTTCACAAACCATATTTAAAATTTTACCACCTTTCTGAATATGAGTCTGTTTAGGATGAGCAGAGGTAAAGGTAATGGACAGTCTGTCTTAGAATAAAACAGTTCAGTTGTGTTGTTCATAAAGCTTTTCATGGTCTTTTACTGTCCTTTCTATAATTTGGCATCTTCCAAAAAAAGTACAGGTGGTTATTGTGCTCAGGTCAAAGGTTTGTTCCTTTTGACTGCACCTTCTGCTTTCAGCTGTTTCCTCTTCAGGGGTCACCACAGTGAGTCTTCCTCTTCCATCTCACTCTGTCCTCTGCATCCTCTGTCCTCACTCCAACTACCTCCATGTCCTCTCTAACTTTATCCATACTTCTCCTCTTTGTCTTTTTCCTGGCAGTTGCATTTCTAACATCCTTCTACCAAGTTCAACTGAAAAGTGATTTAAAACAAACTTTCAAATGATACCAAGATCATGTATTTGGGTTAAAAATAGTAAAGTTGCAATGTTTTAAAATTCTAAATTCTGGCCTGAGTTTGCATTGTTCAATGACACTTTTCATTGAACAATGCAAACTCAGGCTCAGACTATCTTTTTTTGTAGTGGATAAAATAATATTAATCAGTCTTTTTGTACCTTCGGGAAAATCAGGCAGCTTTTGTCGGAGCAAAAATTCCTAATTATGCCTTAGCTATCTCTCAAATAGGAGTTAAAAATATAGATGACATATGTAACTAATTCTTAATCATGATCAATGCAAATTTCCATTAGTGCAATCCACTAGCCAAAAAATATATATATTTTTTTAAGTTGATGGCTCTGCCAGGTAGGAAAAACACAAATTTGGTGTTTGGAACCAAGATTACAGCTGAGTCGGCACGCAGAGTAACAAACCTCTAACTGTTTGCAGGTGCAGTAGTGGACGTGGTGCACTTAACTTACACATCTTTGAATGTACCATTTGTAGGCTTGCAATCCGCCAATAAACTTAAAGAAGAATAAGTACCATTTGTAGGAGCTACATTATCTTTTTCATATTTGAAATACTTGTAATATACTGAAGTAATTGTTGTTGCATTAGTTTTGCTTAATTGGTACATTGGGCCTGTATTTTTTTTTTTTTTTTTTTTTACCAAAGCAGAGAAGGAACAGGAAGAACAAATATTGTTTTTGCTTGATGAAAATAATTAAAACCATCAAAGAAGATAATCTTGGTTTGGACATAGCACTTCTTTTTTGCCTGTGTTGAAAAACAATCTTTTTGCAGTTAATGGCCTTGGGATCTTTTAAATGGTTTGATTTTGAAATAAATCACCACTACGCTCAAAGATTTACACTAAGTGTTAAGCAACATTTGCTGACATCTAGAAGGTCTTGTCTCTTTTTCTATTTAAATCTCAAAAGAACATTTAAAGCAACCAACATTCAGCATCCAAACCACAACACAGCTCTCCTCAGTTCACAGAGAAACACGTTGCTTTTAGTACGTAAAAGTTTAAATATTGTAAACAGATCTCCTTAAAGTTTTTTATCTTTGAGTTAGTGTACTTTTTTTTTTTTTAATTTGATCATGACTGCTGACAGAGGCATGCCAACAAAAGGTGCAATAACTTACTTAAAGCTTTCCATTGGAGCACTTTTTTCACAGCAGGAGGCCCAGCTGAGCTCAATCTTCGACAGTGGATCAAACGTAAAGCTGTAACAGACATCCTCCACCTCTTTGTGAGTTTATTAGACCACCCAGAAACAAACAAAAACGTTGTGAGCCAGGATTCAGAAACACAGTCATGAAGGTTTGATCACTTAAGCCACAAGTCTCTTCACAAACAAGCCACACAGCAACACAGCTGTTGATAGTTTTCTACAGTACTCATTCATCTGTCCCATAGCTAGCTAACCTTTGCTAACTTTGCTATTTTGAAATCTATAGAAAATTGACGACTAAGAAACTGTCACTTAGTTTACTTATCTATTCCAGCTACATTTACGCTACACAGCCTCTGTAATAGAAAGGCAAATAACACAAAAACGTCGCAGAAATATTTAAAAACAAGAGGAAGTGAAATTAAGGTTGTACTTTTTGTGGCTCGCATTTACAGTAAAACAGGAGCTGACACACAAATTTAACATGTGCAGAGGTTCGGGAGCCAACTTTGATGACGAAATTATATAATTACCTTTTAATTAAAAACCAGCTTTCGTAAAAACTGCGATATTGTCTTTTTTTTTTACAGCAACCACAGTTCGTAAACACAACTTCGTCTCGTAAATATTACGTCATCAACTGCAGCCGCAGCGTTTTCCAGGGATTTATTTATTTATTTTTATTATTTACTGTATTTATTTTATTTTTTTCTGGACATTTAACTTTGACTTCATTTACTAACAATCTTTACAAAATATATAAGAAGTACATTGATATTTTTATAATGTTGTGTTATCTTTTCAAAAACAAATGCACCAAACAGTAAAGCAATCTTATGCAATAAAATCCGTCAGTAACCCATAAAATAATATTAAATACAGTACAGTACTGTATACAAATATTAAATAATAGCAATAAAATGCCAATAAATGTATGCAACTTTTTATGTTTAAACTGTGAGTTTATGTTGCATTTATTTGTTATTTTTATTATGCATCATTGTGTATTTAGACATTAATCTTGAGCAGAGAACATTGGGGTTCATCCACTCATGGGTGGATGGATGAATGGGTTTTATCATATTGTGAATATATTAGTCATTCATTCAACCTTTATTCATACAGGTTAGTCTCATTGAGCCTCGAGGACTCGGAAACCTGTTTTTAACAAAGAATGGTGGCAACAGTAGTACAACAGTATAAAAGAAGGCATATAAATTGATAAATTCTGTAAGAAAATGATGTAAAAAAAACAGCTAAAGCAATATAAAATACTAAAACCAGGAACGTCTTTGTGTAAGGATGTCAAGAACGTCAAATAAGAAGGTTAACTTTGTTAAAATAAGTTTACACACACACAAACACACACACA
>JARVLU010000179.1:20277255-20291633 GCA_031762415.1 Simpsonichthys santanae | reverse complement strand
TAGGTGAGAAATTTGAAATATGACAGAAATAAATGCTTGTACAGATCTGCACTAAATATGACAGTTTTTATTTTGAAATAAAACGAAGCACTTCTGCTGGATAAGCATAAATTGACTCAGGTGGTTGTGAGAAACAAGATTTTTTTTCAATGATTCTGGCTCCGTTCCAGACAATATTGCGATTTCACTGCAAAGACAGGACTTTTAAGTGAATTTACTGCTCGGGCTGCTGTGATTCATGTAGTGTGCTGACGCCAGTCCTTTCACTTATTTTGTCCCTGTAATGTGTGGCAGGCCACTGAACCTGGATAAAGAGCTTAGAGTGTCTGACCCACTACTGCACTCTCATGAAGCATCCCACACACACACACCAACACTAACACACACACACGGAGCGCAGCAGAGAAACACCCAGCTGAATATATTTTTCAAAGCCAAATTGAGTCTTTGTAATGCTCTTAGTACCCCTGAGTGGTGTGTTTTGATGTGACCCCTGGTGCCTCCAGTAGAATAGGTGTTTTTTTTTATTAGCCACATATGCAGTCCGTTTGTGTGTTAGAATTGTTTTGTTCGGCTAAATGCATTTCCCCTGATTATAAAAGGCAGAGCGACGCTTCCAGCTCAGTGTGACGTTAATTTGGTGCAGGCTGAGCTTCTGCAGAATGTTTGAAATCACATTAATAAGTGAGAGGACTGTCGTTTTCACCTAAACTGCTGCGTGGTTCATTTTACTTGATGTTTTTTGAAAAAAGAAAAGTCAGATTTTCTGTATTCCATTTCAATTGTTTTCATTTACATGCATATATATTTGTTTTTATGGTCATTCGCTTCAATTTTCTGCGCGACTTTGCGTGGTAATTGGCACGTTTGTGTGCTGCAGGTGCTGAAATTGCTTAAATAACTGTATCGGTGGCCTGAATTTAATGAACACTGGGATTTCTGGCCATTTTTATCAACAACAAAGTGCCTCTTCTGCACATCTGCTCCTGAAAAGGGTGTGATGGTGCTCGAGAGAGGAAAGAGGTGGTTTTGATAATCACTTTGACTTGTTCTCTTCTTCTTGCTCCCTTTTAATGTGGTGTCATTATTACCCAAATGTAATTAGCTATGCTAATGTGCCGACATTTGGACTTCCGTCTCGGCACTTTACATCAGGACTGGGAGAAACGTGTTGTAAATGAAGTGGGATCACAAATGGAGAGGCTGAATGGACGTGTGAGGGCTGAGTGGAGGTTCTGGAGGGTGTTACTGAGAGCTGAAGTGCTTCAGAGGAAGTGCTGAGAGCCTGTTTTTTTTTTTTTTTTTTTTAAATTAGGAATTGTTGGGGTGAAAGAGCTGGAATCAGGAAGTGGATAAATAAGCTTGTAGAAGAGAAAAGAGGCTGAAAAGCCTCCGTAATGTGTGAAATCTCCTCCACAAGTGTGCGTGCTTGAAAAAAAAAAAAAAAATTCTGTGACATGTGCCTGAAAGTGAAGCAATTACAGGGTGGCTCTGGTGAGCACAACAAAGCCACACTTTTAGAGCATGATAACTGGACCAGACTGCTCCATTAATGCTCATGCTGCAGATGAAGACACTTTTACTGCACGAGAAACGTGCAAAACGCTTCAGCAGCTCCAACACTTCCAGCTGCAGCTCGATTCATATGAATATTTTATAGCCGTATTAATGTATTACTAAATGAATACATGACAGCGTATTGATGCATGTTCTTGTTTGACTGTGCAGTCATTAAGAATGAGGCACAATTAAAGCTTCATCTGTCCACTAGGTGGCGTTGTATCTCTGTCCACATCATTTATGGAGAATTAAGGAGTCTTGATTTAGAGAGCAAACCTAAATATCCTCGGGGTGAGTAGATTAAAGTAAGAGCAGTGTTGCTCCACCCTCCAGGAGACAGTTGGTTTTTCCTGTAATGCTTGAAAAGACTTTGTTCCTCCTCTCCTGGAGAAGCGTCACGCCCTGCAGACATACCTGAGTTTGAGCCGGGCCCTGACTCACATCCAAACCTGCACAGCCTCACTCAGGGATGGGCTGTTTGTGTTGGGCTGCCAGAGGCTCCTGTTGGGATCCAGACCAGCTGAGGTTCAGTCTGTTTTAACCCTCAGCCTGTTTTTTATTTTATTTTTCTTTCTTCTTTTCTTCGGGAGCCGGAAACACTCCTGAGATCTGCAGCCTAAAGGAGTCTGTTGGTGTATTTTTTACACAGACAGTAGAATGGGAAAGACTGCATCCAGCGTGTTTTTATTCCCTCTATGTGTGTGTGTGTTGTGTGCACCTGCTCACCTCGTGTTTCTCTCAACTCCCGTGGTGAAGTCTAATAAGTCCCACCAGCTTGTTTTGTCCTGGGGTTATTTTTAAACAGTTTAACGCACTTGAGAGTTCTGCTTCCATTTTTTTTTTTTTTTTTTGCCATAAAGCTACCAAAATGAAAACATCTTCCTTTTGTTTTATTTTAAAGCTCAACTAAAACAGGATTGCTGGGCTAATTGGAGGCCTAGCATTCCTTGGATTAGCTATCACCCATCCCCTTTTTACGCCACAGTGTTAAACTAAATCATCTCGTGATGAGACGGGAGTTGTTGTTTTGTCCAAACCTTGTGAATGATGTGCGTGAATATTACAAGATTTGTTAGAGCTCCAAGTGTATCTTGAGGATGACTCCCAGCTCATACCACACCAAGTTTTAGCTCAACATCTGTAAACGTGACCAAGTTAAATACATTTTTATGATGGCTAAGGTCAGTTAGTTGTGGTAGCCATGTTGAACTCCAAATATAAGCAGTTGTACATGCACATGAAATGATGACAATCTGAGAGATTCTGTAAAATGCATCCATTGGTTCATGAGGTATTTTGCCATCATGAACACACAACAACATGGGGTAAAAACATGATCACCCTTCTGCCTTTGGTAGCAGGCAGAACAGTGAAGTTCACATCAGTTTTCTGACAGTGTTGCTTTTATTGAGCCATATTAAATCAAGATAGTTGGGTTCAGACCTCACATAGTTTCTTCACATGTCAGAACTGAAGGAGCTCCTCAGATTTTTTTAAACATATTATTGTCAGGAAAGACATAAACATTATTGCAATTAGTTTATCTCATTGCTAATCTGTGAGTTGTTCTGCACAATAAATAAATAAATAAATAAATAAATAAATAAATAAATAGCATACAAAAAAACGCATTTGAACTAAAATTGCATTGTCCTGCAAAAATGCAGTTTGAATGCTTATTGCTTAAGAACTTGCTGGAAAAACAGCTAAAAACATGCTGAAATTGAAGAACACACCTAAATTAGTAGAAACAAGCAGAAATAACACATATTTGCTGAATTGGGTTTAAATAAGCAGAAAAGAGCACAAAAATTAGGAAATGAGCTCAAAAAAGCTGAAATTAGCAAAAAATAACCGAAAAGCCGAAAAAGCAGAAAGACGCTTAAATTACCAGAAGGAAGTGGAGGGAGCAGAAATAAACTCCAAAAATGTGGAATTAGCTGAAGAAGCTAAATTTAGCACAAAACAGCTAAATGGTAGCAGAAAAAGCTGAAATTAGCATAAGTAAACTGAAAGGACCATAACAAGCTGAAATTAGCAGAAAGAAGTTAATTAGGTTGAAATAAGCAGAAAGTGGAGATTATCTGAACCCTCGCCCCCCACCACACGCACGCACGCACGCACGCACGCACACACACCAAAATTAACAAAAATAAACATCTGAGAAGTAGCTAAAAAAGAAGATTAAATTATCAGAAGTAAGTGGAGAGAGCACATTTTTGCTGAATTAGTCTGAAAAATGTTGAAACGAGTACAAAAAATGTAGAATTTGCTGAAAAAGCCAAAATAGCTGAAAAAGCTAAAATTTGCAGAAATCAGCTGAAAGGAGCATAACAAGCTGAAATTAGCAGGAATAAGTTAGAAGAAGCACAAAAATGTTGTTAGCAGAAATAATCTGAAAGGAACACAAAACAGCAGAAAAACAGTTGAAATTAGCTGAAAAAAAGTTTAAATTTGCACAAGGAAGCTGAAAGAAGCTGAACCAGAATAAGACGTGAAAGGAGCAGTAAAAGGCTGTAAGCAGATCTAAAAATTTGAAGGATGTAAAATGAGCTAAATTCATTTTCTATGAGAAAAAACCTGCAGAAAAGAAAATATTTCAAAAAGCCAAAGTTGCACAAATACCAAAAGTCATAGCAGGGTTGTCCTGAATGAGCTGAACGTTTTGATATGATTTGATGAAATAGTTTGAAAACTGCAGGACTAGATAGGCATCGAAAATGTACAGAAGAAAATTAGATCATAATGCAAATGCTTCATACAACTATAGATTTTTACCTGCTATCAGAATAAGCCAAATAATTTCTTGCAGTGGAGTTATTGAGCACAGCTCCACTGACTTCTGCTTTCCACTGGCATCAAAATATGGATTTACCTCTGAAAGTAGAAAAGTCAAGGCAGTGTAAATGTACCGGTAAATACAAAGATGAGGCTGCATAAATATTTCTCTGAGCTTTCTGTTTCATCTGCACAAACATGCACACTCTGCCCAGCACATAAATGGTAATCACACTTTACAGAAATGTCAAAACACCTCTGTCAGTTCCAGAGTCTGTGAGATGAGCCCATGGAGTCATTGTGACGGCCAGTTTCAGGGCTGTTGGAGGGTGGAGTGTCAGCAGTGTGATTATCAGCAGACAGATAGCGGACGACAGCTGCCGTTGGTTATTGATGACTTTCATAATTAAAATCCCTTACGGGAAGAAGCCAAAGAACAAAAAGGAAAAAAATCGCACAAATGATGAATGGTCCTTTCATCTTTATGGCTGATATAGCACCGACCAGGCTCTTCAGCATGAATATTGCTTTCCAGGAAAGTCTCTGAATTTGACTTCAAAGAGGAGCACTGTGCTTTTAATATTTCCAGAGCTCATCATGGCCTCATGTTAGTATCTATTTGTGTATTCTTGTGTATGTGCTTGTCTCGAGGTAAAAAAGCAAGATGAGTAAGAAAATATAGGTACACCAAATTCTGAAAAAGTTGGAATGTTGTGTAAAATCAACATAGAAACAGAATGGAACAAATTAAGTTACAGGCCAGTAAGAAGACTAGGTATAAAAAGAGCATTTTAAAGAGGCTGCATGTCTCAGAAATAAAGATGGGAAGAGATTTACTAGTCTGTGAAAAACTGCATCTAATAATAGTAAGATAAGATAAGAGATGAGATAAGATGATACTTTATTGATCCTGCAAGAAATTGTTGTGCCAGAGTTTCAATGCAAAGGAACATACACACGGAATTCAATTCAATTTATTTATATTGCTCCAAATCACAACAAAGTTGTCTCAGGGCACTTTACTGGAACAGCCACATACATAGAAAAGCTAATTAGTAAAGTTCTCTATATAAGGAAGCAGCAGACATGTTGAATCTTAACTTCGTCGCAGTCTCCAATCCTGAGCAAGCACAGTGGCAACAGTGGAAAGGAAAAACTCCCTTTTAAAAAGAAGAAACCTCCAGCTGAACCAGGCTCAGGACAAGTGGTCCTCTGCTTTGACCGGCTAGATTTGAGAGGACAGGAAGGAGAGACAAAAAAAAAAAAAAAAATGTTCCTAAGATGCTCGGGTCCAAAAACCTTTTGGATATCCTTCCACAAGCTTCTCACAATAGTTTGTGGGAATTTTGTCCCATTCCTCCTGACAGAACTGGTATAACTGAGCCATGTTTGTAGGCTGCCTTGCTTGCACATGCCTTTTCAGCTTTGCCCGTAAATTTTCCATAGGATTGAGATCAGAGCTTTGTGATGTCACTCCAAAACGTTGACTTTGTTATCCTGGAGCCTAACCAGATTGGCAGTTTGCTTCAGGTCATTATTGTCCATTTGGAAGACCCATTTGCACCCAAGCTTTAACTTCCTGGCTGTCTTGAGATGTTGCTTCAGTATTTCCACATAATGTTCTTTCCTCGTGGTGCTGTCTATTTTGGGAAGTGCTCCAGTCCCTTCTGCAGCAAAACAACCCCACAGCATAATGCTGTCACCTCTGTGTTTCACAGTCGGATGGTGTTCTCAGGCTTGCAAGCTTCCCCCTTTTTCCTCCAAATGTAACAATGGTAGTTTCAGACCACAGGACATGTCTCCAAAAATTAAGGTCTTTGTCCCTGTTTGCATTTGCAGATATTAATCTGTTTTTTTTTTATGTTTCTTTTGAAGTAATGGCTTCTTCCTGGCAGAGTGGCATTTCAGCCCATGCCAATACAGTATTTGTTTCACTGTTGATAATGACACACTCTTACCTGCTTCAGCCAGCATCTTCACCGGGTCTTTTGCTTTTGTTCTTGGGTTGATATTCAGGTGTCTCTTTTAAATGTGTCCCCGAGGCTCAACGGGATTAACCTGTATGAATAAAGGTTGAATATGGTGTCAGCTGTCCAGTCCAGTTTATTGTCCCAGTGGACCCCCAGGCATTGCAGCAGTCCACACTGCCCACCTTAGTACCCTTGATGTTGATAGAGTTGTGTGCGGGGAGGGGGGTAGTCGTTTTCCTGTAGTCCACCTGCAGCTCTTTAGTTTTTCCAATGTTGAGTTGCAGGTGGTTCTGTCCACACCACTCCACAAAGCTATCCACTACTCTAGAAAAATAATTCCAGTGTAATAATGCTCAACAGAAAATTGGAAAGACTTTGAATATCCCATCATATACAGTTCATATTATAATCAAAAGATTTCAAGAATCTGGAGAAATATCCACACTAAAAAGGCTGAAATTTAATAATGGATACCTGTGATCATCAGGCCCTCAGGGGCCACTCTTCTCCAGTCAATGCACAAATGCAAGTTAAAGCTCCATTGTGCAAAGAAGCCATATGTGAACACCATTCAGGAATGCTGCTCTTTTCTTTCTTTCTGGGCCAATGCTCATTTAAAATGGGCTGAAGTGAAAAACTGTTCTGTGGTCAGACAAAACTGATATTCATAATTATTTTTGTAAACCACCAATGCCACATCCTCCATACTAAAGAGGAGGGACCATCCAGCCTGTTTTCAACTCACAGGTCAACAAGTCCACCTCTCTGTTGATATGGGGGTGCATTAATGTCACTGACATTGGCAGCTTACACATTTGGAATGGCACCCTTATTGCAAAAAACTATATATACAGTAGGTTTTAAAACATCATATGTTAAAATGTCTTAAGTAATGTCAGTTTGATCACAAGGGTAAAACAGAATCAGTGGAGATAATAAAGATTAAAGTGAGAACAGTAGTCAATATAAAACATCCTCAGTTTATTACTTCTAAACACTTTTTACATTAGAAGTTGGCACTTTGGTTTTATAGATGAAAAAGAGACATCATCTTTTGAATTCTGATAGTGTGTAAATTTACAGTGTCTTTTTCAGGGAATTTTAGACATTTTTTTAATCACACAACAAATTAGCAAACACACGTAAATTTATTTTTAGACAAAAGCTTTTCTAAAAGTCAGGCGGTGATTCATACTCAAACTCTTCTCTACAAAAACATTAAAAATATAAACACTTCAGTGAATTTAAGTGCTTCTTGTGTGAAGTTTTTGTTGTAAAGAGGGGTGTAAAAGGATTTGATAAAATAGCTTGTGGTAGCAATACATTGAAAAAATCTCACACATTCTGAGTAAAAAAAAAAATCTATTAACATAATTCACAATTAAATTCCATCAATTTGCATTAAGTCAGCTAGTTGTTATTTTACAAGTTTTATAAAACGTAAGTGCAGAAATGCAGATGAGGTTGTATCTAATTAAACATGTTCCAATCTGCATAACGTTTTAATAGACAGATTATTTAAAAATAATCTACTAACTCTATACATCATAGTTTTTCTGTGGGTCTAATCAATATTAAAGCAAAATAACCAAAAAGGTTTAAATGAAACTGCGGTTAAGAAATCAATGCATCAGCTTGTAGCAATGCACCATAAATACTCGTTTCTCTCGACTTCCTGCTGCGATCGTTGTGCTCTGAACACATCCCGTAAGATATCTAAAAACTAACCCAGATGTTTTCTTCTTTATTCAGCCTTTTCAACTGAACGACAGATGCACAGTTTGTGACTGTGCTTTAGATGAATGCAGATCCTTTTTTTTTAAGAGAGTACAGTCGAACAGAATGATTTTCAGGGATCGTCTGCTCCCTTGCAGGCACGATGGTATAAAAAGCTGCATGATTCAGAAGAGCACCGCATCTGTGTGGATGAGAGAGAGGACAGGGACGAGTGCTAGACGCACACGGGGTGGGGAATTCCTGCACGTCTGTTGCAGCATTGCTGCGTGAGAGCATGTGTCAGAGTAAAGCTCTCCCTAATAACCTGCTAACAGCGTCCTTCAAGCCACCCACTACTACCCAGTCCTCCCTTTCTACGATGGGGCTGCTGTGACATCACTCCTTCCCACGCACTCTGATTGGCCAGCTGATGGAGGGAAGTGGAGTCTTACTGCAGCCTACATTGAGGGTGAAAATGTGGGAGGACCCACGTAGAGAGTGTATTGGGGGGGGGGGGGTGTACTGAGCAAGGAAGATTGATGCTGAGGCAAGCCGGCACTGCACAGCACTCACTCACACACACACTCTGAGTATCACATACTCTGGCATCACACTCTCAAGCTGCTTAACAGGCAGGAAAAACACTGCGGGACAGGACAGAGGACGCAAAGGGAGACCCGAGAGTCCACTTCCAGTTTCCCCTGCCTCGCCTCAGAGCAACAGTTCCACTGCTGTCATCTCAGGAGGTCCGGCGCTGCAGGGAACTCTTTAAAGACGCCTCCCCAAAACAAGTGGGAGGGGAGAAGAGCAAGGGCAGGAGCAAGGGCGTGCATTGCCTCCTCCAGGAGGACGTTGTCATGGACGTCCTCCTGATCTCCTTGTGAAAACAGGAGGAAATCCACGGGAAGTCCAGGCTACGAGATGGCACGCCGAGTCGGGGGCGAAGCCTCCCCAAAAAAGAGCACATCCCTCAACCTGGTGGCAGGGTTGTACCACTACCTCCGGGGTAAGTAGGGCAGCGTGCGAGTGTGTGCCCTACTGAAGCAGATAACCAGAGGAGAAGAAGTTCACCGTGTGTGCTGCGTGTGTGGGACTGCAGTATGGATCCTGTACGTGACTGTGTGCATGTGCACTTTGCAGTGCAGGTTTCCTGCAGGGTGCCTTGTTATTTTTCTGTGTAAAGTGAAACGGTTGCTCATTTTTGAAGTTTCCACCTTGGCACATTGAACGTGTTTGAGTTTGGAGGCTGCTGATGTCAAAGCCTGCAGCGGGTGAAACAAGCAAACCCAGCTGACAAGTAGCACCTCCCTGCATGTGTCACACTGCAGGGGTCTGGCAGTCAAAATGTTGGATTCCCCGTCTCTCTTTGGTTCTGCGGCTGTCTGTGTTTGGATGGCATACATTCAGTGCCCTGCCTATTTACGTTTGCAGTGAGTTTGTGCCTCCTTCCCTCTCCGTCACAGTTTTGAGATAACCAACGGGGTTTTGAAGATGTTTTGCTCAGGTCATCCTCACTGCAGGAGGGTCTGTGGGAGGCGTGCGCGTGTGTGCATGACAGACCAACGATGCAGAAGCTGTTTTGGGATGCTCGATTGCAGAGGATGCCGTTTTCTCTTTGGGTTAATGAGAACTTGTGTGTGTGGGTGTGTGTGTGTGTGTGTGTGTGTGATAAAGTCAAAGTCACCTCGTCCCTGAGACTGAGGTTCTGGCACGTTCATGCGTGTTCTCTGCCTCGCAGGTTTTCCCGCTCATGGATCTTTCCTCATCCTCATCCAATATCTTAACCCATCAATATTTGATTATTCCAGGACCCAATCAAAAGATTAATTCATAGAATAGGGACCGGCTCAGTGGCACGTATGACTATGCTTGAATGTATCTGCATTAGGTATGAACAGCAGACCCCCCCCCCCACCACCCTCCCACCCCTGCACAGAATCTCCGACCATCACTCCCCTTCCTTTTCTGCCCACAGTGCCCATCGACACAACTTGAGTTTAATCAATTTGTCAGCATATTTCATTAAGGTAAAACACTACAGATGTCTCCCTCTTTCTGATAATGTGCTTATCTCAAGGATATTGCTCTTCGGCCCAGATGGGACAGAAATACCCTGAGATGAGCTTTGAAAGTATTCGTATGTATTGTAAACAAGCATGACTGAACACATGCGAGCAGCTTGATTTATTGTCATGTCCTCATTGGAGCTAAGTGGCTTTTTAGGGGACATCTTTAACAAACATCTATGGCGTATTGATTGTGCTTTTGCTAAATGGCCTTTATCACAGGCAACCTTATGGATAGGGAAATCAGTGCATGTGGAGGAAGGTTGGTTTCATGGGCTGCCCTTTTATCATCTAAAGGGCATTTTTAAGATCAAATCTTTGTTTTTTTTTTTTTTTTTTTTTTTTTTTTTTGGTCCACAATAAGGTTGTGAAAATGTCATCAGTAAATGTCAAATGACATCTCTGAGCACGTTAGTGAAAGGTAAAACTTGGTGTGACTGGGCTTCGACACGTCAGACATGAAGCGATAAATCAAAGTTAATTAGAGACACCGTCCTGCTCTGAAATTTAAAAAAAAGAAAAGAAAAAAAAAGAAAATCCCAATCAGCTCTCACACCGATAGACAATTAGAAGATTGCATTTTAATCCCCTTTTTTGTTTATTATCACTCGGGGACTCAAAGCGATGCTCTGGGCTCTGATTTACAGATGAGCAGGAGGCGGTGCAGAAAAGGACTTTCACGAAATGGATCAATTCCCACTTGGCAAAGGTAAGAAGGCTGATTTTTCTTTGTCCATTTACATTTAAAAAAAGATCTGCCTTTGTTCGTGCATTTGCAAAACGTCATATTCTTTTCCACTCTGAGTGACTTGACACCGTCTGTTGTGTCTGCATCTACAACGTGGAGCTGGTCATATGACTTGACTTTTCCAGATTAGACCACATTCCTGTTTGCATGCCTTCATTATTTCCCATAGCTGGTAGCAACAATTTGCTGTCTAATTATCACTTTCACATTGCAACACGCAGCATGTGGCATTCTTTTCCTGCAAGCTACCATCAGTCATTTATATCTTAGAGGACCAATTTAGAGCTTTTACCTTGTCTGCCCTTCATTTGTCTCTTTAAGCTGCTTCAGAACTTACTTTAAACAATCAGGCTTAATGCATCTGCACACTGGGGTGATCTTTATATGCATATAATATTGTATCATGCTGCATGGTGTTACTCAGTTCCACTCATTGTTACTTAAATGCTACGTCTGCAAAGGGGCGGTAAAGGTAAAAATGGCACGAGGCAACGCAATTAAGTGCTATTTCCATCAGCGATGCTCGTTTCAGGGTTTTCCATTTGAATGTGACAGCTGTGGAAGCCTCAGACAGCAGTGATGTGGAGCAGAACATTTATTTGAAACAGCTTTCAGGACGGTGCTTGCAGAAAATTACAACAGCACAATATTTAGATGCCAAAGGGTTTTAATGTTATTTACAGTTTGGACTTGGTTTAAATGGGATCTCATTCTATTAAGCAAGCCGTTTTAGGGTTTGCATGGTGGTGCAAGTTTGGTTTGTGGAATTCAAGAATTGTGATGGAGGTTGCAGAGTAATTCAACAGGTGGGTCAGGGGCCGCATCCACCCCACAGGTGAGCACAGTCTGGTCCACCGATAATGTCATTTAAAAATAAAACTAGATGTTGAATCAGAAAATAAATTAGAAACGAGAGGAATATTTTAAAAATTGAAATGATATACATGAGTCCCTCGCTACTTTGCGGTCCATTTATCGCGGACTCACTCTATCGCTGTTTTTCTAAATAAGATTGGACATGACACACATTGATAGCTGATTGATAGATGAGCCGCGTGACTGGGATTGGATATTTATTCAAAACAAATTATTTTAAATGATTTGGCACCGACCTGTGATGGACTTGCAACCTGTCCAAGGTGTAACCCGCCCCTCGCACAGTGATTGCTGGAAATGGGCACCAGCGACCCCTGTGACCCAAAATAGAAGAAGCGTGTAAAAGATAATGGATGAATGGATGGACGATTTAGCACCTGCCGCAGAAAAAGCTTCCTCTTCCACCTTTATGCAGCCCTTACTGCATGATAAACTCCCTGCTGCAGCTGATCAGCTGATCTGCGTGCAGAGTGGAGAAGTGGGCGTGGCCAAGAGCGCTTGCAGGTGGCAAAGAGCAGATGAGGCAGGGAGCTGAAATCATCACATTCTGTGCTCTTTTAGAGAGTTTCAAGTTTAGAAACATTGTTTAGAATGTTGCAAAAGTGCGGGAAGGGTTTAAACTACTACTTGTACTACTATTCCTACTTTGTGGTCTTTCACTAATCGTGGGTCTTCACGGTACGGATACCCCACGATAAATGAGGGACTACTGTATATAGTTCTGTCAGACAGGTGATCCTTTTTTCAGCACTTTTTTTTTTTTTTTTACTCAGTACACCAGCTAACAAGTTCATTTAAAGTAAACCAAGATTTTAAATAGTTAAATATACGTAATTGCTGGATGTCTAACCACTGAGCTGTTGGCTTTCAGTTACTGTGGCTCCCTGATCGATTTAGCTGAAAAGCCGCGCTAACCCTAAAGTTCAGATCAGCTGAAGTGGAGTTCTGTGGAAGGTTTAATAACAAATGTTACTTTTATTTATTTATTTATTTTTATAAATAGCTTTCTGAACAGCCTCAGTTTAGAGAACTAGAGTTTAATTCTGACCAGAATGACACGATAATGTCTAATCCAAGCATGACTAAGACCAAAGTGCATTGCTGTTGTCTTTTTTTATTGCACAGTGACAATCCTTACAGTGTATGGAACCGAATGTGTCTCAATTTTCAAATTAAAATGGATTAATAGAAATGATTTTCTTCTGCTAATTAATTTTAATTTTCAAATTTGACATTTCAAAATGAATTTTGGTCACTTTTTACAGGGTCATATTTTGAAAATTAACCATAAAACATTATTTTATTTATCATTTTAATTAATTTACAAATTGAGCAGTCTTGGAGAGGAAAATGAAAATACAGTTTGGATTATTTATTTATAATTTTATTTATGAGTCAAAACAGGCAGCTTTATTTTGAAAAATTTAATTTGATTATTAAGACACATTTGCTTCCATATTCGGGGCAGTTAGTACAAACAGTCACAATAACCAAAACCAAAGGATGTGGGAAAAGAAGGAAATAGGGGAAAACACTATATGTGTTGCAAAAAATTATAAAAAAAAAAAAAAAAATTACACAATGTTTAAGTATCCTGTTTTCCTGTGCAATGACACAGCACGTCTGTAAAGTATGGAATGGCAGATGTAAAATGAAAATAATAAAACTAGTATTACTGATGGTAACAGTAAAAAACATAATAGTGCTTAACACAAAACAATGGCAGTTATTATCATTGGTGGCAGGTTCACAGGGGGCAGGTGGAGAGGAACCCCATCTTAAAATATTAATTCGCCCCACAAAGTAGTTCCTAATAAACAATGACTTATTTACTGAGCTTGCAGTTTTTTTTTTTTTTTTTCTGTGTATTTTTTAATTTTTTTTGACAATTTTAAGTGGAATTTAAAATAATTTTCTCAGTATTTTTTAAACTTATTTACTGCTACCATTCAACGACCCACATTTATTAACCGGATCTGAACATGTCCAGTGATCCTAACAGCCAACTCCAATAAATGTTCATTTGGGGCGTCAGATTTTCTGCCCTGTGCACACATTCGGCTGGTTTTAGTGCGTTGAAACGGCCATTCACACTTGACCTGACGTGAGCTCAAACGCAGAGATAGCTGCTGTAGAACCTTCTGCGTTGTGGAGATGTTCTGTTTGAATCCATTTGGAGCAGACAGAGAGGTCCAGAACAGAAAACTGAGAAGGACTGACAAAAAGCGAGACATTTCTTCTAATAGGCTCTTATTTAACCAGTTTTGTGGTGAGTGTGATAGACCAGTGGGTCATTGGTTTTGTGGTTAGAAGGCTGTGGGTTCGATCCCTGGTTGGAACACTTATTTGAATCAGTGATGATAGTGGTGGTGCAGAGGTTAGAGAAGGTGGGCCTGTGATTGGAAGGCTGCCGGTTCGACTCCCCAGACAGACAACATCAAGATGTGGGTGGAAAACGTGAAACATCCACACCTTCCTCCACCCTCATTTGCCCCACTCTGGGCCCTTGAGCAAGGCCCTTAACCGCCACCATCTTCTCCCCTGGGGCACCCTAGATGGCAGCTCTCTGTGCCACACAGAGGGCTGTGGTAGCTCGGTGGTCTGCGGTTGCATCAGAAACGGCATCCGGAGTAAAAACAATCTCCAAGTCTTCTTGTGAGTCAG
>JARVLU010000179.1:20247690-20268872 GCA_031762415.1 Simpsonichthys santanae | reverse complement strand
CGCTCCGACTTACGGCAAATCGAGTTACGAACGGGCCGTAGGAACGTATCTCGTTCGTAACTCGGGGACTGCCTGTATTTATTTTAGTATTTATATATTTTAAGGCTTTAGAAACCCTTCCCATGCTCTTACAATGTTCTAAACCAGGGGTGGCGAACCAGTTCAGCATTAAGAGCCAAATTAAGCCCATTATCACCTTAAAATGTGGTTTAAACCTTTTGCACAGTACTCTACTTCTCAGTCACTCGTGTGGAGCGCTGTTCATCCAAACTTAATGTTTGTACCAAAATGTCTACTTCCACATGTCTGCCTGTTTCCTTTTCGCTCCTATTACTGTGTGTGCTGGAACCAAATACTTGGGCTTATCAGCTACACACTTCTGGTTTGATTTATCGGGGCAACCTGGTGTGATTTCTAATATAAAATCATGTATTACATGTTTTCCTTATCAGCTGCCATCCCACATTTCTCCACGCTGCCTTTTCCAGCCCCCAATGTCCTCCTCTGTTTGTTCACCTCCATGGAGTGGTTGTTATTGCCGTACGGTGACCCATTGTGCTGCAGCGTCTCAGTAATCTGACCCTGCATTTGATAATATAGAATACTTTGTTATATCACAAGATACAGCCCTCTCTTCCCCTCCCCTCACTTCCAGCCTTTCTTTCTGTCGGTCTCTGCTGGATATAATCCCTGTTGCCTGTGCAGCGGCGATACATCTCCACTCTCAGCTAACCACTCGTGTTATCTCACCTTTGAGAAGTGTCTGCGACCTCACAGTCAATGAGATGTTTGCTTTCAATCAAATGCATCTTCAGAGCCTTCAGTTTCTCTCTCCCTCCCCAACTTTTATTCCCATTTGTCTTCTCTTATCTGCCCACAGTCTGCCTACAGAGGATCTCCGGTCAGTATTCTCTGTTTCTGCTCTGCTTTGGTCAAGACATGAAGTAGCTCAGAAATATCTGCATCTTGCTGTATCAAGGATTACATCGTCTCTGTATATTGTTCATTTTGGAAAAAACAAATGTGCCTCTGATTTACCAGATTGAGGGAAGTTGTATCTCCCTTGTCCAAGTTTACAGAATTCTAATAAACTCTTTGTGAATAAACCAGGAATAGGTAGCTATCTTGAATTGTATAGCTCATAATTAGAAAAGTATAATTCTGACTATGTTCTTTTACTGTCACAGATCAAGTTGGTGAACATAAACTCCACAGACATTGTGGACGGACGGCCGTCGATTGTTCTAGGGTTGGTGTGGACGATCATCCTCTATTTTCAGGTAACTGTTCACATAAATGCCGCTAATCAGATGATCAAACGCATCGTACAAATTTCTGTCGGAATTTCAAGTTTAGTAGTAAGTGAAGTAAGTAAACTTTATTTATATATAACTTTTCATAGATGCAATCACAAAGTGCTTTACAGAAATACAAAATACAGACTTAAAATAAAACAAAAACAATAACAACAACTGCTTAATAAAAACAGTAAATAAAGCATTTAGCTGAAAGTTTGTCTGAATAAAAGGGTTTTAAGCTGCTTTTTAATGGAATCAATAGAGACGGCCACGCAAAGAGACGGAGGCAGGGCATTCTATAGTTGGGGGGGGGGGGGCTACGGCCTGAAAGGAAAGGTCACCCAGAGTTTTAAACCAGGTCTTATGAAGAATTATATATGCCGCTGGGGAAATGTGTATTTTTTGGGTGTCTCTGCCTCAAGTAGAGGAATTTGAGCATCTTGGAGTCTTTTTTTACGAGCGATAGTAAGATGGAGCGGGAAGTGGACTGACGGACCAGAGCAACAGTAATGAGGGTGTTTCTCCTGTCTGTTACATTGATGTAGGATCTGAGTCAAAATGTAAAGAATTCAGTTTACTGGTTCATCAGCGTTTCAGCTTGCACCTCTGTTCAAGAGGTGTGGATCATGATCAAAAGAATGTGATCCTAGATGCAAGCAGCTGAAACGAGCTCCCTCTGTAGGGTGCCCAGGCTGAGCCTTAGGGTGAGGAGCTCCGACGTCCAGGTGAACTCAGAGTGGAGCTGCTTCATGTCAGCATGAAAAAAAGTCAGCTGAAGTAGCGTAGGCATCTGATTAGGATGCCTCCAGGATACCCCTCTCTGGGGGGGTTTCCAGACCCCTCAGCAGATCCAAAACATACTGGATGGATTTTGTGTTCTGTCTGACCTGAGAATGCCTTGGAGCTCAACAGGAAGAGCAGGAGAATGTGGCTGGGCAGAAGGATGTCTGCGTTTCCCCCTGAATCTGCTGCATCCAGGCTGTTTCACAAGACGCTTCAGTCCATGACTGATGTGGTCTGTCCACCTTGGTTTGTTTCCTGAATAAGATCTTTCTGTACCGCTGAGCGAGGTACGATCAGCTGATGTGGATAAAGTAAACTGCGACTCTGCAGCTCAGTGATGTGAGGAAGTGATGACCTCAGTATTTGACTGCCCACTCACAGGATTAAACAACAACTAACTGATTTATTACTGAGGGAATATCAACGATGACACAGCAGCCTTATAGTTAGTTAAAAAAAGTTAACAACAAAGAGGAGCACTAACGTGAGTTAATTCATCATGTTTTGTAATGAACATGAGGTAGATGTCCGGCACACATTGAGAGTGTCGCGCTCCACATCAGTGCAGCTGAGTTCTGCTCCACGCCTCTTTAGCTTCATCTGTGATTTTCAAACAGCATGCAAGAAGCTTAAAGACACACTGGTCTGTGCAACCAGTTAGAACATCTACACCAAATCAAGCCCTTACTGGCGTTTCTGACACAAACCTGATCAGAACATTACAGTCTCTGAGCAAGATCTGAGTGAATGTCAGCAACCCGAGGACGTTGGAGAAATCTACAAACAGCTAAGTGTTTTAATCACCGCCCGACGTGCCAACAGGTTTTATTTATGGATTTCCCATCTTCTGTTTGTAGATTATGTTTGACAAACAATAAATGTTCCACGTTTGATCAGCAGGCATGCGATGGGAAAACAGCATGTTTTAAAGTGGGTGCCCTAAATCATGCACATGTTCAGTGTTTTTTTTTTTTTGTTTGTTTTTTTGCTTTCACAAAGAAATCACAGAATAATCAACAAGGCTCCATTTTTTTAACTCTAAAATAAAAGTTACAAAAGCGGTGAAGATTGATAAAGTAATAAATGAGCTTGTGTTCAAAGAAACTAACATGAAATATAAAAGTTAAAAACATTGATTTAAAATCCATTTTTGGAACATTGATGTAAATTTATACTTCAGTGTGTCAGTGAAGAGGGTTCTGCTTGAGATGCTATTTAAATGATTTAATTGGTTAAATTACTATTTTTTTTCCCCTTTTGAAATATGTAAATTCACAAGTAGAATCCTTCATGGATCTCTCTGAATTCAATTGATAAGATAATGCAAATGTTCCAACATTCTAACTTCCACGTTCATCTTTTTTTCATTCAACCTTTATTTAGGCAGGTTAATCCCATTGAGCCTCGAGGACTTGTTTACAAGAGAGACCTGGTTTCAACAAAGAGTGACGACAACAACGACAATAGACTTTCCTTTGACAATCAACAATAGACAATCATAAGAGAGGCGTACAGATTTTTTTAATTTTTATTTTTTAACAAGTTAAAAAAAGATGTCAAAGTAGCAAAACAGATAGATTATAAGGCAAATGCATCTTAACCGTGCACAGTGGAGTTAGCAGTAAAATACATTTTATACACAGCTTATATTTATGTGCTTTGTCACACACAGAAAGTCCAACAGAGAAAGTGAATAATAAGATTGATCCTGCATGTGCTGGTTTTTCTTGTCCCTACAGATTGAAGAGCTAACCAGCAGCCTGCCAGAACTCCAGGCCTCGTCTAGCAGCACCTCCTCTGTGGACAGCTCCACCAGCAGCACTGACACCACCAGCCCTCCTGTCAAAAGGAAACCTCTGCCTCCTCTGCAGGGTGGAGCCAGGAAGGCCCTGCTGAGATGGGTTCAGCAGACAGCGACCAAGTATTTAACATATCTTTGCAAAAACAATTGTTCTAAGTGCTCTATTGTTTAGTCCAGTTGAGCGTGTCTGCTGACCTTCTGAACTTCTGTTGTTCGTAGATGTTTAGGTCTTGAGGTGAAGGACTTTGGACCCAGCTGGCGCACTGGTTTAGCATTCTTTGCCGTTATCAATGCCCTCCGGCCTAACCTGGTCGACATGGAGCAGATATGGAGGAGGCCCAATCGAGAAAATCTGCAAGAAGCCTTCAAGATGGCTGAGACCGAGTTAGGCATTCCTCAGCTTCTTGATCCAGAAGGTGAACATTTTCTACATCATTTCTTATTTTATGATTAATATATCTGTATTGGTTTTAACATAAAGCAGGCTGGCTTGAATGCTGTTTAAATCTTTTTTACTTAAATTTAAATCGGCAGCATCTCCTCAGTGTGTCCTAAAGTCTAAAGTACAGTAGTGGATCTGTCACTGCACTGAAGTGCACCTCTGTGTCATTGCCAACACCATCTGTGCCCCTTCACGCCTGCCCTTCAGAGTGATCTCTGACAAATCGAGCCTGACATCGGGATAATTAAGGTCCATTAGGCCGTGAGATTCGGCATGGCAGCGTCTCTAAACTGAACTCAGACACTGATCTGAAACACCGACAGTTGTTTTCTTGTGAGATGTTTAAGTCAAACCTCTTTCTCTTGGTGCCCTTGTTCTACCTGAGGGAAAAAGGATGAACTTACAGTCGACTCCAGCTTTATGTGGTTTCTTTCTCAGATGTGGACGTGGACAAGCCGGATGAGAAATCTGTTATGACGTATGTCGCCCAGTTCTTGAGGCATCATTCTGACCAAAAGCAGAGCGACTCGGCGGGGCGGCATGACGAAGAGGTAACCTGGCTGTCAGACTTGTCCATATTCGTCATTGTCTTCTCTTTTTCTGAAACAGAAATATTGTCTCGCAAATGGCACCAGATGTGCACGCAACCCTTAATATTTAATAAACTGTGTTTTGATTTTGTTCAGTCCTAACTTAAATCAATGAAAGAAACTAAATAAAACAGTAAAGCATCAACTTTTGTGATCCTTCTCCAGTCTTGCAGTGTCTTGTAATATGTTCATCTGTTATTTCTACTCGTCTCCTTTTTTCATGTCTTTGTGGCATTTTTATGTGCTGACTGCTTTCCTGTGGTTGTTTGCTGAAATCTGTCCTGCAGCATGATGTTGCTCCTCGCGATATAGAGGAAATGTTTGAGGTAGGTCATGTAGCGCCCAATTAATTTAACTAGAAACAGTGCACATGAACGTTTGCTATACATTCAGCATTAGCTTTAAGTTTATTTTTCTGGTTCTTAAATCGATGTCCTGCAGTACTGTACACCAGCAATCAGATTAAACATCAGTTTCCATGTCAGAATAGATCCTGTTTGCTAATATCGGCTCACCTGAAGTGACATTTTAGACCCAGGGGTGTCTGAGCAACGACAACAAGACGATGTCCTTTTTAATAAGATGTGATATTGCCATTTATGAGCGCAGCCACCTCGTGCTGTGGCTGCTGGTCCCATTAGCATGACAATGAAAGCCTCTGGCATCAGCAGTTTGAATTCATACAGGCTGTTTGAGGAAAGGCTAGAGAATAGAAAAAGTTGTGGGGTTTTTTTTAAGCTAAAAGTACCTTAATTCTGCTTTAACTACTTGTTTTCTGTGTCATAATGTGTTTAGTCATGGATAATGCTTGGTTTAGTTCTTTAACAACTCTTAATTACATATTAGTGCTTGTTCTGATCTTTGTGTCTATACTGGTCCTGTTGGATCTCAGTGCATTAGATACAGTTGATCACAATATTCTACTACAGAGGCAATATATGATATTGGGATTACAGGAACAGCTCTACTGTAAATTGGTTTAAATCATATTTATCTGATAGATTCCAATTTGTAAATGTAAATAATGAATTGTCTTCATACACCAAAGTTAGTTATGGAGTTCATCAGGGTTCTGTGCTTGGAACAATACTTTTTACCTAATATATGCTTCCATTAGGTAAAGTTATTAAACAGCATGGGATACATTTTCATTGTCATTTCATTCATTATCCCGTGCAACCAACCATACACCATACAAACTATAAAATTATGCATTTTCATGTATAAAACAAAGTAAAATGTTAAAGAATGTTTAGACATTGCAAAGCATTCTGATACAGCTGATTTTGTGTGTTAAAACAGTCAAGAAGAGCAACGTTTTAAATTTCTACCAAAGAGAATAGTAAAACACAGAACAGCTCTCAGACTGAATCTTCTATCACACAAGCTTGTTAGCAGCACGCTGTTATCACCATGGTTTGTTGAAATCCAGAAGAGCGGTAGGAGGTCTCATACCAAGTATCGTGTTTAAGCTGAGTGTTGTTGGCAGCTGTGAGTTTTATTCTATAGGGAGACTGGATTTAGGAAAGCTCATATTTAAACACGCGTTCTTTCTTTTATCCTATTGTCAATTTTTCCACACATCCCTCTGTCTAATTAAACATTTTGAGTCATTTTTGTCATCTTTTTTTTTTTGTCTTTAACCTCCTTGTACATTTCACCCCTTCCACCCCTCATCCATCCCGACCTCCTGAAGAGAGAGCAGCGAAAGAGCCTGAGGGAGCTCAGAACGTGGCTCGACCAGCTGGAGAGAGAAGCAGCACGGGCGCAGGAGACCGAGGCCAATCTTGCTCAACAGTACCAGGTTGGTGCGCGTGTCTGCGTGGGTGCCTGTCTGCAGTTTAAACCAGGGACACCAGACACAGGCGCTCCTATTATTAGCTTAATCAGTGGCGTTTCACTGTAGGGATCAGGCAGCCGTCATAACACTCAGCCTCAGGGATACATTTCATATTCAGCAGGAGCATGGAGAGTATCCTCATTTCTTTTGCACAAGTCTGAAAATTTGAAGATAGAAAAAGTCAGTATGTAGCGGCATTTCGCCTCTGATTTTATTAAAAATCTGATTAGATGTCAGTGGGAAGAGTGCACGATCAGTGTGAGTGAAATTATTCCATCGGTAGCATAACACCAGGGATCAGACTATGTAAATTATTCGATTTATTTATTTTTTTCAGCTGTTTAAGAGCCTGCATGTCCAGGTGGAGATGAGGCGGAAAAAGGTGGAGGGGGCTTTGCAGTCGACGCAGAGAGACGGGATGCTGACGGTGGACCAGGCTCTGGTTAAACAGGCGTGGGAAAGAGTTTCCAACAGGGTGAGAGAAGCTCCGTCTACATTTTTTGAGAAACACAACATAGTTGTCATGACAACTCTCTTTGCAAAGCATGGCATGTTTGAATTTCATGAATTTATTTTTCTTCATTTCCCTTGCAAGCCTCTTTCAGATACACAAACTGATACTTGATTTATTGTAAGACTGCAGTATGAATGCTGAGTGTTAAATTACTACTGAGATATGCTGAAGATGCTAAAATTGAGTTGGTAAAGCTAACCACTAGCTAAATGCTAAGAAATGTAACACTAGTTATAGTAAAAAGTACCCAAGTGTTAGATAAATGTAAAAAAAGACTAGCTAAAAACTAAGTGTAGCAAACCTTAAGCCAGCTAGAAGGCAGAAGTAGCAAAAGGGTAGCTAAAATCTAAATGGGGAAAAAAGCTTTTACTATCTATAATGTAAAAGTAACAAACGGCTGTCTAAAATCTGAAAGTAGCTAAATGACATATGGAAACTAATAACAGCAAATGTTTAGCTAAAACATAAAAGTAAGAATAGATTAGCTAAACATATCTAAAAGCTAGTTAGAAGCTAACATTAGCAAAAGCTAACCTAAAGCTAAGAGGGAAACGTAACAAAAAAGTAGCTAAAATGATACAGAACATTAGCTAAAAAAAATAGCTGAACAATAACTAAAATCTAAAAGTATCAAAAGTCTAGCTAAAAGTAACTAAGGGTAGCTAGCTAAAAGATAAAGGTAGCAAAAGCTATCTAAAAGTAGCAGAACAATAGCTAAATACTTATACTAGCTGAACTGTAGCTTCATGTAACTAAAGGCTAGCTAAAATTTTAAAGTAACAAAGGCTAACAAGCTAAAAAGCAAATGTAGCAAAAAGCTAGTAACCAAATAAAAATGACTGAACAGTAGCTAAAAGACAATAAGACAGAAATAAAACAAATGCACTAAAGCAGATCTCAGAAAACATTGTTTTTCAAGGAACTGAAGACTTTTATGTATTCCTATGGATAATTTATTTGTCCAAAAAAAAAAAAGAAGTATTTTGAAAAACTATAAAAGTTACAAAAAAAACAAAATAAAGACTCACAGCACTGATCTCAATAAACTGAGCGTTTTGATAGATGAGTGGCTAAAATAGAGTAACACAAAATATGCAGAAGTAGTTTGCAAACAACTCATTTTTTTACATGAAACAATGCATTTTATTTTTGACTAACACGTTGATTAAACCAACAACTGTATTGTACATATTTTAAAATGAATAAATTTTATAAATAAAAATAAATAAATAAAACAACAATTCTTGAAATATTCATGTGAGCTTTCTTTTGCCGGATTGTTGTGAAATAAGTTATACTCATCATGAGCACACTTATTAAATGGAACGGTTGTATCTCAGCTTGTAGACTGGCACCTTCAGCTGGACCGGTCCCTCCCTGCTCCTCTGGACACAGTCGGAGCATGGCTGCACGAGGCTGAAGGAGCCCTGAGACACGAGATCGTCGTCCAGCAGGCTCATGATATCACAGCAAATACTGTACACAGAGCTCTGGAGCAGCACAAGGTCACCATAGATCCCAAATTCATTAAAAATATTTGACCGATCAGTAAATAAATATTTAAATGAGTTATTTTGTTTGTGCTGTACACGTGCAGGATGTATTGAAGAGCCTGGAGAGTCACCAGCAGGTCTTTCAGAGAATTCATAAAGACCGAAGTGTTGATGGTGTCCCTGTTCCACCTGACCAGCTCCAAGACATGGCTGAGCGGTGAGTCCTGAATGTACATTAGTAACGTTTGAACCCCTTAAGGAAACTATACAAACCGCATTTAATTGTTCTTATTTGCCAAAGCTGCAGCAATACACGAGTGTAAATCTGTTAGCCGAAAGTCTTGTACACATTTTGTTCTTTTTGTCAGGATGAACTTTGTTTCTACGTCCTCCAGCGTCCACCTGGCAAGAATGGAATATCTGGAGAACAAACACCACATGCAGGCCTTCCTCACACTGGTCGAGTCCAAATTGAAATCCTGGATCATCAAATATGGCCGTCATGAATCAGTGGAACTGATGCTCAACAACTATATTGTAAGGGTTTTGTTTCAGTTTGATTTATTTGCTTCTAAATAACTGAATCTTTAGGGTTCTTTTCATTTATGCCTTGCAAAGCTTGCATGTTTTAAAAAAAACTTTGTGCCCATTATGATATTATTGCTATTCTCGCGTCTTCTTCAGTCGTTCGTGGAGAAGCAACGTTTCTTTGACAAGTATGAGGTGATGTTTCAGTCCCTGAAACAGTCTGCAGAGGCCTTTACCAGTGTGGACAACTCGGGTGAGACTTTTCAATGTAATTTTAAAATTTGAAACTTGGCACTGACAAAAGACGAGATTAAAATTGTGCAGAAAGAAAATCTCAACAGAGGACAAAAGAACGAGAGCTCAAAGTGTGTTTGGTGTGTTTATGCTTCTATAATACAATTATATTAATATAAAAGTTAGTGATGTTGTGTAATCAGTAATTAAACGAGCAAGTAAAACACAAATCAAAAAGTTTCATTGTGTTGATTCCAAACAGTATTAATGACGCTAAAATTAATTTCAAACAAAAGCATAATGTTTGTGTCCTTGCACACCAAAATTTTAAATAAAGATCTTGGGCGATCTATTAGGGCTCAGAATATGTGTTAGGGATGATTCCCAGCTACTACCAGACAAAGTTATAGCTCAATAGCTTTAAAATTGACAGAATTATAGCCATTTTTGTTGATTAAAATTGATTAGTTGTGTCAGACATCTTGAATCAGGTCAACTTCAGTTGTTAATGAGTTGTATATTTACGTCCAGTGATAGCACTGAGAGCTTCATGATCGTCCATCCAGTCGTTCACGAGATATTTTGCTAATAGACAGAAAGACAACTGGGCACATACAGAGGTAATGCCATCATTGGTCATCTTAAATGGCAATGGAAGATACTTATTCAGTATTAGAAACTAATAAAACTTGCATAGTTGAATTTTTTAAAATCTGTTAGTATTTTAAATTGTTTTCTTTAAATCCATTCTGTTTGACAGTAAACTAAATTAAGTGCTGGTTATTTTTCAACAGCTCATTGACCGATGACGAGGTCTCTCTCAGCAGCTAAGAGAAACCCCTGACTGCTTTAACAATTAGCTGAAAGAGGAGAGTCTGCAGGCTACAGCTAAATGAGGTTCCTTCATTCCCAGCTTTCAGTGGGGAATACGACCCCATTTTGCCAGTTAACGGCTGCTCCACTTCCGCGGGTCTCTGGGCGCGGGCTGTTCCAGCTTGGTGATTTTATTTTGGTCTGGGGGCTGCAACGCTTTAGGGTACGCAGAGCGGAGAATTGAGCTGTGGCGAGAAATCAGGACATCTGAGGTTTGATTGGTCAACCCAACAAATGAAACGCACCACCGCGCCCTGCATGTGCTGGTGTATTTGATGCTCTGGCCTCTAATTGGCTGGATTAGAGCTCATTAAGATGCTTTGACAAGTTCACTTTGAGGGTGAAGGAAATGGAACAGGAGGAGGTGAAGGATGCAAGATATTTCAATATGAATTGTGAAATATGTTGTTTTTGAACCTGTGTTTTTCAGACGATGCTTATGATGAGGCAGATGATGCTTCAGATGTGCTTAAGAGCATAAATAGCGCAGCTGTACTACTTATTAGACTGAAGAGAGTGAGCTGAAGTAATTCAACACAAGCAGGGTGATACATCTCTCTGTAATGAGTTTTTGGGGTCAGAGTTTTGTCTGCTGAGGGTTCTAGCTCCATCAACCTCAATGTGCTCCTCATCTGGTGTCTCAGGGACGGTGTACCATCTGCTGTGAAATCTAAAAGAGGCTATATAATCACTGCTAAACATCCATCCATTATCTTTACCTGCTTCTTCCTTTTTGGGTCATGGTGTCTGTCTCCAGTTAGAGGAGGGGTACACC
Organism: Simpsonichthys santanae; assembly: GCA_031762415.1. Classification (NCBI taxonomy): domain Eukaryota; kingdom Metazoa; phylum Chordata; class Actinopteri; order Cyprinodontiformes; family Rivulidae; genus Simpsonichthys; species Simpsonichthys santanae. Next base: position 20,257,701 of record JARVLU010000179.1, on the reverse strand, counting down.
CTGGACAGGTCACAACTGTCCATCACAGGGACACACAGAGACAAATGAGACAACCAACCATTCACACTCTCACTCGCACCTAGGGACAATTTAGAATTATCTATTAACCTAACATGCATGTTTTGGGTTTAATGGAAGAAACTGGTCTAAACAGTTTTAAGTTAGTTTAACCTGCTGAGATAATTCAGGTATTTTAAAGTGAGGTTCCCTGGTAAGGTTATGAATAATAACATATTACCTGTTGTAGATAATTCTTGAAAAATCTACAGTTTGGAGATGCAGAGGTTTTTTCTGATTGAATGAACAAGCTAACTGCTATTGTGAATGGGACCAGCATCAACGGGTGTTGTTGCGGTCTTAAAACTTCATGAATGCAGAAATTCATGTATTTCTGGAGCATCATCATCAATTTTTCATCACACTGTTATTACAGCAGAAATGTATAATATTCTGGCCAGAAGTGGCCCAGGCTGCATCCGATTCTAGCTTCTAGCTATGGTTTCAAATAACCATATAATTCTATGTAGATAGCTATGCAAAAGTGATAATAATCAAAATGTTTATTAAAAATCATTTGCATAAACCACTAAGATTTATTTTAAATTAGAGTTATTTAATTGCTGCAACAATTCACTTTGTTTTTAGTCCTCAAGTCCCAATCAGAATCAAACCTTTTTTCTTCAATCTCTGGTTGTTCAAAGTGCTATCTACAGCAGGTAAGATGTTAGTTTTTCATAACATCTCCACAGAACCCCACTTTCAAAGATCTAAACCAGTGGTTCTCGAACTTTTCAGCATTTGACCCACAAAACAGAAACGAAAGAGACTTGTGAATCCAACGTGTACAACTGTTGTAGTATACAACATGTTGTAATAGTATATGTGTATAGTATATGTAAAAGTATACAATATGCTTGTAGTATACAAACAACACAAATACATAATTTATCAAGAAGTTTTATTAGAACATTTTTATCTATTTATGACCGGTTTGCATTTATTTATATCATGTAATGCTAAATAGATTACTAACAGTGATTTTCTAACATTAATTTGATTCTTTTAGAATTTCTCAAGATGCGGTTTCTTGCCCCATATTGTTGTCTTGACCCCAACTTGGAGAACCACTGATCTAATCCAACAAAGTTCATTCAGGTCATCTGGATGGTTTCTTTTTTTGTTGAGACGTTTCGTCCTTCATCCAAAGGACTTCGTCAATTCGAGGAGCCACAACAAACTTGAGTCCTGACCTGACCTGACTGAACTTTGTTGGATTTTCTTGAGCATGAACTTTGATGTTTTGAACATTGGCTGCCTTAGAGGAGTCGAGGGAGGAGAGGATAGGCCCCATGAAACCATCTTATCATCAGCAATGTGAACCAGCAGTGGTTGGGTGTGCTGCTTGTGGGACCCAGTTTGTTATGGATCTTCAGATTGATGAAGCCCTTTGGATGAAGGATGAAACATCTCAACAACAAAAAAGAAACTGTCCAGATGACCTGACTGAACTTTGTTGGATTTTGTACCTGTATTATTGAGCATGAACTTTGACACTGTTCTAATAATTGCTTTCAATTAGAAAGACACAGCAACATTTTCCTTATGTTTTCTTTTATTCACACAGTTTTACTTTATTCTCACAGAAATATCAGATAAAATTCATAAGGGTTAAACATTATGTCTGGTTTTGAAAAGCTAGTACTTTTATCAGAACCCAAATGAACTTTAAATGATAATCATGCTCATTCGAGCTTTACTTACCTGTTAGCGGACGAGGGTGAGATGGGCGTGCGCAGGTTCATGCGGGAGGTGGTGACCCAGTGGAGGAGCCTGTCGATGGAAGTGCGCAGCGTGAGGAGCATGCTGGAGGAGGTTCTGTCCAACTGGGAGCGGTACACCTCCACCGTGGCCTCCTTACAAGCCTGGCTGGAGGACGCAGAAGAAGCTCTGAGCCAGCCAGAAAACGTTAAACGGGTATGACTCTTACTAAAACAAGAAACTTCACCCCTCTCTGTGTTTCCTCTCTCTGAATAGGATAAGAGCCCTCACATGTGCCTTTCTTTATTTGTTTGACTCAGAAATGCCTCAGAGCACAGTTAGCAATCAAATTTACGTCAGACTTGTTACAAGCGTTTGTCTTTCAAGTGGAATCGTATTAGGGGGTCTTCTCTCAAGGATCACACAATCTCTTTGACTTAGAACAAGCCATGGAGAATGTTCCTGTTGTCCCATCACCATGGTTACCGCAGATTCACATCCTCACCGAGGATTAGACAGCTAATTACCCCAATTTTATACTGTCCCTCCTTTGTTTCTTTCACTGAATACTTTTCTTTGTCTCTTTTTTTTATTAGCTTTCTTCACTTTATTCTTTGACACTTGCTCTTTGTTATTTTCGGGATCTTTTGTGCTCTACGTCTCCTTTTTTCTTTCTTTCTCTCTTTAATGAATCTTTCCCTCCTCCAGGAGTTTTTCAGGAATCTCAGCTGCTGGATGGATCATCATGCAGCCATGAACGACACAGGGAACTTTCTTATCGAAACGTGCGATGAGACCGTGTCACTTGATCTGAAGCAGCAGCTGCTTCTTTTGAATGGACGATGGAGAGACCTCTTCCTCCAAGTCAAACAAGTAACTATAATAAAGCTGCACCTGTTTTGCTCTGATTTATGCAAAAGCAGCACGTCTCAGTAAAACACATCAGAAACTTTGCGTGTTGCCTCTATTTCTTCAGTATGCACACTCCGATGAGATGGAAAAGTGGAGGAAGAATCACCTGAAGGCTGTGTGGGCCTTGAAAGACCTTCTGGACACAGCAGAGTCCAAGTTAAATGCTCCTGTTCAGGTGTCCTTCCTCAGTGTTCGAGCCTTCCTGCAGGATGTGGAGGTGCGGATATAATTTTTATCATCATTCATCAGCTGTTGTTAGATTTTTTCTGTTGTAATGTCAGCATTTTTGTTAGTCGTTGCATCGATCACATTCCTACCCAGACTGTGAAACACACCGATCTGTGTTGTTCATTATTATAATCACTGGTTTGTTAGTTTTTCGTCAACTTTAAAAATGTTCTTTAAAGTCTGACACGACCTTTTATCTGAACATCTCATCTTAGAGTACCAAGCAAAAGGTTGTTGCCATGGAGACGCAATACAAGTTAGCGGCCCGCAGCGCTCAGCTTCTCGCCAAGGATGCTCCTCACGATGAAGCCACCAGGGTCATGGCAGCTATGGCAACAGCCAAAAGTCAAATAACCAAGGTAAGATTCAAACTTTTTAAAAAAGCGCTGACAACTTCTCTTTGTTTAGTGACATTTTACATTTGGATCGTATAGTTTGTTGTGCAGCCTTGTCATATCTTTTGTTTTGTGTTGTTTGTGTTTAGGTGAAAGAGAGGTGTCCCACCCTAGTGAGGGAGTGTCACATCCTTCTGCCGCTCTTGGAAGAGCTGGAGAAACACAGCAGTACTTTTTATCAGGCTCTGGAGAAGGCCACCTGCATAATATCTTCTCTGAGGGACTCAGGCTCAGAGGCTACTGCTCAACAAAAACACAAGTGGCAGGTTAGATATGAAAACAACGTATGAATTCATTTATATAGTACATGTATATATATGTTCATTCATTTATATAGTATATATATGTACATATACACACACACACACACACATATATATACGTACATATGTATATATATATATATACTGTACTGTATACTGTGTATATATACACAATGTGTGTGTATGTGTGTGTGTGTAATATGAATATACTTAGTTTGCACTGCCTTAGAGCAGCATTATCCAATGCATGCCCTTGGGACCTCCTTCTCTGTATTCTTACAATGTTACCCTGCTCCAACACAGCTGAGCCAAATTAATGGCTTTGCTCTCATCAGGTTCTGCAGCAGCCTAATAATTGAATCTGGTATGTTTGAGCAGGGGAAACATCTAACTATGCAGGTAAAAGAATCCCGAGGAACGACATAAGAAAAGGCTGTCTTAAAATATACCATTTATATGTGATGCTGCTGCTGGTTTTCACATTTGCCTCCCTGCATGTAACTCTCATGTTACTACATTAGTTCTTTAGCACAATGAAAGACCTTTGTGCTCTTCCTCTAATGTCAACATAACACACAGCTTTTCTTAATAAAAGTACAGTCAAGAGGACATTTGTTGTGCATTTTTTTTAAAGTTTAATAGACTTTTCTACAAGCTACCTATCATATATTCTTAATTTTGTCAGGAGTTGTTGAACCAGCAGCAGAGCTGTAAGCGATGTGTGTCTGTGGTTGAGAGGAACCACTACACCCTGCAGAGAATGCTCACCAACAGTAAGGTACTCCGAAACTTCGATCTGTTACTGCTGCAGAAGAGAGTTGCAGAAATACAAGGATCTTTACAGGTTCGAGTCTTTACACTGTCTCTGCAGAGAACTGAATACCACACATTGATTGCATCAACCACAACGCTGATAATGTTACAAAAATCAAGGTGTCTTTGCTGGTTAAACATCCATCACATCTCTCATTAGTCATCAGCATGATGTAATACAAATAATGTAATTATGCTGTGTTACCATCAAGGTCCATTACGTTCACTGTTAACCATCCTCTCAGGCTTTGTTGAAGGAGGTGGGAGAGTGGAGGAGGCAGGAGGAGGCCAATAACTGCCTGAGGAGGAGGTTTGAGGAGTCACGGCAGGAGCTGGAGAGAGTGCTGAAGAAAGCTCAGGGCTGCTTGACAGAAACTGGAGACGCTGAGGAATTACTTAAAAAGCACTCAGTACGATCAAACCTGTCCCTTTTAAAAAGCTCAAAATTAGGTCTGTTTTAACATTGTGCTACATTTTCACATTATTCATCTGATACAGTTTGCATTGTCCCTGTTTGTGGGGCAGGATTTTTTTGGCCAGCTGGACCAGCGCGTGCTCAGCATGTTCTTGAAGGCGTGCGATGAGCTGACAGACATCCTCCCTCAAGAGGAGCAACAGGGGCTGCAGGAAACTGTCCGCAGGCTGCACAAACACTGGAAGGTCAGGGGTCACCCTGTTTTAACGCTCTCGCTAATTACCGTTCATCTCTCGAGGCACATTGACATTACTTCATTAACTTAACAAGGGAAGACCCAGTTTTCTGTTTCCAATTACTGTGCACTAGTTGGATTAAAAGGAAACTGTCTGCGCGTTTACTTGCTGTCACTCTTGTATTTTCTGTTTTCTCAGGACCTGCAGGCTGAGGTACCAGCTCACCTGCTTCACCTAAAAGTGGACGTGGAGAGAAATCGAGTGGCCCTGATCCTCCGGGACTGCAGAGCGGAGCTGGACAGAGAAATCCAAGCCCTGTCAGGCACTTGCACCAGCGAGCGAGTGCTCAAAGAGCACAAAGTGAGATTTGATCAAAACAGATGAAATGAGAGCAAAAAAAAAAATAATAAAAAAAACACTAAACGTTTCAACATTTTCTTTGCTTTTATCAGACGTTCTTCAAAGAACGCAAACCTTTGACTCTATGTGAGAAAAGAATTAGAAATATGGAGGATCTGTGCCAGAAGTTACCTGACAACGATGCAGCTTATCGGATACTTGACGCGACAAGAATGGACGTAGAGGAGGTTAAAGAGCAAATAAAAACCACCCATCTCAAACTGGAACAGCACCCTGACAAATGGAAAGAGTGGAATGAGAGGTACGCATGATCAAACTGAGACACTAATGTACATGGGATGGCTGTAACAAATTATTGTTTGTGTTCCAGGTTCTGTGAACTTTCTGACTGGCTGTCATCTCAGAAAGCGCAGGTGATGCTTTTGAGAGAGTCTGCAATGAATTCTCGTCATCAGGAGCACGTTGATGCTGCTGTTCAAGTAAGTGGGAACATTGTATTCTTTTTTGTAATATGGCACTAATATCATTATAAAATTTATTGTCATTCATGTCCTTCTGCTTATATAAATTTCAGGCATTACAGCAGGCGGTAAATGCCCGAGAAGGGAGTCTACTGTGGCTAAAGAGTCGCCTGGCCGGGCTCTCGGAGGTCAGCCCTGAAGTGGAAGTCCAGAGACAAAGAGCAGCACTGGCCAAACTTTCAACTGACCTGCGAGCACTCTTATCTTCACTCTGCCAGGTACACCATGTTATTTAAAGGATTTTAGTTCTCTGTGATTTAATTTTTAACACCGGTGATTGATATCTTGTCCATCGGCCTCAGTTGGGAGAAGAAGGCACTCCCATGTTCCAGTATGAGGAGCTGAGGGATAATGTGCGCGGTGCCCTGGAGGAGGTTTTAAAGACTGAAAAAGAGGCTGAGGAGCAAGTGAGGAGAATTCTGAATGCTGAGAGCCTGGAGGAGGCTAAACAACTGTACCTTATTCACCAGGTGTGTCCTGCAGAGGCGTGTTAAGTAGTTCAGGTTTTATATTAAAATGTATTTTACTTTAATCTTTAATTGTTATTTTATTTAAACCAATAGTTCACATACTTTAGTGTTGTTTTTTATGGAAAGGTTGTGAACAATTAATATCTTACCTGCTTTAGATAGCTTCTTGAACAACATCAGTTTGAATAAATAGCCAGAACTCCAGAACTAGCTGCTTGTTCAAGCAGTGTTGAGCAAATGAAATTGCTGCCCTCTTAAAACATAAAATCATTAAAAAAAAAAATTTTTACAAACTTTTACATCACAGTCAGTTTCAAATTACACGATTACTTACAGAATTCTGTAGTTATTTGTTAGCTCAAGCAGCAATATTAGTTGTCTCACTTCCTGTTCAGCTTTGATCATGTTAGATGAGATTATTTTAATGCTACTATTGGCATAACAGTGCAATGTAAAAATAATTGTCATGGAAAAGTTTATCAAATGTTCATTGGAAACTCTGAAATATCATGCCTCTACCTCGCTAGCTCAGACTAGCTAGCAGCATAACATTTAGCTAGACTGAGTGAAATTTAGAGTAATATAAGACTAACAGCATCACAGTCAGCTTTAAGTGGAGCTCTGACTAACTAAATGCTTAAACTAGCTAACAACATAATTATTTGGATCAGCTAATTGCCATGTTATTAGCTCAGACTAGCTTAACAACATAGCAGTTAGCTAGTCTGAGTGGATCAGATTAATTAAAAATAGTAGCTAATGGCACAACATTTATGCTAACAGTTACCGTGTTTTTCGCTTTATAAGTCACACTTTTTTGCATAATTTACATGCCCTGCAAATTATATGCTGAATTAACATATTTATGGATTTTTTTCCCCCATATTTATAAACCAAATTTTGCCTGAGATATGACCGTTTTCCTTCATTCTGACTGATTTTTTTTAAGCAGTACCACTTTCAGCCACTTGATGACAGCATAGTAGTAGTGGTAATATGGCATGCCATTGTATCATGTAATAGAAAACATTGCTATTATGACAAATTCATAAAAGTTCAAGACAACAACAACTGGACTTTATTTATTATACTTTACTTTATATGTTATTGTTTTTTTTTCCTTGAACTTTTTGAATTTACCACGTCTGACTTAAAACCTTCACCAGCTATTAATGACACAATCAGCTTGCCAAAGTCTCCCCACCTTGCTTCTGCTTGGACTGACCATCAAGCCAGCTGCATCGCCCCGGCGAAATGCAGCTAATTTGACCATTAAAGTGCATTTATTAAGTAAAAGTTCAACTGAGACACACCTTTGCTATAATGTCGATCAAACAAATAATTGTTTTAGATGTTTATCTTGTTAAATTTTGAAGAAATGCGCAGCATTCATCCTCCCTGATTTCCTCTCTGTGCGATCCCAGAGCACCGAGGCAGCGAATACTTTTGAAGTGCAGCTGATTTGACTGTCAGTCCTTTTATTAAATAAAAGTTCAACTGAGACACTTTTACTATAAAGTCGAGCAAACAAATAGTTGTTTTTAGGTGGTTATCTTGTTAAATTTTGAAGAAATGCACAGCAAGTCACCCCTCTGTGGACCCTGCTTCCGCTATCAGCTTTTGAAAATGCAGCTGATTTGACCATCAAAGTGCATTTATTAAGGAAGTTAGATTGAGACACATCTCAATTATGAGTAAACAAATAAATTTTTTAAGTGTTAATCTTGTTAATTTTTTGTTAGTCCTCCTGTGCAAGCTACTCCGCAGCCAATCGATTTTTGGCACAACACCGGCCCATATATCCGGGTTGTCATCGGTGACGCATAACAAGTGTGACATGTCAGCGTGATGCGTAATAGACGCGAAGCAACATATTTGTTTTTTTCCACTTTATTAGACATATTTGAACTGATGCGACTTACAAGGTGGTGCAACGTTTATGGCGGAAAATATGGCATTTCTGCTGGTTGGGAGTGTGATGCTGATTCAAGAATGTTTTGCGTTTAATCACAGATAAACTAAATAAAATGCGCAAAAATGTTATCACCGTTTCACTTTTGACAATAAAACCGGGGGCCTATAACTTGCATGTTTGTTGGAGAATTGTGGAAATATGTTGTCATGCACAAAAATGAGGACATGTTAAGGCTTTGCAACCAAAGAGGTGTCTTGACTTCCAGGAGCTGATGTCTCTCTGAGAACCTTCATTCTGTCTGAGTCAAGTCACATTTTAATGAACTATTTAAAATTAATACTGGAAGCAAAGGTTTCCTGGTTTAATTAATAAAGCTTTAATTATTAATGTCATATTCACAGTTCATTCAGGCTTTACACAGTGGGGTTACAAAGTGTTTTCTTTTTTTTTTTTTTCTTTTTCTTGTGGTCTTTGATGAAGGAAGACGCCAACCTGAAATAATCACGTGCACCTGAAAGCAGTGTTCGTTTATCTGGGATATTTGCAGCAGTTGGATACTTTAATCTGGAAAAACCTCAATATGCAGCACATTGCTCCTTGCAGGAATATTGTCAAATAGTGTCTATGCAGCACATTGCTCCTTGCAGGAATATTGTCAAATAGTGTCAAACTCCAACTTTAGATGAAACCTGTTGTCCTGTGCTAGGTCAGAGTAACAACTAATTTATGGATGATTGTCTTGTTGGAGGTTTGTTTGATCTACATTAGAGTTGCATTATGGCCCAAAAAATCTGATCCGACCCGGCCCCAACCCATAGCCAACTTTTCTGAACCCCATCCCCCACCCGAAGAATTAACAGTAATTACATGTTCGAACCCGAACAACCCCCACCCCCACCCCCCACCCTACCACAACATTTTATATTAAGTTTTGACTGCTTATAGTCATTAATGGTCGGGGAACTCCATGGCTTCAGCTATGTGTTCCTCTCGTTTGAGTTTGGCTGACTGAAATCAGACTGCCTGCATTGGATCGAACAAGAGGAACACACCATTGAAGCCACGGAGCTCGATTGTCCAACATAAAACTAACTTTACCGCGGTGACGCGCGGCTGAATAAAAAGTGCAGAAGATCAGAGCTGAGGGAGTGTTTGTCCTTTCATGGCCGTCAAAGAGCATTAAAACCCTGTTTCTGCCTGCTTTCAGATTTATTCAGACACAAACTGCTCTGACATGTCTGCTTTGGGATCTCGCCTGTTTGGGTCATCGGCCGCGTGCGTCTGCTGAGTGCAGCGGCTGAATGAACGTCCATTTGGGCGATGGATCGCTGCCTGGCAGTATAGTCCTGTTTGAAGCTTATCTGAACTTTATTTCATCTCTTTCAAGGCCGATCAGCTCGCGGTGAAATGGCCACATGCGACTGACTGGTGATTGTATGGCAAGCTATGGTACCATATAATTGGATTTTATGGCAAGCCATGTTGCCATATAATTGGATCGCGGCTGATTCACTGACTCAATCAAAAGCCTGACACCGACCTGGCCCACCCATCCAGCACATTACCACGGCCCGGCCTGAATTTGGGTCAGTTTGGACTGGGCTTCGGGCCCGGGTAAGAAATGACAGCTCTAATCTATATTGTCTTCTACATTCGAGGATTAGATGACTTTGGTCTCAGAAGGTTGCTTCGATTTGTGACAGGCTCAGATGTCATCTGTGTCAC
>JARVLU010000179.1:20225322-20247590 GCA_031762415.1 Simpsonichthys santanae | reverse complement strand
TCTCTGCTCCACACAGAGGGCTGTGGTAGCTCGGTGGTCTGTGGTTGTGTCAGGAAGGGCATCTGGCGTAAAAAAACTTGGCAAGTCTTCGTATGAATTAGTTTGCTGTGTCGACCCCTGAAGAAGGGAACAGCCGAAAAAAGAAGATAAATTATAATACAGTACGTAATACATGGCCTTACATACTACTGTATTTTTCGGCTTATAAGTCATGTTTTTTTTTTTTTTTTTTTGCATAATTTGAATGCCCTGCGATTTATAGGCCAAAGTGACATATTTATGGACTTTTTCCCATATTTATAAACCAATTTTTGGCTGAGATATGACCGTTTTCATTCATTCTGACTGAAAAAAAAAAAAGGAAAAAAAAAAAGAAAGAACAGTACCATTTTCAGCCACTAGATGGCGCAGAGTAGTAGTAGCAGTATGGCATGTCGTTTTATCATGTAATAGGTAAACGTGGCTATAATGACAAATTCAAAAAAGTTCAAGACAAAAACAACTGGACTTTTATTTATTATACTTTATTGTTTTTGTCTTGAACTTTTTTGAATTTACCATGTCCTGGATGACTGAGAGTCTTCACCAGCTATTAATGACACAATCGGCCTGCCATAGTCTCCCCACCTTCGTTCTGTTCGCTGCTTGGAATAAGTCAAACCAGCTGCACCGCTCCAGCGAAATGCAGCTAATTTGACCATTAAAGTGCATTTATTAAGTAAAAGTTCAACTGAGACACACCTTTGCTATAATTTCCAGCAAACAAATACTTGTTTAGCTGCTTTTCTTGTGAAATTTTGAAGAAAAGAGCCGCGTTCCTCCTTCTTTTTTCCTCTCTCTGTGCGCTCCTGGTAACGCCTAAACTATTTTTGAAATGCAGCAGATTTGAACAAGGACAGCACAATAAACAATGCTACATGTTAAAAACAAAGCAACCATTGTCTCGTACAAAGGTTTTCTAGCCACAGGCTAATTTGCAAACCCAGGTATTTGACCATTAAAGTGCATTTATTAAGCAAACGTTAGACTGAGACACACATTTACTATAATTTCAAGCAAAGAAATAATTATTTTTAAGTGTTAATCTTGTTAAATTCTTGTTAAAGTCCTCCCGTGCACACTCCCGCGGCCGCCATTTGGCATCCAATCGATTTTTGGCACAACACCGGCCCACATTTCCGGGTTCAGCCCACATGTTCGGGTTGTCAGAGGTGACGCATAACAAACATTACCAATAGATGCAACGTATACAGCGAAGCAAAGTATTTATGGATTTTTCCACTTTATTAGACAAATATGGACTGATGCTACTTATAGGGCGGAGCGACGTGTACGGCAGAAAATACGGTATGTTGCTAGCTCAGACGAGCATACTGTAATGCTAGTCTGTGTAGTATTTAATGAGTGTTCCACAAAATCCCCCCTAAAAAGATCAAGACAGTCCCATCCAGTAACTTATTTACAAAAATTTTATGTATTAATTTTCCTGACTAATTTGTGCAAAACAGATATTTTTCATTCTACACACAGTGTTATAATTGTAACATGTTCCTGTGTGTGTTTATGGAAGCAACACCTGCAGCGGCTGGATGCTAACAGGAAGGAGGCCGAGCTGCTGGTGTCCCACTGCCACCAGCTGCAGACAGGTGAGGAGCTGAGTCAACATCTCCAAGAGCTGGAGGGAGCCTTCAGCGAAGTTGACTTCAAATCTGGAGCAACAGAGCACAACCTGCAGGTAAACGGCCCCGCGGACTCTTCCACATGTCAGTGCGCTGATGTTTACAAGTGCACGTTTCATTTATCAGCCACACTCTCCCCTGTTTGGTTGGTTAATTTTCCCGTAGTAAAATGTAACCACACACATTGATTTCTGTGCGCTCTGATAGTCTTTGTGTGTATGTGTGTTTGTTTTAAACTCACATTTAATCAAAGTCTTTGTTAATGGATGTTTATTGGATATTAAGATACATCGCCTGAGCAAGCTGTCTTTTTTTCTTGTCAATTTTATTTATTTTATTTGTCATTTCATGAAAATTTAGTTAATGAAACCAAACTGTTCCTGATAGAATTGTGTTCACAGTCAGTGGGAGTTTAGCATTTATTGAATGACCAGTTTTAAACACCAAGTATCATAATCTGATGTTTGTTTTCGTTTTAGACAATTAAAAATGCTTATTTGATGCAGAACTCAAGTTAGTGATAAATGTTGGTCTTTTGGTTGTATTTTTTTTTCACCTCAAGGAAACTCTGAGCTCTTGGCAAAATTTTGAGATGGAAAGAGAAGCGGTATGGAAGTTCCTCACCAACGCCGACAACGAACTGCACAAACAGCTTATTTTTAACAGCTTGACGAGTCTGAGAAGTGAACTGGAGCACAACAAGGTGTGTGCGCACAAAATGTGACTTCATTTATTATAAACTGTTATTCTATCATTTATTGTTTTATTTGGACGTGACTGACTCGTGGATTCATTTCAATTTCTTGTTGTCCACAGGAGCTTTTTATAAAGTTTGAGGAGTACTCTGTACGAGCAGATGTTCTGCTGGAAATGGCGGCAGACATTCAGCTCGGTCCGAAGAATCAGGGTCTTCTTCTAGAGCAGGCCCAGTCCACCAGGGAAGTAGTCGCAAAACTGGAGAAGCGCCTTGAAGAGAAGTACGTCCCACTGAATCTTCATGGGCGTCAATATGGGTGTCAGTATTTTTTATTGATATTTGTGGAAATACAGAGAGGCCATCTTTGGAGCGGGACAGGGAAATGCAACAATGTCCAGTGGGTGTGTGGACACATAGGCCAACACAAATCTTATATTTTGGAAGAATTCTCAGGATTTTATTTATTTATTTATTTTACATATAACTGTCTAATTAGGCTATAATTTGCCAGGTTTTTTTTTTTTTTTTTTTTTGCCGAATATTTGCCCTCATGTAACAGTCTCTGTTTACTCTTTTTTCTTGCGTGTTTTGTATTACAGTTTTGTTCTGCTGCAGAAGATGTTTACGCAGTGGGAGCGCTTCAGCAGTGAATCAGAGGCTCTCTCTCAGTGGATCAATGAGAGAGAGAAGGAGCTGGAGGCTGTCTGCTTCAAATCCTCCTCAGATCCTTTAGACAAACACATTAGCACAGTGGAGGTATGTGTTTCCTGGATTTCATTCTGCCTTGTTTTGTTTTTAATCCCTTTATGGATCTGGAAGAATTTATCATTCTTTGCTGCACGCTCTATTAATTTTTAGGCATCTTTTGAATAATCCTCTAAAAATCAATATGGGTTAGTATGTTTGCTGAATTACAATATTCAGTCCTGTTAATCTCATGTCAGATATTTTAAAATGAATTAGAACAAAATTTATTGCAATTCTAAGACATGAAGAAACAGAATTTGTGTAATTGTGTGAATGCTTATGAAGTTTGGATCCATTTTTCTTCCTGACGTTTTATGGCATTTTATTGTTTCACAATTTTTCGCTATATCAACTAATCATATATCAAAACATTTGGCTCTTTCAGGACAATCCTGTTATAACTTTTGGTATTGGTGCAACTTTAATTTTTTTTATTTATATTTAGCCTTTTCTGCCACTTCTTTTTTCATAGACAGTGAATTAAGATTATTTTACATCCTTCAGATCTTTAGATCTGTTTACAACCTTTTACTGCTCCTTTCACATTTTGTTCCAGTTCAGCTTCTTTCAGCTTCCTTGTTCAAATTAAACTTTTTTCAGCTACTTTCAGCTAATTTCAGCTGTTTTTCGGCTGTTTTGTGATTCTTTCAGATTCTTTCTGCTAACTACATTTTTGTGCTTCTTCTAACTTCTTTCTGCTAATTTCAGCTTATTATGCTCCTTTCAGCTTAGTTATGCATTTCAGCTTTTTCTGTTATTTCAGCTACTGTTTAGCTGTTTTTATGCTCATTTTAGATTGTCCAGCTAATTCCACATTTTTTGCATTAGTTTCAACTTTTTCAGCCTAATTCAGCAAAAATGTACTCTTTTCACTTCCTTCTGGTAGTAATTTAAACTTCTTTCTGCTTTTTTAGTTACTTTTCAGCAATTTTTTTTTTCTAATTTCAGCTTTTTTTCAGATAATCCACTTATTAATTTCTGGTTCTTTCAGGCAATGTTGTTCTTTTTCTGGTCATTTAAACTTGTTCTGCCTTTTCAGCAACCTTTTTAGCTAATTTCAGCTGTTTTAAGATAAATAAATAAAAATTGTGGTAATTTCTGCTACTTTCAGCCTAATTAACCTCTTTACGATAATTTCAGCTTGTTATGCTCCTTTCAGCTTATTCCTGCTTGATTAAGTTACTTCAGCTACCATTTAGCTGTTTTAAGCCAATTTTATCTTTTTAAGCTAATTTCACATTTTTTAAGCTCATTTCAGCTCTTTTTACTTCCTTCTGGCAGTTTAGGCTTTTTTTTTCCAGCTACTTCTTGATAATTTCAGCTTTTTTTAAAAACAAATTTCCAAATTTTTGAGCTGATTTCTGCTCATTTTAACATAATTCATTCATAATATGTATTCTTTCTGCTTTCTTCTGATAACTTAGGCTTGTTCTTCCATTTCAACTACATTTCAACATGTTTTTAGCTAATTTCAGCTGTTTTTCAGCAAGTTCTTCTGCAGTAAACATTCACACTGCATTTTTGAAGGAAATGCAATTTCTCTAGTTTTATCAATATTTTTACATATTTTGTCTTTTGTTCCATTTCTTTTCAGATGGGTGAAGCTTTGGCGGAGAGAAGGGCAGCTCTAGCCCAGATGGAGGCTGACTCTGAGGCCCTGTCCAGGTTTGTGACCCCTGGAGAGGCCGGGCATGTCCGTGCACGACTCGTCCAAACAAGGCGACGTTTTGACGAGCTCAAGGAGAGAACGGAGCAGCTTGGCGAGCAGCTCAATCTGAGCACCTCTTACAGACAAAGATGCAACAATAACCTTGACCAGGTTCACAACACCTCACAACACAAGCAACGATGTTTATAGATGTTGTTTTGTGCTGTTAAATTACCTACCATGTTTGTCTTTATCAGGTCAAGAAAGTATTTAGTGATCTCAAAGGAAAACTGGACTTGCCAATCTCTTATTGCACTTCATCTTCAGAGACTTACAAGATTCTCCAGGATCACATGGTAAAAAAACAACCTATCTTTATAATTAAACAGTATAGCATACAGGCCTTTTTCAAGATGGCGTTTGATTTCTGTATAAGTCAACCATATGTCAAGGGTTGACTTGGTAGCTACAAGTATATTTTCATTTTCTCCAGGAGGTTTGCCAGGGGATTGAGCAGCTGAAACCCCGGCTGATGGCACTGTGTTCGGCCACAAAGAGGCTCGGTGAGGGCGGCCAGTTGGAAGAGGAGGTGGCTGACCTCCAGAGGCAACAGAGGCAGCTTGTTGGAAAGGCGGCAGACAAGCAATCCTCATTAGAGAGCCTTCTAGCTCTGTGGCAAAGGTACAATAAATAGTCGCAGCGGCTCATTTTGATGCACTTCACTGAAAAATGAGTTCATATGATGACACTGCTGTTTTCTGATGTACTTGTTGCAATTTGTGTCATCTTTAGTTTCATTTATTAAATTAATGTTTTAACTAATTAGCTTGTCTCTCAACATCTATGAATTTTTAAATGTTCAAAGAAAGAAAAGCTGCAATTTTTCATGTCCTGATTGTTAAAAGAAAATAAATCCCCTTTTATTGTCCTTGTGCTCTTTCTGTTGGTTTCTCATCTTTATTCCAATTTCCTCTTTTATTCTTTGACTCATTCTTTCAACTTAGTGCAAAATAAGATAATAAGATCTTGTCTTTGCTTCAGTCTGTCAGTCTCCCTGTCGTCGACTGTTGCTTTTTTATTCCAATTATATGCTTTTGCCTATCACTTTGTCACAGAATAGAGTTACACCCAAGCAATTATTTTCTTATTTATGAGGGAGGAAATAACAATCCAGCCACGTGTTATCTATTTAAAGTGCTAACACTTTGGGCTGCTCACTCAATCAGTTTGAATTGACCACATTTATATTTTTACCACTTGGTTTGTGTTTCTTCATGTGAGACTAGACGTTTGTCTTTAGCCAGGCTCACTCTCTCCCCTGCAGACATAAAAATATGCGGGATTACTTTCAGCACTGGGTGCTCTGGTGAGATATGGTTCACCCATTATGACCCTGTCACTATTACAGTGGTCAGATTTTAAAAAAGCAGTGTTGCAGTATGTGTGTGTGTATATTAACTTTAAAGGGTGTCGGTAGCATCTATTTACTGATATTTATTATTTTTGTGCATTTTCTTTGATTTTTAATGCAAACACATTTGTATGTACAGATATGAAAAAGAAACTGCATCCTTGAAAGTTTGGCTGGGCAGATGTGAGTCATTGTGCTGCCCAGATACTGAACTGCTCTCTGCAGATAAAGTGAAACTTAGGCATGAACTACAACATGTGCAGGTAAAATCATTGCACCGTTATTTTTGTTGGCTTCAATGACTTTGTATTAGTTTGCATCAAGCTCGTGTTCATTCGTCTTTACAGGGAATGCATGGTGAGGCGCCGACCTATGAGGTGCTCCTCCAGGGTCTTGCAAATCTCCAGCTTTGCCTGAACGCCACAGCACCTGAAGCTCGTGTCCAAGAGCTCAGTGATGACTTTGCTCAACTCAAGGAGAGATACATGGCTGTGAAAATTGGCATAGGACGCAGGTATTTTTTTTTTTTATTATCCATTATTTACCAGTTTAAAGATTTAAGGTTTTGACATTTGAGTGCTTCAGACTAGTGCAACATATCATACTGTACAATTCAACCATCTCTTCCTCTTTTCCTCCGTTCTTTGCTTCAGATGTAAGCTGCTGGAGATGCACTTAGATCAGGTGGAGCAGTTCTATCAGACCCTTCTTCATTTGACAGAAAGGAGTGAAAACTTCCTGTCTGACCTGAGAAGCTCCTCCTCTGTTGATATTTCTAACCTTGAGGCTGCAGTTACTGAATTAAAGGTGATAAATCCATTGATTAGCTTTTGCACAACATTAGAGCAGTTAAATTAAACGTGTTTGCATTGATTTCCCTGTAACTGAATGAACTTGCTGCAGGAGCACGAGGCATGGCTTGAAGAAAATGCGTCGCTGGTAGAAACGCTGCGTCAAAGAGAGTCCAGCCTTGTGCGCCGTTTCACCCCTGAGGCTCGACAGCAGCTGGAGGCCTGGAGGGAGGACTGCTTGCAGCCCCTCAGTGAAGCCCAGCATCTCCTCCTCGTGCGCAAAATGTTTCTGACTGAATTAAAGGTTTTCCTCGAGAAGTATGAGACGGCGGCCGAGGCTGTGCGCCGCCTCCGCGAGGCGGTGGAGGGCAGAGGGAGCTGGGACCACTCCAAAGCTGAAGAGCTGCATCGTGGGGTAGTGGATGTGACAAAAGACGTGGCCCGCCTTGAGGCTGAGGCAGTCGGGCTGGATGGACAGCTAAGCAAGGCTCATCTGCACCTGTGTGGAGCGGAGCTGACTGACTCTGGAGACATCAGTTGTCCTCAGGGTAGGACATCCTGCAGAGGACAGGCAGTGGTCCTCACCATGGCTCTTGAGGGAGTACAGCGGGCTGTTGGGTGGAGGCAAAGTGAAGCAGATGCTTTAGGGGCGTCGTGGTGCTCTTTCAGAGAGAGGAAGGAAGAGGTGATGAAGAGTTTGAAGAAGCTAGAAGACGATGGAAAACAAGAGGAGGCCAGAGAGGTCACTGTGCAGGCCTTTCAAAGCAGGTTCATTCAATTTATTAGACATCATAAGACCTAATTTATCAGAATATTTTGTGCCAACATACCTTTTATCAAATGACTAATGCTTTAATTAGCAATTAAGAGACGAGTAAGTTATAATGAAACTACATCTCTGGTGCAGATGTTGCTCTTTCTTTTCTTAGACGTTCATTTTAAAGCTATTTAAAAGATAAAAACAAATAGTTTGGCACAAGTTGCATCATCCTCCTTAATATAAATGCTTCTGGAAGATTTGACTCAAGTTAATTGTTTTATTCTTGTGAAATATCTGAAGCTGAACTTTGTTAAACACACATTCTCATTGTTAAAGAGATCGACTGCACGGCAAACGTCTTTAAAACGTGCAGCCAAATTACTGAAGCCGGCCTCCAGCTGGAGAAATTCATTTAAATTTGATGTCATTTTTTTAAAAATATGGGATTTATTATGTTTGAATCAGACAGGTAATCCTCCATTGTTTCCTTCTGGATTTATTTCTCCCAGGCTGCGTTTCTTTGTCCAGCTGGAGGATGAGCTCCAGTCCCTGCAGCACTCCCAGAGATGGTTGGAGGAGAAAGGAACGCAGCTGGCGCAGAAAGACAGTGAGCTGGCAGCTGAAGCTCTCAGGGAGGTGACACTGGTGAAGACAGCCTGGGACGATGTGAAGACGTTGATAACCAACAGGTAAAGATGGGGTTCATTTGAATATTTTACAGCTATGCTAAAATAAACAAGTGTTTTAAAATGTTCTGGTGTTTATTGCCCATTTTATTCTCGCTCTACACTTGCAGTCGAGAACAGAGCAGAGTCGTGGTGGATCTTCTTCGCTTGATCCTCCACTTGAAGTCGGTCCTGACCGCCATCGTGGAAAACGCTCAGGCTGTCGCTCACAATCTGCCCGACCATAATCATAACGCTCAGGATGCCAGAAGCGCTTTCACACAAGTCAGTACCTTCAGGATTTCACACTGAACGCGTTGTTAATGTGAAATGCAGGGATTTCTCATTTATCTGTTTTGTTGTTCGTTACAGCTGAACCGTATGCTACATTATGAGAACACATTTTAATCTGTTTAGATTAAATAGATTCAGGAAGGAATTGAGGTCATGTGTTATTTCCTGCAGTTAGAAAAGCCATTTGTCACTCGCTGTATTATTTCTATGATAACTTAGATAAAAGTCTTTTGGTCTATATATTTTCATTAACTTTCATAGTTTTAGGAATTTGATCCATTTATTAGGCCTAAAAGGCAAAATGTTATGAATTCATTGTGGGATTTTCTTCCAAAAAGCTGAAAATTGTTTGCATTTACTGATTGGAGACAATATGTAATGTGTTGTATTCAAGCCATAATCACCTCAAGCAGGAAATTATAAATTCAGGAAAGAGCTTTAAACTAAAATCATATTTTGTTCAGAAATGACAGCGTTAGTGCTATTTCATTAAACTTTGAAAACATTATTCACCATCTCATGAGATTTCTCGCCTGATTTAGCTGGAATCTGACTCTCAGCTACAGCCACATCCAATTTTAGCTCAATATCTGTATATAGCTGTTTTAGAGATATTTTGCCAATCATACAGATAGAATATTCAAACACGGAGACACGGACAACAAAACTTTATAGTCTTTTTGTTTTTGGAGGTGAGCTGTAAAGATACATTTTAATCTTCCAGTTTGGGCTGTAGTGGCCTGTTGTCATCACACTCTCTGCTCCGTTCTGTGTGCCTGCAGCATGAAATCGTCCATGCTGAACTGAGAGAGAAACAAGAGGACATGCACCAGCTCATCAGCACAGTGGAGCACCTGCAGAGAGAACTGGAGAAGGTTCCTAACACAGAGGTGTTCTCCATCCATGTGGAAATGGAGGCTCTCAGGGACCAATGGCTGCTGGTGAGTGGTGCTCCATCCATACGTCCGCTGTGTCAGCTATCTACTTTTGTATTAAACAGTAGAAAATATATACCCACTTAACATTTCCACATTAGGGCGGCTGTGGCTGAGTGGTTAGAGCAGTCATCCTCCAATGCAAGAGTTGGGGGTTTGAATCCACCAGCATGTCGAAGTGTCCCTGGGCAAGACACTGAACCCCTCATTGCCTCCTATGTGTGTCCCATCGGTGTAGGAATGTGATAAAGCTCTGATTAGTCTCTTTAGAATGATTTGTTCAATTAGTTTTGTAGAGATCTACTAGAGTGATATATGAATGGATAAATGAGGACACAGATTGTGTTGTAAAGAGTTTTGAGTGTCTTCATAAGATGGAAAGGTGCTATTTTATAAGTACAGTTAATTTACTATTAGACATCATGAATGTTACATACAGGTGCATCTGAATAAATTAGAATATTGTGAAAAAAATAAATTTTTCATTATTATTTCAAAAAGTGAAACTCATAAATTAAAAAGATTCATTACACAGAGTGAAATATTTCATCTTTATTTCTTGTATTTTTGATGATTATGGCTTACAAATAATGAAAAACCGAAATTCAGTGTCTCTGAAAATTAGAATATTCCACAGCCAGCTTTTGGTACTTTTGTCAGTGTGGGCAGGAGCCTAATCCTGCTGGAACTTAAAAAATCATCATCTCCTTAAAGCTCGTCAGCAGAAGGAACCATGAAGAGCTCTAAAATGTCCTGGTAGATGCTGCGTTAACTGCACATCAGAAAACACTGGATCCAAACCATCGCTGTTTGTAGAAGTTTCACTCTGGACTTCAAGCAACGTGGATTCTGGGCCTCTCCACTCTTCCTCCAGTCTCCGGGATCTTTGATTTCTAAATGACATTCCACATTTCCTGTCATATGAAAAGAGGACATTGGACCACTTAGTCCAGTTCTTTGTGTCCTCAGCAGGTAAGACACTTCTGATGTTGTCTCTGGTTCAGGAGTGGCTGGACTTGAGGAATGAGACATTTGTAGCTCATGTCTAAGAGTTAATCAGCTGATTAGGGTGTGACACCAGGAGTGTTCAATATTGATATTAATATTTTAATTTTCTGAGACATTGAATTTTTGTTTTTCATTATCTGTAAGCCATAATCATCAAAACTACAAGAAATAAAGGCTGAAAATATTTCACTCTGTAGTGAATCTATAATACATGAGTTTCACTTTCTTAAATGATTGACAAAAAATATAGCTTTTTCACAATACTGTATTCAAATTTTTTGAGGTGCACTTGTAAATTCTCATGTCTTGGGTTAAGATATAACAACTCATAAATGTATGAATGACTGTTTTGTTTTTCACTGGTAGCATTAAATAAAATGTCATTCACAGTCCATCTCTGCCTCAGACCCGAGCCATTTAATGGTATTTATTTTTAGCGTTTTCTGATTTCTTTATGTATTCTCTCATCCTTTTTCATTTAGTTGTCTGCTCAGCTGTCACAAAATGAGACAGAAAAACAAACATGTCTAGACAGGTTATCTTCATTTCTCTATCTCTCCCTCACTTCTCACTCCCACATCTGTCAAACTAATTATGCCTCATTTTTCCTCCACCTCCCAAAGAAAGGAAAAAAAAAAAAAACACCGTCCCTTGTTAAAGAGTGACAGAGACGGCTAAACACAAAGGAGGGAGACCCTTCCTCTGCTGTCGATTGAGACGTTTTCTGTCCTGTACTTGGACCATTTTTCTTCAGGTTTCAGAGAAAATACAAACAAACACAGAAAGACTTGGCTACTGTGCTGAGCTCTGGGATGACCTGAAGGCCCTGGAGTGTGACATCAACCAGTGGACGGCCGCCTCCATCACTGATCTCACCGGCGCCGTCGCCAGACTTGGTGACGTGGAGTCGGCAGAGGCTCTTCTCGCCACCTTTCAGGTCAGCGCACACCAAATAGCAATGATAGAGATGTTCAATGAGGTCACAGTGGATGTGGTTTAAACGTCTCGCATTTGATTTGAAGGCTGAGTTGGAAAAGCGGGAGCGGAGGTTCGATGTCGTGCAGGAGAGGGTGGCCGAACTGAAAGAACGAGCCAAACTGCAGGAGACGCCTATACAAATGCAGGTGAATGGGATGAGAAATATTTCAATTAAGACCATATTTTTTGCTGTATAAGTCACACTTTTTGCATAAATTTGCAGGTCATACGACTTATACACCGAAGCGACTATTATACATTTTTGTCCCCATATTTATAACCCATTTCTTGGCTGAAATTTGCCTTTTTCATTTATGCTGACATGGAAAATATTGAACACTTCAATTTTCAGCCACTAGAGGGCCCTCGACTCATATGGCAATTCATTCAACCTTTATTTAGTGAGACACTTGGCTTGCCATATAAAGCCACCTTCATCTCGCTCCGGAACTCCTGGAATAAATGTCAAATCAGCTGCATTTTTTGTGCCGCCCAGGGGAAATACAGCTGATTTGACCATTAAAGCGCATTTGTTAAGGAAACGTTCAACTGAGACACATCTTTACTATAATGTTGAGCAAACAAATTGTTTTTAGGTGGTTATCTTGGTAAATTTTGAAGAAATGCACAGCGAGTCCTCCCTCTGCGTGCTCCCACAGCCGCGAATCGGCTTTTGAAATGCAGCTGATTTGACCGTCAAAGTGCATTTATTAAGGAAAAGTTCAACTGAGATACACTTTTGCTATGATTTGAGCAAGCAAATGATTGTTTTTAAGCATTAATTTTGTTAAATTCTTGTTAAAATCCTCCCATGCACACTCCCGCGGCCGCCATTTGGCAGTCAATGGATTTTTGGCACAGCACCGGCCCACATTTCTGGGTGGTCAAAGGTGATGCATAATAGATGTGACTCATGTATCAAAACAACTTATTCATGTTTTTCCCACTTTATTAGACATATTTGGACTGATGCGACATATGGCGGTGCAACGTGTATGGCGGAAATACATTAGTTAGAATGTGAGGAGTGGCATGAACAAAAAGAAATTACTTGACAATGATGGGTTTTCTAATCATTTTCTTTAAAACTGTTAAAGTAAGGTCTTGGCCATGGTGGTGGATGTACACTCTGAAAATCAGAACATTTGAAAATTCAAAAGATTTTGTCATAATTTTTGTGTACTAAGATAAGATGAGATAAGATAGAACACAAGGAATCACACATTATATAATAAAAATAACAGAATTTAAAAATACCAACAATTAGGTAAGATGCAGACAGAAACATTAAAGTTTAGTAGTACCTGGCAGTGATAGTTACCCTTGTAGGTCTAGTTATTATGTTACAAAGAATTTAATTTAATGATTAGGCATTAAACAAATAGTTCATCGTGTGCTGCAGAGAAACAGGAAGATCTTCACATTCATGTTTCATTGAAAATATATTTTGCTACACTTAAAAAACATCACCAGTGTTGAAAACTAAAACACACTGAATATTCATTATCAATCTGATTGCTACACAATTAAAACTCAATACACAGACTATGAAACATCCTGCTTTAATCTTGACGCAAAGGCTCATGGGGTTGTTGGTGGTTATTTGCTGCCTTAAGCAGCTACAATGCTAGTTGAAGATGCTGCATCGCTAACACTAGCTTGTGCATAAACAGGGATATTTTGGCTGTTGTTTTGATGTTTTTCTTTTTCTATTTTTCATTTATGCCAAGCACATTAGACAAATAATAAAAAAACAATATATATATATATATATATATTTATTTATTTATTTATATATTTTTTTCCAAGTTGAAAGTCTCTGTTGCGTTAACTTGCAATATCTAACTACCGCACCCGATCACCACTCGCCTTTACTAAATGTTTAGACTTATTTGGAGTCAGTCAGGTTAATAGTGGCATTTTATTCCTTTCATAATGAGCAGTTATCATCTTTTAAAATATTTTTGACTTAGCCTACTAGACACAAAAATCTTTAGCTCAGCTCACCACTCAGTAAACCACGTTATTATTTAGGATTAAAGAAGAAAAAAAATAAAGTTTTAAAAACACAGACGTTACTTTGACTGTTGCTCTTTTTGTTTGTGTCATTGTAATAGAAAGGAAAAATAAAGGATTTGTGTTGTCTGCCTCTTGTTTTAAAGTGCTGCTGTCTGTTTTTACTGGACCAGGTCCTGGAGTCGGATCTGAGGAAGAAAATGTTCCACGCGCAGGAGGCGTTCAACCAGGCCAAACACACGCTGACCTACTTCAACTTCCAGAAGCAGCGACTTGAGGACCTCATGTCCCAGATGGCTGAGCGGCTGGAGGGTGTTGAAGGTTCCATATCAGACCTCTCCGAAGCTTCTTCGCTAGAATGTATTCAAACTGTGAAGGTATGAGCTTATGATTTATCATGTTTTGCTTAACTGGTGGCAAAAGGCAGTTTTTCTTGTGTTTAAACCAGCTGTAAGCAGTTTTCAGAGGAGCAACGAAAGGGACAGGTTGATTTTATAGAAGTGTCTTTTTTGCTTTTTTCTGTTACTTCTGTCATCATTTATCAACCTGTATAATTGGACTGAGCAATATGGCCTAGAACTCCTTTATATGTATCTATTTAAACAATATACAATATATTTATTACATTAGTTGTGTGTAGCCATCTGTTTTAATCAATGTATTAATGATAAACTCAACACTATAATGCATAAAATGCTCAAGTGTGTTAAATCAAATGCACCATCTATGTGCATGCAAGGGGGAGATTTAATAATAATAATTATAATGAAAATAAATGTGTTTTTAAACAGGGAGGTGCACTGATGGGCTGTAAGACCATCTTTTTGTAAACTGTAACAAAAACTGTTGTTAGCATGCAACAGCAAGCATGCATAAAACAAGATTAAAATATAAATAAATCATAAAAACGTGTTGAAACCAGGTTTTTCTGCTCCCAAGCCATTTAAAAAATATACAAAAAATAGATTGCGCGCAAACGTCAAATGGCTAAACCATTGCTGTGACTGTTTGTTTTTTCCTCTAATCATTTTCACATGAAAAAAGTCGCAGAACGTTGAGTATATTCCAGTGGTCACTCACCTCCACCTCATAGCAGGACAGATGTTAGACCCCACAACGGATCGTCCTGACTGGGATCTATTTAGTAAATCATAAACTGATATATCTGTTATTCCACCTCCCTGTAGCTATTAATCCTAACAGGCTCTGGTTCTGTTCTGCTTTTCTATTTTAGGACCTGCAGGGTGTTGTGCAGCAACAGAGGGCAGACATGGACTCAGCTAGAGAAGCCCTGACCTCCCTCAGCAGATCACAGCCATCTCAGGAGATGTCCCGCCTCTCTTCTGACCTCACCTCCATCGCCAAGCGAACAGAGGCTGTTGCTCAACGCTGTGCAAAGACCAGAAGCAGCCTGCAGGACGGCCTACAGCTCCATTTCAACGGTAAGGCACATTTACAGGTCTGGATTTCTGGAGTCAGATGATGCGTATCAAATGCCATCCAACATCAAAACAGAGTGAATTATCCAAGAATAAGTAGACACTGTAACTCATTCCCTGGTGAGGAGAAATTAGACTCCTAATAGTGTTTAAAAGCTCGTTATCTCGCGATCAAACATGGCTCAGCTACACAATGCAGTGTAATTCATTTGTGTTCGTAATGCAACAGATTTGCTGTTGATTATCCTTCACTTTCCCCCAGAGCGCACTCCATCCGCCCACAACAACCCACACTCCATCCACACACGCTGTCAGGTGCACTGATGCACTCCTGTTGCTCCGACACACACCTGCGCCTCAGAGTGAGTGTCGCACTCGTCACATCCGCTCTCGAGGGAGTGATTTTTTTTTTTTGGGCTTGTTGCCAAGGCAACGCAGCACTGCACAGCGTGGACACGCCAACACTTCCCATCTGCCTCAGCAGATCTCCTCTACTTCTCCTTCTTGTTCCGTGGATTAAAAAAAAAAAATCGTTTCTGCCTTTATTTACAACGCCATCTAAATCATCTCGTCAGCGCACTGTTTGATTTCTGCTCATCCGGTTCTTTCTGTTCCTCGATGCAGAGCTCGTCCAAGACTTTAAGTCCTGGCTCGCGGACCTGAAGTTGGAGCTGAAAGACTCTTTTAATCAATCAGGGGATGTTGCCATCCTCGGAGCCAAGTTGCAAAGACTGAAGGTACTGTTAAATAATTTATTAGTGTTTCTCCAGGTTCTGCAGTCATCAGAAAGCTTATTTATGTCATTCAGTTTTCAGTAATTACACCTAGTTCTTGGATTTTATTTTATTCTGATAAAGAAAGCAACAATTATTTTTATATAAATATTTTCTCAATTTGTGACTGTTGAGTCACTGTGTTCCTGTTTTTGTTTTTGTTGTTTGTTTTTGCAATCTATCTACTTTGCTATTTCAAATATTCATACATCAAAACGTTGAGCTCATTTAGAAAAGATGGATGGTGCGACTTTTGGTTTTTGTAACTTTTACGCATTTCAAAATATTGATCACATATTTTTCACAGAAATACATAGACGATCTCTTCAATTCCTTCAAAAAGATGCTCCTCCTTGAATAATGCTTCAATGTACTTGCTCTATTTGCCTTCTTATGCTAGTTTTCAGCTATTGCCCCCCCCCGGGCGCTTTCAATAGCTGCCCACTGCACCACCTGGTGGTGGATGGGTTAAATGCAGAGAGTAATTTTGTCCTTGTGTGGCAACATACATTGATGACATTGTGTGGCATTATTATTATTATTATTGGTCTGCTTCTTTTAGCATTTAGCTTGTAGTTGATTTGTTACATTTTACTTCAAGCTAGCCTCTTGCTACTTTAAACTTAGGAATTTGTTTCTACTTTTGATAAACAAGTTTACTACTTAAGTTTTTGCTTAGTGTTCTGCTATTGTTAAATAGCCGTTTGCAGCTTTTAGTTAGCCTTTTCTACTTAAGCTTTCGCTTATTGTTTTGCTATTGTTAGCTATCCTTTGGTCATTTTTTTTTTAGCTTTTAGCTAGCCTTTTGCAGCTTTTACCTTTTAGCCACTTTTTATACTGTTGGCTAGCCTTTTAATATGTTCATCTCTTAAGTAGCATATTGCTAATTTTAGCTCAAAATTAGATTTCTATTCCTTTAATGTTTAGCTAGCTTTTTTATACAGTTAACTAACCTTTTGTTATTTTTGCCTTAAGCCTCTAACTAGCCTTTTGCTATGTTTTTTTACCACTTTGCTACTTTCAGCTAATCCTTTTATGCTTTAACTAGCCTTTTTCTACCTTTAGCTTCTAGCTACCATTTTGTTTGTAACTTATCCGTGTGATGTGTTAACAATGGAAGGTTCTGATCTGCAGTGATTTTGTGGTACATCAGTGTTAACAAGCAGCATGCTCCTCTTTCCCGCCCCAGCTGTCAGCTGAGCAGACATCTGAGGGAGAGGAGCGTCTCTCTCAGGTCTGTAAGGAGGCGGAAAACCTTCAGCTTCACCTGAGCAAAGCTGGAGCAGCACAGGTCCAGGAGAATCGCTCCTCATGTCAGAAAGAGTGGAAGAACTATCTGGACAGCCGCTGTCAGAGCCAACAATACTTGCAAGAGAGCATCGACCTCCTAAAGAAGTAAGTCTTCTCAATTTTAAAGTCTCACATTAATTCAAAAACGCTTCTATTCAACAGAAATGTGCCTCTTTTCTTTTTGCACCCTTTCTTTTAGTTTTGATGATCGTGTGGAGAGAATAAAAGAATGGCTGGAGCAGATGGATCTCAGCCTAAAGAGTGAGTCTGTTCTTGAGGCAGCGAGCCAGAAAGGATGCTCAGACCCTTCAGAAGAGCTGCAGAGAATGGAAAACCTCAATAAAGATCTCATAGCTCGAAGGTTTGAGTATATGGGTGCCTAAGGGCATTTGTTGTAAAGGTTGTAAGATCAGCTGTTAAACAGTCCGAGCAGCAATAATTCATTATCTTCTTTTTTCTGTGTAGGGGGTCTGTCGAGCGTCTCTGTCAGGAGGCCCAGGCTCTGTCTGAATCCGGCCGGGGTTCTGGAGGAGAGGTCAGGGTGATGGGCCAGCTCCAGATGGAGTATCAGGATCTGCTGAAGACGGCCAGGGAGAAGCTACGGGTCTGCCAGGAGAGCCAGGCCTTTGGAGACACCCTCCAGGGAGTTTGGGCCTGGCTGGAGGAGATCCAGGAGCGTCTCGGTACAGTAGACAGCACGATGGGAACCAAGGAGCAGCTAGAGCAGAGACTGGAGGCTGTGCAGGTGAGGTCATAGTGGTGGTTTCAGTAGACACGGGGGCTGGGGCTGTTTGTTTTAGAAAACCTTTTAGCTTAGCCTCGACCCAGTTTACAGAGACCATCCTCTTGTTTGAACAGGACATCCTGCTTTTAAAGGGAGAAGGGGAGGTGAAGCTGAACATGGCGATGGGTAAAGCTGAGCTTGCTCTGCGCGGCTATGGAGCCGCAGGACAGGAAGTGATCCGGTCTCAGCTACAGGAAGTGGAAGATGCCTGGGCCACACTGATCGTCACTGCCATGAGCTGCCACAGGTAGTGTTGAAGTACTTGAGACCAGTATCTCAAGACCAGGACCGGTTTTGTCTTTGTCTTGTCTCATTGCTACTTTTTGATGCTCTTGGTCTTGTCTCGGACTCGACTGCATTTGGTCTCGGTCTTGTCTCGGTCTCGGACATTGAGGACTCGGGATTTTATTTCAAGACCAGTCAAGACCACAAGTGTGGAAATATCACTAAACTGCCAGAACATAGTCCCGTTTATTTAACATCCTTGTTTTTATTGGATGCAAATCATAGTGATTCAAATCCAAGCGATAACGTGACTCATTGCTAAATACGTTTTTGTTACCGCTGTCACGCCCACCCTCTTTCACTCGCACGTGGTTCTGCACCAACAGAACAATACAGACAACAGAACATGATGTCTCAATCAGAAGTGAAAGTAAGCCGGTACGGATAATCTGTGAAAAGGTTGAGCTCCAAGACTTGAGATCTTGGTCTCGACTTGGTCTCAGACTCCAAAATTCTTGGTCTTGTCTCGGTACACTCTTGTCTTTGGTCTTGACTTGGACTCAGGTTAGGTGGTTTTGAACACAACACTAGCCACAGGTACTCTAATGGAATCATACCCGTGTAGTTAGACTTCCCTGTTGATACGTGATAAATAAATACAACACAACTGTTTTTCCTTCCTCTCATTTGCCATGACGTTTTAAAGAACATGTGTGTGTGTGTGCCAAAAAACAAGTCCTCCCACTAGGGAGCATGTTATTTCTTAATGACAGTGTGCATCACTACTATTAATTACCAATAGGGTAAATACATAATGAGGCTTATTTGTCTCTTTTCTGAGTCTGATTGATACGTCTTTGTTTGCTCTCTTCTGTGTGTGTGGGTGCGTGCGTGCAGGTCAGTATGCACCGATCTGTGGTAGATTGAACAATTATGGCCCCTCTTAGGAGGCAAAAAAAAATGATCTCATTAGGGATTAAATGGTGGATGGCAACCAGTGGGTCACACATGGGGTGTGTTTGTGTTTTAAGGGGAAAGTGGGAACAGGAGGCGAGGGGTAGCAGGTGAACGAGAGGTGCACGTGTGTGGATATTGGCGTTATTTGCGCATGCAGGGGTAACAGATGGCAAGGGAAATTATGGGTGTGTATCTGTGTCTGTGGATGTTTGAACTACGTGATTAAAGGGGATAAAAGCACTTGGCAAGAATTACTGACAGTGTTTATTTCATGCTCTTGTTACGGGTTTGAAAAATGAACTGAGGATGTGAGGAAAGTATTTAAAAAAAAAGAAGCATATATATGTAATGAGCTATTCATGTCAAACTGTAATTATTACACAATTGTTTTTTAAGTAAGTTGAAAACATCATTTTATTTATTAAAGGCGTATGTGAAATTTGAGATCTACTGTCTTGTTTGCAGTCGATTAGAGTGGACTGTGTCTCAGTGGGGGGGATACCTCGAGAGCGCTGCTCAGATGCAGAGTTGGATGGAGGTTGTCAAGCGGGAGGTGTGCACCCCTCTCCCACCACAGCCCGGACCCAGAGAGAAGGCCTCCCAGTTGGAGAGACTCAGAGCTCTGGTGGCCGACCTAGAAGACCACCAGATGGCGCTGTCCAGCCTGGAAGAAAAAGCCAGGGAGCTTTTCAAGAAGACAGGTGACGCCAGCTTCAACCACGGGGCTCGCACCCAGCTGCAGGTGCAGTTTGATCATCTCACAGCTTTGGTGGAGGTAAAAGGAATACGATTTTACCATTTCATTAAAATAACCGCACCTCTCTGTGTGTTCTATTCCATAACATTGGAAGTATTTTTTTTTTTTAAATAGGTGTTTTTGTTCCTCGTTTATTCTGTAGGAGAGAGTACATCTAGCACAGGGCGTGGTGTTGGAGCACCAGGGCTACCTGGAGGCTGTCCGGGATCTTACCGATTGGTTGATGACTGCAGGCGAGGAGCTACAGCACTGGTCTGATACATCTGGAGATTCTGCCTCCATCAGGAAGAAACTGTCAAAAGTGAAGGTAAAGAAAGGCTTTGAAATAGTTACAGGGATATTCCATCATATTTATTGTGGAAAAATAAGTTACGGTGATGTGAAAGTGCTGGGGTGCACATAAAGGCTTCTTAATGTGAAATGCTAAAACGTTCTGCACTCATGTACTTTAAATAAAACATTGTGTTCACGTGGAGATGACCATTTTTAAATTGCATAATAGTATTCACAGAAGAGTCCATCTTGCTGCTGT
The DNA here is from genome assembly GCA_031762415.1 of Simpsonichthys santanae. NCBI lineage: Eukaryota > Metazoa > Chordata > Actinopteri > Cyprinodontiformes > Rivulidae > Simpsonichthys > Simpsonichthys santanae. The sequence continues at coordinate 20,227,204 of JARVLU010000179.1, read as the reverse complement.
AGGTTTAAAGTGCCAAAGTCCAAAGATTCAAACCAGTCGGGAAGAACTTGGAGCTCATCAGATCTGATCTGAGTTCACTTGTGGCAGGGATAGATGGGCTTAACTTAACACTTGCTACATGTTTTTGATAGTGCCTTTCTTTAAATGATCTCTGCCTTCCAGATGAGTACACAGTATATTCATATGATTACAATAAAGTGCTTTCTAGTATTTTGGAACAAAACATTTCTTCACTTAAAGTAACAGGTCCAGATGACATGATTAAACCATTTTGTTATATTTTATATGATCATCATTAACAGGTTAGGTTTGCACAGCTATGACAAATTAGTAATATTTTGGTGAAAGTCAGCATTTATTGTGTTTTTATTACATTATTTGTTATGTTTATATGACATGCTGTGAGACCTTTGTTGAGTTAATGCTTTAAAGTTGGTTTGGATTGTATGCATTTGTGCATAATGTAGCACTTTTATGTGTGTGCGTGTGTGTGTGTGTGTGAGATCCCAAAATATGTCATAAACTAGTGGACACGCTTAAATGAAACTTAGAGAAAGTAATCGCTGGCTTTATGTCTAAAACTAAAAGTGTGAATGTTTAAGCATTCACACTTTTGTGATTCTGTTTTTTTTAGCTACTATTCAGCTGCTTTTTCACAATTTCTGTTTATTCAGATCATTTCCACTTTTTTGTACACATTTCTGCTTGTCTGTTAGCACAATATCTCACGAACCACTTGACAGATTTTAATAAAACTTCCAGAAAGTAATCACTAGATGTACATTTACAACTGAAAAAAACTTTTGGAGTTAACGTTTGGGGTCAAGATGGCCGCCGCCATTGATTGACATTAGACAAGACAAAGTGGTTATACTATAATGCCATCACTTCAGCAGATATTAAACTAAAATTTGACGTGGTAGTAGATGACAGTCATTCACAACAAACACTCTGAGCTTGAAATTACGTGATTTTGTAGGAAATCATGGATTTTATTTTATTTTTTATGTTTGATCAAAATGGCTACAATTCAGTCTTTAAACAACAGGAAAATAATCAAATCATGAAGCTCTTACATGAAAGGCAGCGGGTGATTTGAATTCCTTCAAGTAATGGTGGATTTTTCATTTTTGGCACATTAACGCCATTTTTTTCTGACAGTAAAATGCATGATGTAAACGTGTTTCTTTTTAAACCCACTTAAAGGTGTCAAACCTGCTGTTTTTGGTTATAATCGAAATAGCTGAATTTTTCTAATCTGAACAAATGTGAAAAGAGTAAGTAATACAGAAAACAAATTGGTTCCCTACTTGTTTCTCATATCAGAGCCAAATATCTCAATCTCTTTTCTTACGTTGGTGCAATTTACTGAGCATTATTGTCTTACAAAAGGAGGGATAAATTAGAGAAGCTGCATTTGCGTGCACTTCCCTCGTTAAATAATTCTGCAATCACAGTGGTGGGAGAAAAAAAAAGTGTGGTGAAATTGATTTGCATTTAAATATTACACACGGGCTCTAATTATCACGTTCTAAATGTGTTTGCAGAGCTACTGAGTGAAGCTATGATGTCTTGTCTATACAAGGTTACTGCTGATAAGCACCCATTACATGGTCAGATGCTCTTTTAACCGCCCTAAAGATCTCATTGTCCTCAAGTGTTTGCTTTTCAATTCATCTGCATGCCAAGTGCTTCTCAAAGAAAACAAAGGGTGGAGGTAGAAGGCGGACAAAATTATTACATTAATGCCAGGAGATAACTAAAGAACGTACATGATGAGCATGATTAAATTTAAAGGAAATGACAGAACAGGAGACATAAGAAAATACAAATGTTACACAAGGAGGTCTAAATTAAAAAAAAAAAAATATATATATATATA
>JARVLU010000179.1:20182039-20209693 GCA_031762415.1 Simpsonichthys santanae | reverse complement strand
TATCCTGCAGCATGGGTGGCACAACGGTGCAGCAGGTGCTAGATCATTTAAAATAATTTATTTTTTAATAAAAATGCACGCAGCTCGTGCGGCTCGTTCACCAGTCAGACAGTTGTGTGTCGTGTCCAATCTTATTTTGAAAAACCGCGATAGAGCGAGTCCGCTATAAACGAACACAAAGTAGTGAAGGACTACTGTACTTCAAATGCTACAAATTCTGCAAAACTTTTACTTAAAGCTTTAGCACTAACAGTTACGGTCAACTGATTTTTTTTTTTTTTTTTTTTTATTGGCAAAATATCTCATGAACTGCTGGGTGAATTTTAACAAAACTTTCAGAAAGTAGTTATAGGACATTGCCTTTGGAGTCTAAATTAAAATGACCTCCTCAGCTAGTCATAACTCAGTGAGTTTATCAGATAGTGATCTAAAGTTTAATGTGGTAGTAGCTGAGAGTCATCCTCAACACAGGTTGGGTGTGACATCCTGTGATTTGTATGAAATTGCAGATAACAGTTTGAACCAGAACCAACTTTGTAATGTCCCAACATAAAATGATCTTAATCTAAAACTGAGTTATAAAAGGTGGTGATGATGTTTATTTAAATAACTGTACTTAAGTGATTTGTTAGCTTCCTTTAGCCTTTTTCAGATTCAAACTTCAGTTCCTTTTCATTCTAAAAATAATTAAATGTTTGATTCAGGGGGTGATCAGCAAAGATGTAACAGGACTGACTGTACACCAAGTTTTTAACTAGTAGCTCTTTGGGACTCTTACTGCTGGTGCTGAAATTCTAATTCATGAGTAAAACTATGTTTATCTTAACACCTGTAACCCTAAACCTAAATAATTTACAAGTCAACGTTAAGTGGTCTGGACAACAACAAAAATATTCTTCTGCAAAAGATGTGCCCCGAACTGAAAATTTTGAGAAAAGTAGCTAAAGTGCATTAAAACATCTCTAACAGACCTAACAATGTTCAGTCAGGTCATCTGGATGGTTTCTTTTTTTGCTGAGATGTTTCGTCCTTCATCCAAAGGACTTCCTCATTCCGAGAAGCCACCAAGCAAAACGGATTCCCACTAACATCATACTCTATAGTGGGGGGGGAAACAGTTTGTTGGTGCTAAGAGGCCTCCGGGGCCCGCCCTCTCCCTCGTCAACTCCTCTGAGACAGACATGTCAAAGTGCTTCTAAACACCAAAGTCCTTGCTCATTAATCCAGGTGTAAAATGTTCTGAACAGTTTCTTTTTTGCTGAGACATTTCGTCCTTTGAACCACTTTGACGTGACTGCCTTAGAGGAGTTGATGAGGGAGAGGGCGGGCCCCAGAGGCCATCTTAGCACCAGCAAACTGTTTGTTTTTTTTCCACTATGGGATATGCTGTTAGTGGGAATCAGCTTTGCTTGGTGGCTTCTCAGATTGAAGAAGTCCTTTGGATGAAGGATGAAACATCTCGGCAAAAAAGAAACTGTCCGGATGACCTAACTGAACATTGCTATTGAGCATGAACTTTGGTATCTCCAAGACGTTTAGAAAACAAGACAAGATGTTTCTGAGACCCCATTTAAAAGAATACAATAAAACTTGTCTCACTGGAACCTAAACAGGAAGAAATAGAGGGTTGACTCTGAACCTGATTGTTGATTCAATCTGCATTATTTTCCTCCTGAGTTCACTGAATAAATCCTTCCTGTCGCTGTGTTACATCTCCAGAACCTGCAGTCCCAGATGACAGCGTTCGAGGACAGCGCCGAGCCTCTGCAGGAGTGGCTTAACGGCACAGAGGTCAGAGTTCAGGAGAGCAACGCTCGACTGCACGACCTTCCAGCCAAGAAACAGGAGCTTAGCAAGTTACAGGTATTTTGTCATTTTGACACGTTTGCTCGGCCTCGCTCGGAGTATCACGGTTCTCATTAACTTACATTACTTGTATAATTATTCTAATTATTCGTGAAGCTATCTGTTAGTTTATGCAAAGTTTGTAATTATACTGCTGGATTCTTTTTTCTATAATGTGTCGCAGAGAAAGAGCTATTTAGATTTTTTTTTCCTGCAGTCCCTGGTATTCTCACATTCCCTCTCTTAACTGCAGTAAACCTTGTCATTATCGCACAAAGTGAATATTAAGTAGGGTTTTAAATTGTTACCTCTTCATCAGATATGATTCCCTAAAGTACAATTTTAAACCTACTGGGAATAGGGAAGGACCTAATTACATTTGTTGAGCACCACTGGATCAAAACAGAGCTGCATCTTGACACAATAGTCAGAGGAGAAGTCCAGAAAATCTAATTAATTCTCCTTCTGTCAAAGCTGAAGTGCTGCGTGGCTAAAAGGGCTTCATTTTATTTTTTTTTTTTTCTTTCTGGAAGCGATAACGGCTCCTGCCACGTCTGCCAGACACAAGAAAGGAAAAGAAACACAAAGCGGTAAAAAGATAAAACTGACAACAGAGGGAAAAATATATATCACGCCCATCTCAGAGCTCCATCCTTATCTTTGGAGCTATTTTTGTATTTATTCTTTTGCCGCTGTAGCACTTCCCCGTCGTTGCCTTTTGTCTGGCGCTGTCTGTAATTACATTTCTCCCCCTCAGTACCTGAAGTACAATACAATACATGCAGGCTTTAGTGTTTGAGCTTGTGTTGGCAAAATCCTCTTTACGCTGTCACTTCAATACCCCCCAACCTGTGTGGCCTCTTATTATTTTCCTGCTCTGCAGCGTGGGGTCCAACTGAATAACAGTTTTCCTGAAAGTGAACATCCAGAGATATATGCTGATGATGTTTTATGATGTCTTATTCATGATTTTTTTTTCATTCATGTAGGAAACATGTGACACATTAACTCAAGTTTGCCAACTTTTCCTGTGCATTTCATTCCTCCTCTCTGTCTTTTGTCATTTTTGATGCGTCCGCGCTTCCATCCTCTCCGATCTGTCATTTATTTAACACCCTAACGCCACGCTGCTCCATCTTTCTTCCTCTTCCTCCTTCTGCTTTGTGCCGGTCCAGTGTGTGCTGGAGGACATGGTCAGTCGGGAGCTAGAGCTGGGCAGGTTGAGGGAAAGAGCTCACCATCTCTGGGAGGCACAAGCAGCCGGCAAAGGCTTCGTTCACAGAGTATCACAGCTGTCAGCTCAGTATCTAGCCCTCAGCAATTTAACCAAGGTAACAACGCTACCACTCAGTGCACGCTTCTTTCTTCTTCTCCAGCTGTTCTGTGCGCTTCTGTCCCTGAAATGTAACAATACGTTGTCCTGGTTTCGTGCTCATTGCAGATTTAATTGTCCTCACCTTCTAAAGGTTTTATATGTTGCAGTCTCATCAGCATAAAAAAACATCCAAGATTGTGCAACATACCTTCATCCACTAATGCACAGCTAAAATGCCACAGCTGAGAAGTGTCAGGACTCTCGACCTTTTTGAAGCTTTTCATTAGATCGGCAAGACTCGAACAATTTATTTGATGTATTGTGCAACAAACATTACACTGACCACAGAACACTTGCCTCATGGCAATGAAAGTACCCCAGCAGTGATGAATGGACTTTGTTTACTTTGCAGGGTGAACTGGAGAGCTATTTTTAGGTCTGCTTTCTTGTCAGACATTCAGTCACTGCAAACCACACCAGCTTTTACTTTGTTCGCTCTACAATTACACGTTAAGATGTTTGCCTCATGACAGCACGCTTCTTCTGCTTTAGTGCGAGTGGTGAGGGAGTCCCAGGAGACATCTGTTATTCTCATATAAAACACTAACAGAACAAAATGAAACACACAGTTGATAAGGACAGGCTGCTGTTCTTAAATCTCCTAGAACCGATGTAACATTTGAAGAGTGTGTTTACTTTGCTGCGCTCTCATATCCGCAGGACAAAGCCTCCAGGATTGAGCGCATCGTTGGGGAGCACCAGCTTTTCTCTTGGGGGCTTAAGGAGCTTCAGGACTGGGTGTGTGAGGCACAGAGGATCATCAGCGTCTGCACCTCCGCCACTTCGGACAAGAGTGTGCTGGAGGACCGCATGTTACAGCTGGAGGTAAGACGAGATGGGTGTGGGGTGACGTTCAGGTGTGTAGACACTGAGAGTGACTGAGCAACAGAAACACGTCTTCTGGTGTTGTTTTATTTACGATTTAGGAAAACTGAATCGGTAACATGAATAACAGATTTTGAATGTTTAGTCCTTACAATAAAATATTTGTTTAAAAAAAAACATCTAAAATGTTCACAGATGTCTTAAATTATGGCTAAAGTTTAGATGTTTGTCATGACCTAGACGTCAAATAGAGAAGACTGGCCCAAATTATTAACAGCACCAGGGTCTGGTTGTTCACATCTCAGGGGACTGACCAGCTGCACAGATGAAGTAGCACAGTACATTTGTTACACGTTTCTGGTCAACAGTTATGATTATGCCAAATGACTGCGCTCTTATTTTTATAAGCATGAATTTGACCTTTAATCTCTAGATCAGGTTAGATTCAAGGATTTCAGTCAAGTTTACAAATATCCAGTTTTATGGCCAAAACAAAATGCATTTGAAATGTTACGAGATGTGTTGAATAAGGATTCTGTTGCTTCATTGACACGGTCTTGGATGAGTCGTAGATGGCTTGATGGATGGATGACAGACAGATGGACAGAGGGAGGGAGGGAGGGAGGGAGGGAGAGCTGAAGAAGGGATGATGGATTAATGGATGGATGGATGGAATAAGGAAGAGATGGATTATGGATGGATGGAAAAAGGGATGGATGGGATGGATGGAAGATGGGATGGATGGATGTATGGACACATGTATGAATGGAAGAAGGGATGATGGGGTGGATGGAATAAGGGCTGGCTGACTGGCTGGCTGGCTGGATGGATATGATGGATGGATGGACGGATGGATAGGATGGATGGAAGAAGGGATGGATGGATTTATGGATGATGATGGATGGAAAAAGGGATGGATAGGATGAATGGAAGAAGGGATGGATGGATTTATGGATGAATGGAATAAGGGATGATGGATGGATGGATGGATGGAATAAGTGATGATGGATGGATGGAAGAAGGGATGATAGATGGATGGAAGAAGGGATGAATAGGATTGATGGAAGAAGGGATGGATGGATGGATGGATGGATGGATGGATGGACGGAAGAAGGGATGATATGATGATAGAAGAATGGATGGATGGATTTATGGATGGCTGGATGGATGAATGGATGGATGGATGGATGGATGGATGGATGGATGGATGGAAGAAGGAATGGATAGATGGATGGATAGGATGGATGTAAACGTGCACATGAAAATCCTTCAGATGTTCCTACAGTAAAGAGCTGTTCTCGTTCTTGCTTTGCTCCCCAAACTGTTGTTGGATTTTCCAGTCCATCAAAATGACCAAATGTTGGATGAACTTCAGGGACATCATTGTGTAGAAAATAAAGATGTTTACACTTTGTAAAAGTATTTTTTTTTTTTTTTTTGTCTGTTTTGTCACTTCTGTCTACAGGCCTTACTGGCTGCTCGTCAGGAGAGGGAGATCCAGCTAAAAATGCTCCTGACCCGCGGAGAGGCAGTCCAAAGAAATACTTCAGCCGAGGGGGTCCCAGTGATCCGCAAACAGATCCAAGACCTCAAAGACTCATGGGACTCGTTGCTTTCTGCTTCGATCCAGTGTAAAAGGTGAAATATCACATTAAAATCCCTGTTGTACAAACGTGTGTTTGCTCTGTTTTAAACTGACCGTGTTTTTTTTTTTTTTTACAGTCAGCTGGAAGGCGCTCTGTCGCAGTGGACCAGCTATCAGGAAGACGTGGAGCAGTTTCAGCAGTGGATGGACCGGGTCGAAGAAACACTGAGCTGCTCTGACCGGCAATACTCAGAGATGAGAGATAAAACTGCCAACCTAGGAAGGACGAAGGTATCACATTCCAAAAAATAAATAAAAACTTAGAATATCAACTTTTTTTTTCTGTTTTATGATGGTAGTTTGGAAATATTGCATCTTGATTGTAAAAGTAGTTTTATTCCTACAAAAAATGGAGCCGCTCTCATCGTTTATTTATAAATAAAATAACTCTTAGTTAGGAGGTGTTTGGTGTTCATGCGTACATTTAAAGCCAAGATGTTTCCAGCTGGGTTCACTAAGCTCTCTGTGCGTGTCTGCATGTGTTTTAGCTTCTCTATGAGGAAGTTTTAAGTCACAGCAGTCCTCTGGAGACCATTGCCACGAAAGGATCCAACATGGCTGAACATTACGCAACCCAGCAGGAGGTGCAGACGCTACAGTGTCGATACAACACACTCAGAGAAAAAGCTGAGGTACCAACAGCTGCATTTTGTTTTTTTAAATGATTTTACATAGGCTTTAGAGCAGGACTATTCAACTAAACTGCTCAGCGGGCCACAGTTACTGAAAGCCAAGAGCTCAGGGGCCAGATATCCAGTAGTTATTGTCATTAAGTAACTTTGTTTTATGGTTAGAAATCTAGTTTTATTAAAGAATTAATCCACTGATGGGCCGAACTTAGCTTAGCTGTGGGCCTGATTTGACCCCCAGACTGCCAGTTGAATAGTCCTGCTTTAGAGTATCGATGTCTTTTTTTGTTTATCTCTAACTGCCTTGTTGTTGAGTTGTAGATTTTTACTGAACCAAAAGATAGATAGATAAATGGATGATGGATGGATGGATGGATGGATGGATGGATGGATGGATGGATGGATGGATGGATGGATGATGGATGGATGTCAAATTTTGTTGTTTTAAGTGAGATCGTCAAGATTTCTCTTAATGTCTACTTTGTTTTCAAATCATCTGAGTTATATTTTCTCTAGTCAAAATCTCTTGAATCTGATATTTAATGCTCTTTTAATTTTAATGCATTTTGAGTATGTAATTTAAAACAGTCGGTTATTTTTTATTTTTTATCTAGTGCTTTTTTGAAATGCAACCATAGAAGTACACGGTCTATGTCAAGTCTGTGTAAATTCTTATTTTGACGTTGTTTCCAAACTTGCAGAATGCTGTCAGCAAGGCCAATGAGCTCGTAATGGTTCATCAGGAGTATCAAAGGAGGTTGCATGTGTTCGAAGACTGGCTGGAGCGAGAACTGGCCTCTTTGGCGTTGTTGTCTCATCCAGAAGGGAGCGTGGACACACTTGAGAAAACGCTGCAGCAGCTACAGGTAGTGAAATGGTGGAGATTTGCTTGCATGTGTCATGAACAGACAGAGGCCCAGATTCACTAATGGTCTGTGTAACTTGTATGGGAGCAACTGTGATTTATGTGCATCCATCTAATTCACAAAACCTTGCAAAGTTAGGTTTTTGCCTCCAACTGGCACTCAACCACGCAGCGTCTAGAGATGCTGGTTCACTCTGCTCACATGTAATTTTTATTTATTTATTCATTTATTCATTTCATTTCCAATTAAAAAAAACACAGATACAATTTCCAAAAATAAATAAATAAATTAATAAAAAAAAAAAAACATAAAATGAAAGGACGCAGAGGAAGAAAATTTCTTATCAACTCTGCTCCCTCATTATACAAAATCAATTCCAACCATCAATTTAAACAACAAACATTTATATACAGTATATTACAACTAAATACATAACTCATCAATTTTTGTTTGACAAAATAAACATCAATCAGTTATATATATATACTGTATATATCTTTCTAACAAAATAGTTTTTATCTTTTTCTTAAATATAGACATTGACTTCACCACTTTAGCATTATCCTCCAAACCATGAGGTATTATTCATGTACTGAATGAACATATTCATTGCTAGAGCAAAAAGCATCTACTTCTTAAAGACCAGTCCTGTTTAGAATATGCATTTAGCATCAGTTATGGCATTTACTGTCTCCTGAGAGCGAGTGGTATTTGCATTTCTGAAGAAGAAAGTGAGGACATTGAGCTATCTGCTGCCTTTACAAAAACAGTGCAACCAGAAGGTCATATTTAGTTGTGTAGCAAGAACAACAGAGATTTGCAGTGCTCTGCAGCAAAGACAGTGCAAATGGCTCACACCTGCTGAACTGAATGAGGGGTGTTTGCCCCAGCATATATTTAGAGCAAATATAATGCTGGGACGAAGCAAATAAAACTTCAAGGTTCTTTATTGTCATTCGCATCACATGTGGTACATGAGGTGGAATGAAACTGTGTACTCAAGGTCCCAGTTACACCCCAAAATAGCAAAACTATAAAGTATAAGAAGAAACAGTATACAAGGATCTAACATAAGATAAGATATATATTAAACACTAATAATGTAAAACAATGCGGTATATTAAACAGCAGCCTGAACATGAGTCTATTGTGAGCAGATGGGTGTAAATACAGCAGCATAAAGGAAGCGATGAAGAAATGAAGATGGAGCTGATTACATTTATAACACGGAATTGGTGAATCTGGGCCGGCTCGAGCGTGCAGATGTACTTGTTATGACCGTATCCACTGCACCTTGTTCACAGTTGCTGCACTTCTCAAAACTCTAAAGTTAATATAATCGCAAAATCTTTTCTTTAAATCAGACAAGTTTTCTTTTTTATTTCCTTCACAGAGCCTGCAGGAAAACTGCACCAAAGGCCATTCTTTGCTCACTTCAGTGCTGACCAGCAGAGAGAGAGTTATCCCCTGGGGGGTACCTCAGATTGAGGACCGAGCTCTGGACACTGCGAAACAAGAGTGGGCGGCCCACCAGAACCGCCTGGAGGAGACTAGGGCCCAGCTGCACTCCACACTAACCCGACTGAGGCAAATGGGCCACAGGTTCTTAAACCTAGCCCAGTGGTTAGAGGACACAGAGAAGATGGCCAACATCAGAAACAATCAGCGTTCAGACAGAACTACAAAGCAAAGTCAGCTGAAGAAACTCCAGGTCAGTGATGGACATGATTCTTCATGAAAAATCTCTTCCAAAGAGCATTGATGCTGATGATTTAATGTTATTGGAATAGTTTGTGTGAGAAATAATCTCAAGCACCCAAATAGTGCTGGAAAACCAGTAATGCTTTGTCAGTATATTTTTTACCCTGCATATTTTGTATGAAATTAATAAAGAGTTATTAAACATAAACAAAAGTACATAGCATCAAATTTCTGCTTTAATGTCCCCCATCGCAGAGTGGAATAGGATATTTTGAAATACACTCCATTTGTGAATGTTCTGAGCGTGATAACGTGAAAAATAAGGGAAGTACCAACATCCTTTTTAGTGTGCAGCTACATCTAGAAGTTAGAAAGGTTCCTATATAAGATGGCCACCACAATGATTATATGTAAACTGGACACCTCTATCACTTGAGGAAACAATGCTTTCTGGCTTTTATATTGCTTAAACAATTGTCATAGTTTTCTCAAATGACTGGGGTGGCCCGGGCGCAGGCTGAAGATTAATCTGTTGTGGCCAATGCCACCGTCGGTCACCCCCTGGCTCCGCCATTGTTTAGTTTAGTTTAGTTTAGTTTAGTTTAGTTTAATTTAGTTTAGTTTCTGCACCATCTCAGACAAGAAACAAAACTATGTTCAATTCCATTCAAGAAAAACACTCAACTCAAAAACTACTAACATTTATTATTCAAATTCTTCAGAATCTGTGTTCCACTTGTATTGTTTTAATGTACATACTGGAAAGAGCTGACCCAATAGACATGTGTATGTGGTCCAGCAGTTTTTAAATCAAGTCTGGTTAAAATAATAAATAAATTGTGTTTTGATTCAGATCTGTTCTTTGACTGGCAGTCACGTCAACACAACTCCCAATTTACTCACTTGAAGTGCATTCACTGGAGTGTGAAAGGCAAAGAAAAGTTTTTTTGTCTGTCAGAGTGAAAGCAGTGAAGCATCATTACTTTTTTACATTCCCAGTTGTTTTACTGGGACAACATTCCCCTGCTTCTCCTGAGGTATATTTTTAATGAGAAGACACACAAAGACACGTTACCCATGCTGGTAAAATGAGCTGAAATGAGCACAGGATGCAGTGCTAAAAATGGAAACGACTGATTTCTGGAAACATATAGATTTGCATAAAAATGACTTCGTAAGACCATCTAGCAATCCTGGTAACTAAAATAGCATATAATCCTTCTAATTTACCTTTAAATATAAATATTTTACAAGGTATGTCTTCATAAATAATTCTTCGTCTTTCAACCCCTAATTTCCTTTGACATTGACTATTATTCTCTGTCGGCTGCTATAGCATCGGTAAATCCCATCATATAATGTTTAGTGTCATTATAAAACTTGGAGAGTCCCCTTTTTAAATATACAGTGCATCTCTAATTTCTGATGACATCATTCTAATAAAAATATATTTATTTGATTTTTGAATTTTTGAAAAATGTTTGAATCAGTGTCCTCGTAAATAGAACTAGGTCATAAATTGCCATATTTCATTGAACTATGAATCTTTTTGGAGCTTTTGAGATGGATATTTAAAATTAATAATAACTCAGTATTGAGTAATTACTTTTTGTGTTTCATTTTTCCAGCATGTGTCACATATCTGTTTTTTTCAGTCCTTTTTCCTTCATAATTACTAACATTTTCACACCATAGCCATATAATCTGAACTGACAGGTAAATTATGAATCATTCTGACTGAATTTAAACCACATCTAGATATAATAATTGATACCCATTTCTTTTCTTCTGTCCGTTGTGATCAGGGCTATCTTGAGGCAGTGCTTGCACAGCAGGGAGAAGTCGATGGTCTCTCATCTTTAGCCCAGCAGGTTCTGGAGGAAACCTACATCAGCAGTCGTGTCAGTGTTACTGCCACCCAGCTGGCGGCCCGCTACCACTCCCTGCTGCTCAGCATCCAGGTGTGGCACGCTCAGATGTCTGATGTTCTGATGTTCATGTCTCATACCTCACCTCTTTGAGGTTCTCAAATTAAAAACACGCTTTCTCTTTGGTAATAACTTAAAAAATTTTCATTTCATTTAACCTTTATTTATCCAGGTTAGTCTCAAATGTTTTATGGTTTTCTCCCTAATTAACAAAAAAAGAAGTTAGACTTTTTTCTTTAGCATGTACCTGCTTCACTGACTGGCCCTGGGTCTTTATTATTATCAAGATTAAGTAATTTCTCTCCGTTCACATGTCGGCCTTCATCCTCGTTTTTTGTATGGACAGATTTGACTTTTAAATATATTCACATTAAAAAGAACAGTTTTCAATTTATTCATCCATTCATCCATCCATCCATTCATCCATCCATCCAGCCAGCCAGCTATCCATCTAGCATCCATGCATCCATCCATCCATTCATTCATTCACTCATGCATCCATCCATCATTCTTCCATCCAGCCATCCCTCCATCTATTCATCCAGCCAGCCAGCTATACATCCATCCATCCATCTAGCCTTTCATCCAGCCATCCATCCATGTATCCATCCATCATTCATTCATTCATCCATCCATCCACCCATCATCCATTCATCCATCATCCATCCATCCATCCATCATCTATCCATCCATCTGCCCATCTATCCATCCATCCATCTTCCCATCCATCTATCTATCCATCCATCCATCTAGCCATCTATCTATCCATCCATCATCCATCCATTCAGCCATTCACCCATCTATCATCCATCATTTATTCATGCATCATCATCATTCATTCATCCATCCACCCATCCACCCATCCATCCATCCATTCATCCATCCATCCATCCACCCATCATCCAGTCATCCATCTTCCCATGCATCCATCCATCTATCTATCCATCTTCCCATCCAGCCATCTAGCATCCAGTCATCTATCCAGCCTACCATTCATACATCCATGCATCCATCCATCAATCCATCCATCCATCCATCCACCATCCATCCATCCCTCCACCCATACTCTTTACCCGCTTCTTCCTTTCCAGGTTTAGGGGGCTTACTGTACAGGAGGTGGGGGTACATCCTGAACAGGTTACACGTAATAAAAAGCTTGCCACCTGCTGCCTTTTATTCCAAATACTGTATTATAATATAAAATATTAAGCAATCTGTTTGTGCTTTGAGTATGTAATTAGGATGACTTTCTGTTTCTATCACTCCAAAGTTTAGATATTTAATTTTCTAATTTTTTTTTTTTTTTTTTTTTTTTTTTTTTTTTTTTTTTTTTTTTGCAAAATTGACATACCGGTAGTTGTTGCGTTTTTTGTTTTAGTTCAGTTGGCTGAGGTAGCCATCTTGAAGTGTACTGACTCCAAAAATTGTTTGTAGATGGACATCCATGGATCACGTTCTACAAGTTTCATTAAAATGCATCCAGTGCGATATATTTGCAATATATTTGTGAAAGTCAGACACACAAACACGTACACACTCAGACACGGGTTAAAACTTTATCATCTGCCTTCGCCTCTCATGACGGCGGTTGAAAAATAGCATGCCGGTTTGTGTTGCCTCTGCATTTTCTGCCCACTGTTCCCCCGTTTCACACATCGTTATGCTCGTCCACTGTGAAATTTGCTCCCAGTTTGCGCGTCAGTTTTCTGTAACACCCCCCACCGACGTAGCTGTGGGACTTACCTCTGTGAGCCCAGCTCGTGTTGTTCTGTAAACTCACATCCGCCCTCTTTATTTGTCTCCTACTCTGGGGGTGTCAAAGGGAAATCAATAGGGGCTCACTTGGTCAGGGGCTAAATCTGTAATTAAACGCCATAAACCACAATGTCACACTCAGCATCATAACTTGCATTCTCTTTGCTTCTTTCTTTCTTTTTTAACACATTTAACAACACATCTGAGCATATTTGCTTGTTTGTCTCCCTTTATTCCCATCACTTTAATTTCTCAGTCTCTATGCTACACACACCTCTCCTTTTTTGTTTCAATCGACTCGAGCAAGCGTGTACTTACAGGCTTATAGATAGCATCCCCCTCATTTTGTGGATGTGTAATTATACTGCAGGAAGTGGGGGCTTGATGTGGGAAGCTGTTACCTCTGTTGAGTCAGAAAAGGTGTGCACTCAGCACTATCAGCTAATTGAAGCTCCTCTCTGCAGGATTTGCAAGTTGGGTGAATATTGTGCCAAACCTGGCAGAAACCATCTCTGTCCTTGTGGCATTATTGACTCAAAATCTCAGTCATGTGGATAATGCATCAAAAACCTGAAGAAAGACAACTCACACCTCTTTGTAGGGAATCTATTGACTTTGAGTGGATGAAAGAGGATGAGGAGAAGCAGAGATTCTATGTTTTGATGGGTGATCAGAGAGCTTGTGGTCCTTGGTGACCGCATGTTGGACTGTTTGGGGGAAAATCTCTCACCTCAAAATAAAAAAAAAGATGTTTTCTGAGTCTTCCCCTGAACGAACACAGTCAAACTTTAGAAGACTTCATCTTTATGAGGTCAATATGTTGTATTTTGTAACATTTTCTCTGCTGTGCTTGCAGGATACAATCAAGCAGCTACAGGAGGAGTTAAAAAGCATAGAAGAGGCAGAAAATCTTTGCGTGTCATTCACCGAGTGGCTCGGCTCGACTCAGAAGAGCTTCACAAAGCTAACTGACCATTCTGAACCTCTGGACCGGGCCACCATGGAAAGGAAGATGAAGAAACTAGAGGTCAGTTTAAACTTGTGCAGCCATTTTTTTTCTCTCTCATGCGATTAAGATGTTACTGTAGATTGTGAAGGAATTGGGAAAAATGTGCTGTGCTGGGTTTAATACGCCTTACTGTGCAGGATGCAATAAATCACCGCAGCTGTACTGCAGGAGTGAGCAGAACTTTAGAATGAGCCAGTGTATTTCTGCATACAACACATGATTCCTCCTGTAATACTGAGAATGTGACACGGTCAGAATCTGCAGCATATTCAGATCACACTGCCAACTTGAAGAGAATGTCTTCGTTTTACCGCTGCTACAATAAACACAGGCAGCAACCAAAGAAAAGGCGCTCGTATTGTTTGTGTGGCACAGTTTTGTATTGAGTGCGTTGAGGTTTTGGTGAGTGTGTGTGTATCGATCGGCTCTTTATGAAGACAAAGCTGGTGCTGCTTTGAAAGAGAGCGTGATATCAGGGAGAGACCTCCCACCGTGCGGAAGAGGATGAAGAAGCGCCAGTGTCAGGAGCCTGCTGGCACAAACACTGTAATTGATGCAGTGCCCTTACTGCTTCACATCTCACACACACTCACAGTTTTCTCACCTCAAACCCTCGTTTCGCGTGACAAAACCCACCCGAACTGACAACGTGCAGCTAACTCCTAAACCTGCGAGTGTTATGTGATTTCACACGTTGTTTCCACTTCAGTTTTTTTTTTATGTATCGCTGCATCTCAGCTCTCTTTGTTTTCTTCACGCGCATCTGAGACGTTCGCAATACATCATCTGGTGTCTGAGATCGATGCTCTGTCTCTGTGTAAAGACTAGAGACCCGCTGCCACCCCATGTGTCCTTCCACCACTGAAGATAACGTAGAAAAGTGCTCCATCACGTCCTCGTCTCCTGTTGGGAGAGAAGCTCACTGAACAGTGATGATTATGCATTGACAAACAGACCCCTTGTCAATAGCTCTGTTAAGGACCATTAGTTGGGTTTGGGTTTTATCTGATATAGAGGTGGGATTTGTACAGAAGCAAATTACTGCATTTCCCCCCCTATTCTGTTTCTGCGTAGTTATTCCAAAGTGTCTGATTAATAATGATCTAAAAGAACAAATGTTTTTAGAGCTTTTGCAAAACAAACTTCATCGCAAAAGGGAAAACAGCTCTTTTGTGGTTTAAAAAGTGCTTTCTGATGGACACAGTACCAAAGTTTAAAATCTGGAAAAAAAAAAAAAAAAACTTCTTGAGCTCATCACCACAGCGGTCGCACAAAGAACTTGACTTGGATAAATGGGTGTAAAGGACAGTTGAAACATAAAGAGCACATTGTTCTTGAAACCTCACATTTAATTAGTACCATATTGTCAAATCCAGCACCCAAAAAAGAAGCATCATGATTTACCTTAATCAACTGAATTGGCATTTTATTATGAAAAGTACCATATTTTCCAGCAAATATGTTGCTCAAGAATATAAGTCACATCAGTCAAAAAAAAAAAAGCATTGCGAAGAGGAAAAAAATATATACAAGTTGCTTCTGCATATAAGTCACATTTATTGTGTCACCGCTGACCCGTCACGTTTATTATGCATTTATGTGTTTATTATGCATTTATTGTGCATTTATTATGCATTTACTATGCGTTTATTTAATGGTCAAAACGGCTTCATTTCACCTGGGCGGCGCAGCGCCAGCCATCCATCCAGCCATTCAGCCATCGCAGTCGTAACCTAGCCCTCCAGCGTTCCTCTGTCTGCACCAGCTGAGTGAAGCGAACGTGCACTCTTAGAAATTTAACAAGATTAACTCTTAAAAACAATTATTTGTTTACTCTGTATTATAGCGAAAATGTGTCTAGTTTAACTTTTCCTTAATGAATGCACTTTAATGGTCAAAACAGCTTCATTTTGCCTGGGCTGCGCGGCGCCATCCATCCGTCGTGGCCAGAGCCACTATCGCTCCATCGTTCCTCCGCCTGCACCAGCAGAGTGACTTGAGCGCGCATGGGAAGACTCCTTGTTGCAGTTGTTAGAAATTTAAAGTTACAGGACTGACAACAAAACCTGTGATTAATACACAGAAAAATGTGGTAATTTAAAAAAAAAAAAAAATTTTATTTTTTAATTTATAAATTTTTTTCATTTTTAAAATACAATACAAAACAATCCCATAAACGATAACATACAAAATATAAAAATGGAAGGTAGCAGAATGAAGAAAAATATATTATTACGCCTTTATGCACAATTGCGTAGTATTTCAAGAATAATTTTGTTGCTTACCAGTTATAACAAAATCTTGCACACAATTAAACCAGTCCAGAAGAGTGTTTGTGCTTGGAAGAAAACCTGTGCGACATAAAGGATGCTTTGACACCATATAGAAGTTAATTAGACATAAGAAACAAAATCTGTCACAGCAAATTGTAAATGCTGAAGACTTCCTTAAAAGCAGAGTTGTATGTGGTCTTAATAAACCAGTCTATTAAAGTCACCAGTCAGGAATATTGGAGATAATGATTGAGCTCGGAGCGTCATATTAAAGAGGACACATGAACGTGTGCAAACACACTCGGGTCTGGTTATGTTGCCCACAGAGGTGGATTGGGATCTGGGTTTGTTGGAGTGTGAGCTTCCTTTCTCTGCTCAAGCATTAATAGGCCGATGATGAAAGGTAGATGGCGTCCCATCGAGTGGAGGTCAGTGTATGTGTGTGTGGCGTGTAACGGTTGCCCTGGAAACCCCCACAGCTACTGTTGCCTGTTAAGGGTCTTTATAATTGGGTCCTCCTTTCATATTATTCACTGTGGTTTTTCCTCACCATGAACTCCCAATCTTCTCCACATTTTATCGTGCAGGTGTCAGCCTACCTGATGGGTTCAAAGCTTTTCAAAAGGTCTGCCAGGCTAGTTCTGGTAGATGGGCAGAACTAGAGGTGAAGGACAAAGACACGGGGGCACAGTGCTGAGCCTCTAGGTTCTTCAAACTGTTATATATGAATGTGTTACTTTATTGTAAAAGATGTGCACAAATAATTACTTTAAAACTCTGTAGTGCAAAATGTCCTATTTGAAAAGTTATATTTCTTCTCTCTCTTTTCACCAGACTCTCCAGTCTCAGCTTCAGCATGGTCACAATTTCCTGAAATCGCTGCGGGAGCGTGCAGAGCAGGCAGCGGGCTTCCTGGACGAGGCCGGAGCTGAGAGTTTAGGAGGAGAGGTAGAGGCACGTCTTGCCCAGCTGGAGGAGCTCGCCGGAGGACTCAGGCAGGAGCGCAGCTTCCTGGAGCGCGCCATACTGCTAGCAAAGGAGTTTCAGGACCGGTACAAGGCTCAGGTCCAGTGGCTTGTGGAGACCAGAGCTTTGCTCAGCACCCCAGTGGAGCCTAAGGCTGAACTGTATCAACGCAGAGCACAGCTGGCCAAGTATAAGGTACAGCAAAAAAATAGACGCATGAGCAAGAACGCATTAATGCCAGAGTCAGTAATTTTGCACTTTGGTGGTTTTAAAGTGCGAGGTGGTGCTGAATATTTTTATCCTAATAGGCCTCGAGTGACCTTGGCTGTTTTATCCAGTAACTTTAAGATGAATATATTAAAAATAAATAACTGCTGATTGTTCCCAGAGTTAAAAACTGCTGTAGAAAATGGTTAGTTATTGTTGAACCCTTTGAAGTAAGAGTAATGAATGGATGGATGGATGGATGGATGGATGGATGGATGGATGGATGGATGGATGGATGGATGGATGGATGGAAGTAATCAGTACAATTATGTTATGATAAAACTAGAGAAATTGCACTTCCTGTAAAAACACTGTGTGAATGCTGAGTGCTGAAATTTGATGAAGACATGTTGTTTTGTGTAGCTAAAAAAGCAAAAGACTAGCTAAAAGCCAAAAGTAACAAAACACTGTTTGACAGCTATGAGTAGTAAAACGCTAGCTAAACCCTTCACAAAAGTAAACTAAAAGCTGAAAGTAAGATGTTGACTGAATGTAAGAAAAGTATAGCTAAAAGTTAAAAAGTAGCAAAAATTAGTTGAAAACACTAGCTACAGGTACTAAAGCTAGCTAAAAGTAGCAGAATAGTAGCTAAAAATAGCATAAGAGAAAACATAGCCTGTCTGCTGAAGCATATTTAAAAGAGAACAATTATTTTTGAAGGAACTGAAGAGAGCTTAATCCATATCTATGGAGAAAACGTTTAAAAATAACGCTATAAAGTATAAAAATTAGAAAAAACAAATAACAAAATGCATAGCACCCATCCCCTGAATGAGCTGCATTTTGATGGGTGGCGAAAACATCCCAAGGTATACAGAAATAGACTGAAAAAGTAAGCAAAAATAAAAAATGGAAAACAGTTGTATAAATACTGAAGCAGTAGCAACACACGGAAAGCTAATTACATTTTCACGTTTAGTAATATTGATTGCAACGTTACAACACTGTAAATAAATGATGCCTAAGAAAAATGTGGATCCAGAGCTGGTTGTTGTTTGCAAGATGCAAGATTCAGTGTATGGCCTAAAGGGTACTAAATAAATCAAGCTGTGTTTTCAGGCTCTTTTGCAGATGGTTCAGTCTCACGATGGATCCATCAGGTCAGTGATGGAGAAGGGAGACACTTTGCTGGCTTCAGTCCACTACCCCTCCGTTAGGGACAAAATGCACCGACTGCAAAAGGACAACGCTGCACTCTGTAATGCCGCAATGGTGAGGGTTTACGTCAGCGCTTGCGACATACAAAGAGGAAAAGCCTCAATGTTTTTAACAATAAATAGTGCATAGTTTGAGCACGTGAAGCGCGGCAATCTTCATTTCTTGCATTAACTTTTAGAACTCAGTGTGGTTTGCTTGTTTGTGGTTTGCGTTGTCCAGGCTCATGTGGAGAATCTGGAACGCCAGGTGAAGGAACAGGAAGCTTACCACAACGAGCTGCAGGTAGTGGAGCGCTGGCTGCTGCAAATGTCCAGCAGGATGGTGACTCCTGATCCGAGCATGAGCAGCAGCCTGGAGGCAGCAACTCAACAGCTGGCTAGGCACAAGGTGACAAATCGCGTTATTTCACTCTGGGTGCTGTTTGCCACATGTGTGACGAACAATGCAGCGTGAGTAATAAAGCCTAATTAGAGAGAGATGTCCTTGAATTTTCACTCCGGTTCCAAAATTAGACTAACTTCATCTGCATGATGGTTGTGGAACTATGGTATAGATTGATGACATATTTGTATCTTTAACTGCATTTTTCATTTATTGGTTTTAGTGTAAATCACTAACAGATTCTGAGACAAGCTATTTTCTGAGAGTTTTTCTCCCCTCCATCTTCTTTCATCCAATCATTTTGTCCGTTTCCCGCTGGACCACACTCCGTGGTTACAGTCTGTTCTGACCTCCTGTCAGCGAGCCATGTACAGACTCATCTTTTATCACCTTTTTATTGGAGTTTGCCCCCTAACAAGATCCTTCTTTGTCACTTTAACACCCACAGGCCATCATGGAGGAGATTGCTGGCTTTGAGGATCGCTTAGCGTGTCTCAAAGAGCAAGGAGACCGCCTGGTACAAGGCTGCAGCGACCGCGTGCAGAGCCGGCTGAGACAGCAGGTCCAGACTCACCAGCAAGGCATCAGAGACAGCTACTCTGCCATCTGTAGCACAGCTCAGAGGGTGCGTAAGGAGGGGATGGGAAACGATAATTGATGAATACGGAGGAGGAGAGAATCTTGGGAACATCTATTAATGTTAGTTTGCCAACATTTATAATGTAAGACGTATAAAAAGTGTGCTGCAATGGATGCCCATACACGAGTCAAAACAAATGCATGCAAACACAGAAGGCCGTCCCGACAGCCAAGGTATCCACTTAATCCTAACTCAGTCTGACACTTCAACCCGTCTCTTTAGACAGCCCTTCAGTGCCGCTTTAGAGGGCACAACCAATTATATTTGCCAAAGGGGAGCTCAACAGCAGCCGCACTCAGACCCCATCAGCCAACATCACTAACTCAATCTCTCCATATTAATCTCCACAGATCCCTTGTCAACCCCGTTTTTTTTTCACGCCTGAGCCAAAAATGATCACACGCCGCCATTCAGTAGATGTGGCTAGTCCTTTAATCCAGCCTCACTCTGTCGTTTTGGCAATCTCCACTGTGTCATCATAGCTCGCTTCCCTAGATACCAACTCCTCTACCACCATCCAATCTGGCGTTGTTTGATCCAGCCACTTTCTACCACAACACTGCTGGCTTCCCTACAGCCGCGCCTCCAGTGTTAAAATGGCTGCCAACTGCGCCCCAGCGCAACACAGCTCTAATATCCTGCCTGGCTGCCACTTGCCACCATGCCAGCCTTCTAGTCGTTGCCAGATACGCTAGGCAGTTTGCCAACTCTTTGGCCTCCCCAACTCCTCCTTTCAGATTCTCAAATTAACACTGTCAATCAGACGTTGGTCTTTCGCTCTCCCATGGAGGGCATGGACGCCTCCACATTCAACACCTGTTAGAAACAACACTGCGTAACCGCCAGCTTTATGCTTTTTTTTTTTTTGTTGTTTCACGTTTTTGAAGTTGAAAAACACAGCGAGTTTGTGTTATTTTTTTCATTTATTGCGTTCCTTGTTTGTTGTTTGTTACTTTTGGTTACGGACGACTCATTATCTTTGCTGACTTAAGAATGTGAATCATTTCCGTCATAAAATATGATGGTGTTAACGTTACAGGTGTATCAGAGTCTGGATCATGAGCTTCAGAGACACGTGAGTCTGCAGGATGCTCTGCAGCAGTGCCAAACCTGGCTCAGCTCTGTTTCTGAGAAACTGGAGCCTCGTACAGAACCATCTCTCAGCCTCGAGGAAGCTCTGCAGCAGGTCAGAAAGCCTTTTCCTTCTCAGTGACTTATTATTGTTAGTAAGTTACATTTCTTTTAATGTCTGTTTGAATTTACGCACACATCTCTTATTTTATGAATGCATTGCCCTTATCTTGCATGATTGTTGCAGTTTTGCCGTCAAACGCAACAAAAACCATTGTAAAAGTCTTTATATTAAACAGGTGAAGCAGGAGAGGGCTCTGCAGGAGCAGGCCAGCACATACCTCCAGCTCGTGTGTTCAGCTTGTGACCTGGCCGAACCCAGGGTCAGGGAGGCTGCAGGAGCTATCCAGCAGATCAAACTGCAGGTCGGTTCACTTACAAAAGCCTTTTTTTCTTCTTTTTTTTTTAAAATAGAATTTGTGTCTGCTTGTTTTGCTTTTAAAGTTGGATTATTTGCCCTTGAAGTGATTTCTTTGTATCTTTATTTTCAGATTGAGGAGCGCATGCTTCTTTGTGAAGATGTAGCAGACAGCTGGAGGGACATCGAGGAGCAGAAGGCAGATCTAGAGACCCAGCTGAGAGAGACAGAGCAGCAACTTCAGAACCTGATCAGGAGACCTGCAGAGCTGGAGCCCAAGATTGCACAGAACCAGCTGGACAAAGCACAGGTTTGTGTGTTTGAGTTTTTCTTTAAATCCAGCAGCTACCAATCACCACAAACCTTATCGGCCTCCCTGGAAGTTACACACTGCAGAGTTTTTGTCACCAAAAAAAAAAAAAACCCTTTGTGTGATTTAATAAGGTCTAGAATTTGACTCTGCTCCTTCCTTATTCAGAGAATAGGGATCTGTGAACTGCTGATATGGCTTCACATAAATCTCTGCTCACCAACAGTTTTGGAAACTCTTCTGAAATAATAAACAAGGTTGCTCACTCTCACTCATTACCATTAGAAAAACGGAGGAAGGTTCGAAGTCAGAGAGTCAATGCAGGACTGAGCGACGAGCCAGCTGGCGGATGGCTTGGAACGACTTCAGAGCAGGAACTGTTAAAAAAAATAAGAAGAAGAAGAAAAGAGAAAACAAATAAGGACAAAAGTCTAACATTTGTTGTGTTTCTTGTAAATGTGCAGAACCAGAGCCTTCTTTCGCAGATTTTCTTTAATGCTTGCTTCTTGTTTCATTCTTTCCTCTCAGTGCGTGTAAAGCCTCATCTCACATATCTTACATTCGGAGGTAGTTATCTGCAAATTCAAAAGCAGAAATCCTCATTCACATTCATGACGCGTTGCTCGTGATCCATCTCGTAAAATATAAAATACCTCATGGGCACAATAAAAGCTTTAAAACATCATTTGTGGTAGATTTTTTTATTTTTATTTTTATTGCAACAATACAGTTGCTACACCAAAAGAAAAATCCAAAAACCACTTCCCAGACAAAGTTTTAGACACGCGCTGAATAGTTTGCTTTCTTTCATGCAGGAGTTCCTGCAGCAGATTAAGGAGAAACAAATGGAGGCAACTCGTTTAAACGAAGCCATCAGCAAGTTGACAGGTGGACAGGTCTCTCCTGTCCTGGAGGAGATAAGGAGACTGAAAAAAGGCTGGATGGAGCTGGGCCAGCGGGCTGAGGAGTTGGAAGCTCAGAGGGGGGAAGACATGCAGCGAAGTGGAGAGTACCAGGAGAGCGTAGCTGCTGTGGAGGAACTCTTTCACCAAGTGTCCAGGGAGTGGGACTACCTCGCCAGGTATGAAGACCTGATTTGAGACTGTGACTTAACTTTGAACCTGTACATTCATTTTCAAATAATTCATAATGTACTCGTATGTATCAAACTGAAGACTTGATGTTCTTCAACTTGTGCATGTGTGCCCCTAGGGCTGACACGGAGAGTACAAGTGAGCATCTAGAGGCGCTGAGGAAACTCGCCAGTGACCTAGAAGATCAGAGAGAAACGCTTGAAGACCTCAGGGACCAGAGACAATCCATCCTGCCTCGACTCAGCCTGCTGGACAAAGAACTGATCAAACAACAGGTGAGAGCATTTACGTACTGCTTTAGATCATTGACAACATAATCATAACTTCATTTGTGAAAAGATATTGGGTTTAGCAGCAGCGCTGTTTTACCTTTCTCCAGGTGGGTCATTTGGAGCAGCGCTGGACCCAGCTGGAAACCCTCATTCTGCAGAAAATTCAGGACTCCGCTCAGACACTTGACGATCTCGCTCGGGTGGAGGCCCAGCTGAGGGATGCCAGAGAGTGGGTGGAGAAACAGCGACCTGCTCTGACCTCCGCGCTGCGAACCAGCCCTCCGCCAGATCTCGCTCAGAGTTTCCTGTTTGACCATCTGAGCGTTTGCGTCGAGCTGGAGGCCCGTCAGCAGCTGCTGGCTCAGGCGGTGAGCGAAGCCCAGACGGTGGCCTCCAGACTCGGGCTGAGTGAAAAGAGATGCTTGCAGGAGCTTGTTGAACAAGCCCAGATGGAGGTGGAGGCTCTCGGGGCTCGAGCTGCTCAAAGGAGGAAGTACCTCACTAAGGTAAACAGCTGGAGCTTTGAATTAGATGCAAGGCAAGCTTTAATTATAACTTCAAGGATTTACGACCCGAACTCTGAAAAATCTGAAATGTTGCGTAATATGTAAATAAAAACAGGTCAACTCATTGAAAGTTCAAAAAAAAATTATCTTGTTCACAATAGAAACATAGTAAACATATCAAATAACAAAATTTAAAAATTATAATATTATTGGAAAGAAAAAAGGCAAGATATGAAAAAATGTTGGAACAGAGCCATGTGTGGTATTCTGTCTTTAACAACATTTTGTTAACATCTGTGACATCAGTCGTTGGAGACTTTGATGATAAATGTTGGTCCCTTCTTGTCTGTTGTAGGATTCTAGCTGTTCAACACTTCTGGGTTGTCTATGCTGGATTTTTTTTTTTTTTTTTTTTTGCTGGATTGGATCATATGTTGTTCTAAAACCTGTGTATACATTTTTGCATTGATGTAGCCTTTCAGAGGTTGATGTGTAAACTGCCCTCAGGCACCAATACATCCCCACACCATCAGGGAAGTAGGCTTTTGAGCTGTGCACTGACAGGCTGGATGGTTCCTCTTCTCTTAGAAGACTCAGATTCGTAGTTACAAAAAATAATCCCAATTTTGATTAGTCTGACCACAAAACAGCTTTCTACTTTGCTTCAGTCCATTTTAAATGAGATTTACCCAGAGTAGACAGCGGCATTTCTACATGTGTTCAGGTATGGCTTCTCCTTTGCATATTGGAATAATGAACTGTTTACAGACAGTGATTTGTGGACGTGTTCCTGAGCCCATGCAGTGATGCCAGAACAGAATCAGATCAGATTCAAAGCCATCAAATACTGACCTTCAGCCTTGTTTTTGAGCTCAGAGATATCTCCAGATTCTTGAAATCTTTTGATATGAACTGGAGATTATGGGATAATCAAAGTCTTCCCAGTTTCTCAATTAGTAACATTTATTCTGAAACTGTCTACCAGTTGTAGAATCTGTTTTTTTTTTTTTTTTTTTTTTTTTTCCCAGATGTCCATCTTGTAAGATATTCAGCGTCTAACATGCTATTTTTATACCCAGTTCTCTTACTGATCGGTTTACCTAATTACCGTACTTGCCGCCATTTAAATCACATCAGTTGCACCAGTCCAAGTATGTCTAATAAAGTGGACAAAAACATAAATAAGTGACATCTGTATTATGCGTCACTGCTGACCACCCGGAAACATGGGCTGATGTGCCAAAAATCAATTTGCTGCAAAATGGCGGTCGCGGGAGCATGCATGGGAGGACTTTAACAAGAATTTAACAAGATTAACACTTAAAAACAATTATTTGTTTGCTTGACTTTACAGCAAAGGTGTGTCTCAGTTTAAATTTTCTTTAATAAATGCACTTTAATGGTCAAACCAGCTGCATTTCGCCTGGACGTCGCAGCAAAATGCAGCTGGTTTGACATTTGCTCCAGGAGTTCTGGAGTGAGCCGAATGTGGCTTGGTATGGCAAGTCAAGTGTCTCATTAATAGCCACTTTTACCTATTAATGAGAGACTTTGCTTGCCATACTAGTCAAACGCCCTCTAGTGGCTGAAAATGGTAATGTTTAATATTTTTCATGTCAGAATGAATGACATCGTCAGATCTCAGCCAAAAATTGGGTTATAAATATGAAGGAAAAATGTATATTATTCGGTTCGATGTATATGTCGCAGGACTTGCAAATTTATGCAAAAAGATGCGAGTTATACGCCGGCAAACACGGTAGCTGCCAAATGCTCCTCCAGCAGTTTTTTTAACAACTGACATTTACAGCCTTGTGTTGCTGCCATAAAATTCAAAATTGCCATGTTGTTTTTAAGATAAAGTATAATTTCTTAGTTTAAACATTTGATGAGTGTACTATGTCTCATTGTGAATAAATTAAGGGTTTCTCAGATTTTTAAGCCTTTTCATTCTGTTTTTATTTACATTTTATATAAAACGTCCCAAATTTTACAGAGTTGGCAATCCATTCTGCTACTAATGAAACTTCTGTTCATTTGATTTTAAATATGAAGCAACTTTAATTTCTCTCCCCCCCCCCCCCCTCCCCCCCACCCTCCAGGCTTTTACAGAGCGAACACAGTTCCTTCAAGGTCTGGGGAGAGCCTTATCTTGGGTAAAGCAGCAGGAGAGGAAGGCTCTGATAGACGACCACATTGCACTGCTTCCTGAGGACCTGAGCAAACAGGTTGCTGCGTGTCGGGGCGTCCAGAGCGGATTACGAGCTTACCAGAGGGAGCTGGCATCACTCTGGGTACAAGGACGAGAGCTAGAAAGGGATGCCGCCGACAAAGAGAGAACTGAAACACTGGCAAGGCTCGAGGAGCTTCAAGCGGCCTTCGAGACTGCCCTCCAGAGAACCACCCGGCGTCTGGCAGGCTTAGAAAAAGCTCTGACCTCAAGGAAGTACTTTCAGGTCGACCTGGACAAGACCTGCCACTGGATGAGACGAGCAGACGCCATAACGTTCCCAGAAATCAATTTCAGCAGAATTGACGAGGGCTCCGATTTGCAAAGGCAACTGTCTAACTTTCAGAGTGTCTTAGAACAGGCTTCAGAATATGAGAACCTCCTCCTTATTGTCCAAAGAATCGGCCAGGAGATCCTCCCTACTCTGAACGAGATCGACCACTGCTACCTGGACGAGCGGCTCAACGCCCTGCCGCAGCAGTACAACTCCATCCTCGCTCTGGCCAAAGAGAAAAAAGACAGAGTCCAGCAGATAATCCTAGAAAGAAAGGAGTTCAGCACTTTCGTTGATATAACTCGCAACGCGCTGCAGGAACTGCAGGAGCAGTTTGACAATCTGGAGAAGCAGACTATCAGTACAGTAGAGGAAGACTGTGTTAGATTAATGAATAAATATAGAAGTATTGATGAAAGTTTAGCTCATATCAGCCCTGCTGTTAAGGAGCTTTATGGGAAAAATGAGGGGTTTCTCATCAGGGGTCATCAGGTCAGAGTGGAGGAGACGCAGCAGCTGGTTGTTCTCCACAACACCCTGAAGAGGAGGAAAGATCAGAAGATCAAACATCTCGAAGAATGCTTGGTGAAACTAGCCAAACATAACAGGGTGATATCTACATTATGCTCAAAATTAAAATCTGGCAAAGAGGCACTGCTCAAAGTACAATCAAACAAAGATTTAAGCACTTCAGATAAAATCGCTCATCTGTATTCGCTGCTGCAAAGTCTAGAGGACGTGAGATCTCAGGTTGAGGAATCTTACGAAGAGGCCAAAGCTCTCAATCTGAAGTTTGAAGCTGCTGCTTTTCAGGAAACTACGCTGCACCTTGAGTCGCTGCAGTCTCTGCATCGTGACGTCACGTCTTTAGTCGGAAAAAGTGAAACGGGAGTGAAAAACGCAGAGGATTTTACAAGAGAGGCCGAGAGCACGTTGGACCGGTTGAAGAGTCTTGAAGACGAACTGAAGGAGCCTTTAATCTTCTCAGAGGTGAAAACTGAGAGGACGCACGAGAAGAAGCGGAAGCTGAAAATCATGGAGGAGGAAATGAAAAGTATATCGAGGGCAGTGGATTTCTTGAGTGTCAAAACAAAGCAAACGTATGAAAGTAGAAAAGAAAATGTTCCTGCCCACGTGAGAGAGAAACTGCAGGAGCTGATCAAGCTGGGAGCTGAAGTTCAACAAGAAATTAGTACAAAACAGGTAATTGTTTATGTTACTCAATGGTTTTTCCTTTTATTTCCTTATATAAAGTTGCAAGTTACAAAGTGAGTTATGTTTATGAGGCATTTGATCCACATTTCATAATCTGTTTCATGTAGTTTTCCATCATTTGCCTCATCACATTATATGTACAGTATTTAGGAGGCCAACTTTTAAACGCATCTCATAAAATAAAATGTTTAACCAAGTTAGATAAGAAAAGAAACCACTTTTTTTTTTTTTGTAGCTGTGTGTGTTTAAAGGAGACTTTCCCCCCAAAAGACACCATCTCTTGAGGTTTCAGTGACACATTTGTGGCATCGTTTGGTGAATCACAGCCGGTTTCAGGGAGACGAGTGAGAAACTAAATATTCTCCACTCTTTCTTGACATGCATTTTTCTTTGCAGACTCAAACTACGCTCAGTAACTTAAAGTTTATTACTGAAGGAGTTTACTTAACCCAGCCTGGTTGTCATTTGTATTCACAGAGCTCAGGCTGACAGTAACAGAACTGGGTTGTATTTTTCTTGACCGTAATTTAGTCATTTGGTCCCTGTTCCACTTTTTTGAACATTTACAGTGTTGGTCATGTGTTGGAACAAAAGAAACACTGGTGAAGCTTACTGTATTTATCAGCTGGGCCAGGTTAACACATCCATCAGTCATTTATAATTTGTCCGTCACCTAAAGGGTCCAGTAACTCTGGAACTCTCCTTCACTCCTTTCTTTTTGTTTAGTTTCCAGAGATTAAAGTTTAAAAAATGTTGAAGCTATAATTTTAATCTCTGTAATGTCAGTTTCCAATAGTCTCTAACTTTCAGCTGATATGAAACACAGATGTATATGAAAATACAGCAGTCCCTTGTTTATTGCGGGGGTTTACATTCTCTGCGCCCCCGCAAAAACTACGTAGTAGGAATAGTAGCACAAGTAGTAAGAAGTAGTTTATTTTAGTGTGTGTACCGATATATATATAATATATATACAGTTATATATATATATATATATATAT
>JARVLU010000179.1:20157430-20168347 GCA_031762415.1 Simpsonichthys santanae | reverse complement strand
TTAATATTGGATTGGCGCATCTCCAAAAATGTGAATTAAATGTTTTTTTTTTTTTTTTTTTTTTTTTTTTTGTTGTTGTCATGGCTGGATAGTTTAAAATGAAATTTCTTATTAGCAAGAAATTATTAAACTTGGAGATGGTCTGATGAGCAGGTGCATTAAAATAAATACACAGGATGATTACAGTCACTGTAAAAAAATAATGCCTTAAAAGGTAAAATATTTGACACTTTCATATGATGAATTTTGAACATTTTCATCATCAAAAAGCAAAACTTTAAATAAACCTGAAAACTTGGGTCATAACATGTACTTCCTGTATTTTCTCAAAGTGTAACCGCAAAAGAGAGAAGTTGTGGGAAAAGAACGTAAATTACAACATCCTTGTGTCTGAGTCAGACTCGATTTAGTCATTTATTTTTTTCTAATTACATGTATAGTAAATTTAGGTAAATTATCACAGTTGTTGTTTGGGGTGGACCTTTAAACTGAAAGGTTTATGAATATCAGGAGAATTTAGAGATAACTTTCTGACATTCCTCCTTTATCTGATGCTCTAAACCTGCAGAGGTGGATGACCCAGGGTGTTGCATAGCGTTGTCTTTTGTGTTGCGGTTTGCAGAGTATTTCAAGTTGTGTGCATGTGGGGGGAGGGTGGGGGAGGCAGAAACCTGCAGGTAAACAAACCAAACCATTTTTTAAAATCCATTTTAGCCTTCTTTGCAGATTCGTATCTGTTCCTGGTGTTTGACAGCATTAGTCTGATTATATCTGTTTGATCTCTTCCTCTGAGTCACGTGACCTGATTATTGACCATCTGTGGGACAGAGGGAGTGAAGGAAGGAGGAGGTGGTGGGAGGAGGTGGTGGATATCTTTGCTGGGCTGTAATTTGACACCAGCTCTGTCAGTCTCCCATCCCGAAGCTCTCCTTCGCTCTTTTGTTAAAACCAGGCTCTTTGGAGACAGGAAGAGGAGGGGGAGGGCGGGGAAACGAGCAGTGAGATCACTTCCTGTTTCCTCTTGCCATTTGTATATGTGTACCAGAGGGAGTGTCTGAGGGATTTTGAAGTGTTTCTGCGAGGGTCTGAGCCGAACATCCTGCCTCGTAGCTTCACCGCTGATCTGAGTCAGACGCCTCTGATTGGCTCGGAGACACAGAGAGGGGGAAAGACTGAGAGGCAGATCTTTTCTCTGCACACTTCCACTCTGTGAGGCCACGGCCGAGGGACCGGCCGGAGAAGAGAATGCGTTCGCTCCGTTTACCCCCCTCACTCCACCACAAGATTCAAAGCTGAACCACCTCAGCCACAATCCAACCAGGAGCTATTGATCACCTTGACTTGAACCCCCACTCGTCTGACCCTGTGTGTGTGTGTGGGTGGTGGGTGGGATGTTTTGACAGGAGCTGACCCAGAAGATCCGTGGCTACCAGGAAAAGATCGCCTCGCTCCACTCCAAGTGCAAGATGCTGACGGTGAAGGCCAAACACGCCACCATGCTCCTGACCGTCAGCGAGCTGGAGGGCCTCTCGGACGGCGTGGAGGAGCTGAGTGACGAGGAGCTGCACAGCGTCGTCCCCAACTCCAGCTCGGACGCCAGCAAGCAGCTCCCAGCTCACCCCTCTGTGGTTATGGTGAGTGATGGTGCCGCTTTATCAAATACACACAACCCCAGGGACACAGATGTGCACAGTCTTCATCATGCTTTATTGTGGAAATATGATTATTATTTTTGTATGAATGATAAAAAGCACCACTGTGCAAAACTCTCTAAAACTAATAACAAATCCATATTTACCGTCCTCCCATCACTTTGATAGTTTAGCTCCATCTCCTGTGTTGTGTCCAGGATGTTGCTTCTGTCTCAAAGATGTAACTTATATAAAGATGTTAAAAAAACTCCAGCATCATTTGAGCTCCTCTCCAATGGTTAAACAAATGACCATCGCTCTGCTCCGGCGGTCTCACAACTGTCTGTCACCTGAATCTGCCTGTTCTGTATTTATTTTTCTCATGTTTGCTCCTTTGCTTTGTCACGGTTGTTTGTGGTGTATTTAGTCTCCACATGCTAAGAAACAGGATATGACTGCATGAGTGTGTGTGTGTGTTAAAGAGAGAAGTGTGTGCTTCTTGTGGTTACACAGCTTTTATCTTTGATTTCTGGCTGCCAAACATCGTAGTGTGTCGTTGCTCACACAGTGTCCAGTTTCAGTGAATCTCATTATGTAAAAGCTGCTGATTTATTTATTTGTTTCTGTTGCGTCTCATTGCATCATGAAGCAGGAAGAGGTGGCTTGACTGTAACAATGTCCTGAGTCAGAAGGCTGAGTTGTGTCGCTGCCAGAAGCAGCCCAACAAGGTTTGGCTCACATTTCAGCTCTGCCCCTCAGTGAAGCACGCAGGAACGCCGACAACTGTGCTACTTCTAGGACAACGGCTGCATTCTCTCATTTCAGCTGCTCTGAGCTTAACTTTAGCCAGTCGCGGTAGAATTCGACCATCCCCATCTGTCAGCTTCATATACAGTATCTTGATTTAAACAACATATAAATGCATATAAATGTACCTCTGCATCGCATGCAGAGACTAAGGAAAATGAGTTTCTGATGAGCTGAACCTGTGACAGTATGAGAGATTGACGTAGTCACAGGGCTGTTCCTTCACTCTGAAGTATCAGACCTGTTTGCTCTGGATTATATTTTTACTGCAGTGTAATCTCCACACTGTTTTATTTGACTGCTACCTTACTAATCAGTAACAAAGTGCTTTTTGCCAACTTGCTTCCCTTGTTAATGTTTGTGTGCTCTCTCTTTTTTCTCTCTCTTGGTTTCTCTCTGTGTCTCCTCACTCCTTTAATCTGGCTGTTTTCCCTCCCTGTTTCTCCTTTTGCACGCTCGTGTGGTGTGTTTGTTTTGGTGCGTACGGCCAGATGACAGCCGGCCGCTGCCACACACTCCTCTCCCCCGTGACAGAGGAGTCAGGGGAGGAGGGCACCAACAGCGAGGTCTCCTCTCCCCCTGCCTGCCGCTCCCCTTCTCCAGGGGCTAACGCTGACGTTAACCAGGTACTGCAGACGCCTCGTCCTGCTCAGCTTCCACTGACGACCACATCAGACTTTGTACTAGAAGCCATATTTTTGATTATAAGTTTGAAAATGCAACATCATCCTCTAATTTCATTTAAATATTTGGAAAAAAAAAATAAATAAATCAAAACAACATCAGTAACTTTAAGACAAAGTCATAAATGTATTTGCAACCAAAATTACTTTACTGTTGTAAAATTCAGCAAAATAGCTTAATCAAATACAAGCTACTGGTTTATATAGTCAAAGTTATTTTGCTGAATTTTACAACAGTTTGACACAAGAACAGTAAATATGTGATTTGCTTGTTACGATGCAGTTTTTATTTCTGTACTGTACCGTTCCCATTCTGTTCAGCCCACTTAAACACACTAAAGCTCCACTACTGTTGTAGAAAAACAACTGAGAACGTTCTCTTCTGTCTTTGCTTCATTTCACCAGCCTTGAGTTGCTTGGTTTCAGTATTTTGCAAAATAAATTTAGCTTGTAATTTGTGTTTTTGATCTTTTAATAATGTGTATTAGAGCTGCGCCGACTGCAATTTTCTCGTCCGATTCTGATTTCTGCAAAGCTCTGAACTGGTGGTTCTGATTTCTTAAAAGGAGCTATAATTACTGAGCCTTTTCTGTCTTTGTCGCTAATAATCAAAAAGTTAAACGTGTTTTTGCGAATTAAGTCCAACTGAAAGGGAATTGCTGTACATCTCCTTTACGACCCAGATTATAACTTTTAAAGGTTTATTCATTTTTTTTGTTTTTGTTTTCTTTTGCACAATTCAGAGCATTAAAGTGCACAAGATGACAGTAGTCACAGCTGTGTCCAAACAGTATACAGTAGTCCCTCGTTTATTGTGGAAGTTATGTTTCGACCCCTAGAAACCCTTCCCACACTCTTGCAATGTTCTAAACTCTCAAACCTATGTCATTTTAACAACATGCATACAGTACTGTATATGTAGCTACTAAATGTTACTCACCTGGCTTTGCAGAACAGAAGCAGCTTTCAGTTCTGGTCTGACTCAGTTTAACCTGCAGAAACCAAGCCCACAATCAATGTTCTAAACTCTTAAACCTACTAATTTAAACAACATACTTATATGTGCAGTACAGTAGCTTCTAAATTTTACTTACAACGGCCCTGCTTGGAGGGTTCCAGTTCAGTGCAGCCTTGAGCGCTGAAGTGCATTTTGTGGGGGTGGGGGAGGGGTGCAGACCTTCGGTTGGCCAGCATGGACTGGAGGTGGTCGATTGATTCCAAGTCTGGATGAAATTGTCCCAATAGATGGGCTCTGGATGGAGCCCCGGACCTACGGTGGCGCGCGTCCCCGCGTATTTCACTAGAAGGAAATGAGGTTTCTGGGCAGGGCCCTGTTGGCTTATGGGAAATGTGGTCGTTATGAGTGAGAATATGGTCTAGCCTTATTGTGAGAAAATTACAAAATGGCGGCACCTGTCCAAAGTATTAAATTTATTTGTTAACGTTTTACTGTACAGTACTGTATCCAGTACTGTCCCAATCATGTGAGTAATATTAAAGTTGACTGTCATGTCTCCTGTACATTTTTTTAAATATGATAATGTGCGTTGACAAACAAGTCTGTAAAAATGCAACTGTGAAGTAGCGAGGGACTACTGTATGTGAAATTAAAAAATAGCATCAAAGCTGTTAAATTGCAACATTATTCATTGTCTCTGTGTGTGTGTGTGTGTGCGTGCGTGCGTGCGTGTGTGTGTGTGTGTGTGTGTGTTGCAAATTAGCTGCGTAGCTACAGTATGTTCACAGACCAAAAAAAAGCTGCCAGTCAGTTGATTCCTTCACCTGCCAAGCAATCTGTGCATCCCTACGCTGATATTTTGTTATTTTTGTGAACATAATGGATAATATGTACAACAGGGCTATTCAAAAATTGCTTAGTAGATCAGTTACTAAAGGCCAAGAGCTCAGGGTTCAGATATCCAGCAGTTATTGTCATTAAGTAAGTTTGTTTTGTGGTTTACAATCTAGTTTTGTTTAAAATAAACCCAATGGTAGGCTGAACTGAGCACATCTGTGGGTCTGATTTGGCCCCTGAGCCACCAGTTGAATAGCTCTGATGTACAAGAAACGTGCAGCCGTGAGGTCACAGTGCTGTTTTTGTTTTGTCTGCATTGTGGCCTTGTGGAGTGGCGTTGACCTTAAAGGAGAAAGAACAGTAATAGGTTAAAGCGCAGTGTCGTGTGTTGCCTAGTCTAATGAATGATTAGCAGGAATCTGCTTCAGCAAAAAAAAAAAAAAAACGGATTTACCTCACGCCGTGCACCAGATCGTGCTGGATAGTCATAGATTTTCACAAATGCTCTTTTGTGTAGAAGAATAGCACAGTGTGTGTGCACAACCTGTTGTATTGATTAACTTGTGTCTTTAGTTGTATTTTTATTTTTTACTTTTCACTCTTTGTTAAGAGTTTGGTACAGTTTTATTCAAAGAAGGAACATTTGTAACCGTTAATTACCATTTTCATAGTTAATACACTCGTTTGTATCCGTCACATTTATTCCAGCGTGTCAGCCTGGGACCTGTTGCTTTAAACACCAAAAGGCACGTACAGTATAATCATTGTTCTGATGCATAAATAACAGCGCTGCCTGCTGTGTTGTGCTGCAGGGTCGAGGCGCCCTGAACCGAGCACCCCTCCAGGAACTCTACGACCCATCACTGGAAACCAGCGCTGCCAATTTGGACGACCTGCAGAGATCCTGGGAAACGCTCAAAAACGTGGTATGTCACACCATTGGCCTCGTTAAGCCAAATTGATTTAATAATGACTTCGTGAAATATGTCCTTTAGCCTCAACAGAGAAATAAGTCAAAGCAAATTTTGCTGGATCACTAAGTGTCAAAGATGATTTAAAAAAAAAAAAAACTTTTTTTTTATGTTTACTGTTTAAGCATTATAACTTAGCACTACTTACAGCTCAAACAGTAGATATAAGATGTTTCTTTCATGAAGGAATAAACAAATTCAAAGATCAGCTCTAGATTATCTGAAAAGCTGCAGCGTTGCCAAAACCTGAAACTGAACACAGAACCTCTTCTTAAAAGACTCCAGAATCCGTCTCACATCATCTCTGCCACCACAAATCAAAAGGAAATTTAGATCCGGCGCATTAAGTTTGCCTTCATTTCTCTCCACGCACAGATAAGCGAGAAGCAGAAGAGTCTGTACGAAGCTCTGGAGCGGCAGCAACACTATCAGGAGTCCCTCCAGTCCATTTCCACCAAGATGGAGTCCATCGAAGGAGCTCTCAGTGAGGGCCTGGAGCCTAAAAAGACCCCAGAGAGCCAGATGGCAGCACACCAGGTTGGGATTTTTGGGGATTTCTCTGGTGATTAGAGGACCAGAGTGCAGCGCAGATGATGTTTGTGATAGAGGCAATGTATTCATAAAGTTTAATCTGCAAACAACTCCCTATCTGGTCCACTGCTCTCATCTGTGGCATCGTGGAGGATCAAAGTATTTTTAATATTTTTACAGTAAATTAATAGAATTTGATCATTTATGTTAATTTCATTCAACAATTATATAAAACAGCTAGATGATGTATGAGGATAACTAAATCTGATGTATGTCAGTAACACACACAACTCAAAAATCATGTATTACATAATGATACTGGAATAAAACATTTTAATATAACATATAATGTAAATTATTACAAGTATTGTGGAATCCAGGCCGGGTCCGTCCTTGAAACCGGTCCGACTCCCGTCTGGTTCTGGCGTCTGGTTCTTTTATTCCCAGAGAGGAAACTCGCTCTAACTCAAAAAAATCAAGAGATACAATTTCAGTTCATCAGGCAATAAAGAGTTAAAGGTTCAGCGCTGAGGCGTCCGTCCGACTCGTCTTAACCCGGAAGCGGAAGCCCCGTGTATCAGAACGCCCCAGCTTATATTGGCCCTTGGCTCTGCCCCCACATCTGGGGCGAGCACAGAGTGCATCAGTGGGGTGACTGTGTGTGACGTCACTGGTCTTATCTGTTTCTGATGGTGAAAAATGGGGTGAAAGTGCAAATCTATCTACGTGGTGGAAGCTAGCAAAATAAAAAAATATTCCATATCGTGTGTTGAAATCTGGGAAGCTCACTTAGAGCAGCTGGGCCCGTCTCATCTGTGCAGAACCAAGCCATAGCTAGTCCATCTCTCTGCAGACAAGACCAGGGGTCTCAGCATGATAAAGTAAGATAACTCTAACAGTATTTATTTTATTAATATTTACCTGTTCTGTAGTCGACACATGGAAAATATTTGCTGCATATCCGGTGATGCTTCTAAGGAAACTTGTCTCTACAGATACTGACTAACCGTCTTCTCAGTAGGTCAGGTTTGTGTAATGGAAACCTAAAAACAGGCAAATATATTTTATATTTTATACTGTGTAAATATGACATAAATTGGAGGCAATACCTGATGGTACTATTTAATAAGTTGTACCAAATCGTAGCATGTTTTAGCATAGTGTATAACAATATACACCACAGAAGCCAATATCTTCAAACCAGTTCAATAACTAATTACATCGGCTTTTTAGGCTTCAAATATGGTGGCATCACGTTCAGATCAAATCTGCTTATTTATGAAATGACACGCTTGCATTTTTCTCCTCGGTTTGTACGGTAGCGCACACAGCTTTGTGGCATTTTTGTATATTAGCTTACATTCTAATACTATCATTATTAATTGTTCATAATCAGCTCTTACTGTTTTGCCAATATCCACAACAATGCCAAGTCCAGACGTTTGCTCCCTCTGGTTGTGGCTCCGCCCCTCCAGCGCGTCACAAAGTCACGTGACCAATGCGCCCTCTAGTTGTCTTATTTAACTCTACATCTTTTGTCAGAATAATAAATGTGGCACAAGAACAAGACTGTGTGAAAACAGAGACTGATTGAGGGAGGAGGGGTGCTGTTGCACAAACTGCACAGTACAGTTCGTTGCCATGCCAACATCACAGCTCCAATGGACACAGTTTCTTTTTGTCACATTACTGTCCGGCACATCTTCTTATTGATTCATTCTTCACTCGGCGTCTTGGTGAGTTTTCTAAGCTCTGCCATATTTGTTTTCCTCTCACTGTCTCTTCAGGCTCTTATGGATGAGATTCTGATGCTGCAGGATGAGATCGGAGAGCTGCAGACATGCTTCTCTGAGGAGCTGGCAGATAACGACAACGATGGGAAGGCTGGTGACCAGCTGGCCCTTCAGTCCACTCTCACTGTCCTGGGAGAGAGGATGGCCACCATTCGCATGAAGGCTTCTGGGAAACGGCAGCTGCTGGAGGTAGAACACCTCCCTCTTTAATATATAAATATAATTTGCTTTTACTTGACATGTTCCTCATGTTCTTCTACAGGAGAAACTAAGTGAGCAGTTGGAGGAGCAGCGACAGGAACAGGCACTGCAGCGTTACCACAGCGAGGCAGAGGAGCTGGACCACTGGCTGCTCAGCACCCGGGCCACCCTCAGCTCTGCCCTTCAGCCCCAGAATGAAGACATGGACATGGAGGAGCAGCTCATCGACTGTCAGGTCAGACTCGATGTTTTTGTTCTCGTCCATTTCGTTTTTCACGTTTGACTGCAGGAATGAAGGACTTGGCTCGTTTAGGATCGGGTTCCCTCGGCTGAAACAGTTGAGCTCCTGTTCTGTCCCGAGGCGTCGCATTAGAGTCTGTTTTAAACAGGTTTAAGAGAGAAGTGAAATGTCCAGCTTCACTCGTCACCGGTCCAAAAATAGCAGCTTTGCTCAGATTCATTCTTTCACTCTAAACTCGCTGCTGCGATTTTAGTTAAACAAACTGTTGACCCTTAAAAAGTCTGAGTGAACTTGCACAATTTTCTCTAAAACTGGCAGAAAATCAGAAAAAGAGTTGGGATTTTTTTATAGTTCAACACATTTTTATTTATACAGCTTGTCTTTTTTTTTTTAACCCTCAAACGCTCATCAGTTGACCAGAGTGTTTTTGCACTACATGTCCACGTTTCCATGGCAACAGCATCTTTGTTTGTGAAGAACTTGATGACGTTTTGTCCTCATTAAAACTTCAGTAAGAAGTAATATTTCTTTGTTTAAAATTCTAAAGCAATATTTTATAGAACATAAAATAGTAATAATTGTTTAGTAAGTTTTTTTTAGGCAAGTTATACTTTTAAAAACATTTGAACGATACGACTGACAAACTGATAGTGTATTCATTGTACTGATGCTCATTTACATGTTTTCTCTGCATGTACTTCGGTATGGACGGCTGTGGCTGAGTGGTTAGAGTGGTCTTCTTCCAATAGGAGAGTTGGGGGTTTGATTCCACCAGCAGCCACATGCCAAAGTGTCCCTGGGCAACACACTGAACCCCTCATTGCCTCCGATGCATGTCCCATTGGTGTATGAATGTGATAAAGCAGTGATTATTATTCGTATAAATATAGTAGAGTGCTGTATGATTGGATAAATGAGGGCACAGATTGTGTTGTAAAGAGCTTTGAGTATCATCATCAGATAGAGAAGAGCTATATAAGTACAATCCATTTACCATTTATTTCCATGATAGATTCCTCACACCAGCTTTTGTTGGGTTCTTGATCGCACAATCATAACTTCTCACTTCCTCCTGGGTTTAACTTTGTTTTTATTTCTTATCAGAGCTTGCAGCAAATATTAATAGTTTGCACATTTTCCATGTTAAAAACATGAAAGTTGTCTAATTTAATTCTATTTTTTTAAGAAGGATGTATATTTACTCTATAATTCACTTTTCGGCTGTACTTAAGGTAGTCCCGCTGCTCAGGCAAAGGGAGGTGGACATTTTGAAGCATGTTTGGAGCAGCTGGGGGACAATAAGCTGATTACAGCTCACGTATGCCTCCTGCAGAGGATCCAAAGGTCCAGTTATAAAAACTGTGAGAGAGAAGATTAACTGATTTGGTGTAGAACGAGCTACTGGATGCTGTAAGAATTTAAAGAGATGTAAACAGAAAAAAAAAATGTGGTTCAGGAATTTATACGGAGAAGCAACAAACAACTCAAAGAGGAAACAGAAGAGTTTGATTAAAACGTTAAATTTAAACTATTAAAGTTTAACAGATTGACAAGATGCATCAGAGAAGTTATGAGTTGAGAAAGTGGATCCTTTGTTTTACTTAACTTATTTCTTGTTAGCTATTTTCAGAATGTTTAATCAAAATTTTCATAACTTTAAACTTTAGGACATCTCGGTTTCACAGACGAGGCTTAAGACTAGTCCCAGACTAAAATGCTGTTTGAGCTGGTTTCACTTTAAGTCCCTTATCTTAAAATAGTTGCAGATTTATTTTCTTCTGTATTAAACAAAGCCATCTGCAGGAAGGTGGATCAGAGCTACTCTGTGACTAAATTGAAGCTTAAATTAATCCTTCAAAGAGGCAGGTTTAACTTCTGCTATTGTTTGTGAAAGGGAGCAGAGACAGTTTGTCAGCATGGAATATTTAGAATATCTAAATGAATACCATCATACACAATGGAAGCCATCCAGAAGAGCACATGTGGATAGAAGTAATCCATTGAACTTATTTGATGACCAAGACCAGGAAGGCCCAGAACAGGAAGAACCTCCTTTAGGAGTCGAGGAGGGATGACGTCAAAGGGGGTACCAGATGGCTTCATGCTGCACATGACTTGTTTTCCTGGTTTTAACAGGAGCAACACGATCCAGAACATTTACACAGACAGAATTAAGCTGAGTTTAGCTCCTCGGTGGAGAGAGACACTGAGAGCTATCGATCCTCTCAGAGCTAAAAGCTTCAGTAAAACGAGCAGCAGTGAAG
>JARVLU010000179.1:20135681-20146546 GCA_031762415.1 Simpsonichthys santanae | reverse complement strand
GTGTACACAGGGTCCCAGTTACATCCAACAAAAGTATAAAATGTAAAAGAAAAACAGTAATAAGATCTAAGCTATGAACTAAGAAAACTGTTAACTATATAACTATTATATATATAATGTCCAACAGGAATTGGAAGACTTAGTGAAGGACAAAGAGAAGGATTTGGAGAAAGCAGAGGAACGAGGAAATGCTCTGATCCAGAATAAGAAAGGTGAAGCCTGCTCTGTCGTAAAGGAGACCCTCAAAGGTCTGAACCAGTCCTGGGCTCATTTGGACCACATGGTGAGTTTCTGTTACAGTTGTTTGTTAAATTTCCCCACACATCTTTACAAATGTTACTCCTTGTTCTCATCAGATAAGTCAGAAGAAGGTGAGCCTGCGGTCAGTGCTGGAGCAGTGGACTCTGTACCGGCGAGCTTCAGAAGAAATAAACGGTTACCTGATGGAGGGGAGATATTCTGTGTCCAGGCTGCGACTCCTTAATGGGTCTTTAGAGGCAGTGCAGCAGCAGGTGGAAAATCTGGAGGTGAGGACTGCAGAAACTAGTTTTGCGTTTTGTTGCAGAAAAGTGGCAAAGATCTGTTTGAAAACGAACTTTTTCGGTGTTTCTGTGTCCTGCAGAACTTACAGGAGGAGTTGGATAAACAGGAGAGTAGTCTGAGGAAGTTTGGATCGGTGACTCACCAACTGCTGACTGAGTGTCACCCATCTGTAGCTGAAACACTTAACAGAGCACTTCAAGATGTTAACGTCAGGTAACAGTCTCAAAGCTGCTTGTTTACAGGATTTTAAATGACAAATTAATTCTAAAACAAACTTGTCAGTGAGTACACTCTGAACTTGTGCTTTTAGACATACAGGTACATGCTGCCTGTGTCTCTGTTGGGCATCACCTTATCATTCTCTCATTATGTATTCACTGGTGGTTAGAGGTTAAATATACTTATTTATACTGGATTAGGTTCTAATTATCAGAAAAGGGGTTCTAAATCCAGATAAATTTACATTTTCGACTGCAAACCCACTTACATGTGGAATTCCACAAGGGTCCGTCCTCGGCCCAGCCCCTTTGTTGTCTTTTGGGTCCATTCTTAATAACAAAAATAAATGTATTAGTTTTTATATAGGTGATCAAATTTAACGGCACTTATATATTAAAACCAAATCTTCACTGCAGCCTTTTTAAACTAGTTAATATGAAAGCACAGATCTGAACAAAAACAGTTTGCAACATAAACAAAACTTAGATCATTTTATTTTAATAACCTGACTGCTTTATGACTTTTTCTTAGGTGCTTGTCTTTCTATATACAAGCCTCTGTGAGAAACCCTGCTGTGATCAGTGCCAAACACATTGACTCAGTCTTACTGACTTCATTCCGTCAACTTCCTGTTTGTTACATAATAGTCTTTAAGATTTTAATAATAGTTTGCAAAACTTTTAAAGAGGCTGGCCCCATTTGAGGAATTATTTATGTCACCATGCTTCAACACTCAGGCTTGATGACTTAATTCTTCTAAATGTTCCACGAACCAAACGCAAAAACAGATAAACAGATTAAGCTGTGAATTCTCCCACTCTGTGGAAAAACTTAACTCCTAAATTAACTGTTCAAACCTTTGAGGGTTTAAAAACATACCGGTACAAAGACCCACTTCTTTTTATTGACATTTGATTCAAACACCACTTGAAACCTTGATTTTTTTTTTAACCACATGTAGTCAAGAAAAACGGATAATCATGTATAGTTAATTGTCTGTGTATGTGTTTTTGTCTGTTAGCA
This sequence comes from Simpsonichthys santanae, assembly GCA_031762415.1. Taxonomy (NCBI): domain Eukaryota; kingdom Metazoa; phylum Chordata; class Actinopteri; order Cyprinodontiformes; family Rivulidae; genus Simpsonichthys; species Simpsonichthys santanae. The sequence continues at coordinate 20,144,761 of JARVLU010000179.1, read as the reverse complement.
AAATATCTCATGAACCAGTGTACACATTTTAATGAAACTCTCAGAAACTAATCATTGGATAGAAATATGCGACTGAATTGCTTTGATTGCAACTTGTTTTAAGATGGCCGCCACAGCTAATCAACATTAACCAACACAAAAATTGGCAATAACTCGTACAATTTTACAGACAGAAAGTTAAAATTTGTTCCAGTAGTTGCTGAGAGTCATGCCCATCACATATTATGAGAGCTAACTTATTGCTAGGTAGGACCTTTACTTAAAATGTTGATCCAACGCAGATGGTGATTTAAGTTCTTTAAGAAAATGCTACCTTAACTTCCCTGTTTTAACTTTTGGGTTTTAAATTGGAATTGTATTCGACTTTTAAAATTGTTGCATTATTTGTTTTTTTTTTTTTTTTTTTTTTTTTTTACCCATTTCAATATATATATATATATATATATATACACACACATGTATACTGTATATACACATGTATATATATTTAATGATTTCTGGTTTGCTTGATCTATTTAGTGCAGCTCCTTGATTCATGCTGTGTGGTTCTAAATGTGCTTTATAAATAAACTGCCATTTATTTTTGTAACCATTTTCTTGTACTTAGGTGGAATCACCTTCTTGAGCAGATCTCAGAGCAGTTGAGGAGCAGTAAGACCTTGCTGGGTCTGTGGCAGCGCTACAGGTCCTCGTACAGCCAGTGTTTGACGGCAGTTCAGAAGCAGGAAGAACGCACTGAACGTCTGCTGAGGAGCGCCACTGACAGGGACATCACAGAGGAGGACAGCAGCACCTGGATAAAAAGCTGTGACGTAAGTAGAGTTGTCCTGCGTTTCATAATGAAAACATAATTTTCATCTTTTACGTTTTTATCATCTTTACAGGATCCAAATCAGGTGTTGGATTGTTATTGGCAGCACCTATTATTATCCACCTAACAAGGGTTTCTTATCTTTATATCTTACTCTTCCATCAACTTTAATGTGGCCCAAACTGCAATATGTACCCCAACAATTCTTACATCAAGACAACCGGCTCAGCACCGTGATGTGTGCTATTACTATTGGCATTTCAAGTTACCATGGCGATGAAATTTGATGTTACTTTTCTCGTTCAAAATGCCTGACAGAGCTCAACAGCTTCTAACTGCTATAACTGAGTCGTTCTTTAAGATACTGAGCTGAAATGTCTCTGCTCGTAGCTGAGAGCAAGTTTTCATACATTCCTAATGCAAATCAAAAATTCAAGATGGCCGCCTGAGCTAAAAAGGGAAAAAAATGCTATAAATCACCGAACTGTGGAGATATCGAGCTAAACATCGGTGTGGTGGTAGCTGAGGATGTTTCCCATCACATACTGAATCCAAATAAAAAATCCAAGATGGCCACCATAGTTTAAATGAAAAAAAAAAGACTATAACTCGTTGATTTTTTTTTTTTTTTTTTTTTTTTTTTTTTTTTTTGCCATATTAAGATGATAATTGGTATAGTGGTAACTGAGAGTAAACCTGAGCACATAGTACTGTCAAATCAAAAATTTAAATTGGCAGCAGCCACTTTCCACTTTCTGTGTCTTTCTAGGAGGTTCCTCCTGCTCGCTTTCTGAGGAGCCGTGAACAATGTGTTGTCAGCTAACCGTGCGAGTTCACAAAGACTCTGTCCTCACCAATGAAAACCAAATTGCACCCTGTCCTTTTCTCTGCTTGAACGTAAACTCGCTGGGCCGTCGAACAAAAGCCCTTTCAGAGGGGAACCTGCACAAGAAGAGACAGGCCCCTGATTTACACTGCAGGGATCCCCCCGTGTCGTGCTGGGCGTGTCGGAGCATAATGTCACAGCCCGAGTTCTGTAAGCAGAGAGGATCACTGATGCAAACGGTTGCTGGTCAGTGACAAAAGAATTCAGTGCTGCTGCAGTGGCTGCTAAAGACTGTCTCACTTTTGTTGCTCATAAAAAAACACAAAACATGCATCATGAACTTCTAGCACTACATTCAAATCTTGATAAATTCAACTCAGTATATATAAATATTGAACTTTGATCCTGATTTGTCTGCTCACAAGTTCTCGTGCTTTGTTTTCTCATCAGGACTGCCTGAGTGACCAAGATTCAACGCAGCAGGCCCTCCAGCAGCTGCAAGCAGTCGGCGAACAGCTGAGGAGCCAAGTGGACGCCTCCTCCTCCGCATCGCTCACGTCTGACCACCTGTCACTCACTCATCGCCTCGCAGCGCTCGAGCACGCCCTTCACAGGCGGCGAGAAGCACTGCAGGTAGGATTATTTCAGAACTGCGTGAGGAGAGGGATGCCTTGGTAAGCTAGCATCCACTTTTCTCACTCGCAACGCGTCGTTCTGTGTTCAGTTCGGATCTCAAGCCTGTGGGGGCTTCAGGGAGCGGCTGGACACGCTGATAAGTGGAGCACAGGAGGCTGAGGAGGTGCTGAAGGAGTCTGACCCAGTCGGCTCGCCTGAACTCACTGTGGTCCAGTCACGTATGGAAGAACTTAAGGTTCCTAGATGTTATTTCACTCTTTGTGCTAAAACTTTGTTTATTTTAAGGTTCAGTTAAACGTGTTTCACTGCCTGACTGTTATATATTGTTTTTGTAGGTGCATCTGCTGAAGCTGAGCAGTCTTTCTCCAGACCTGGAACGTGTTAACGTGTTGGCGTACAGATTACCGGTCAGCGACAAAGACGTCAAGCGGCTGCAGAACCTCAACAGAGCCTGGGCCTCCCACTCTGCTCAGCTCACGGAGAGGTTCAGGTGACTTCGGCCTCTGGGTTCCTCTGCTTTGAAAAGTCTCTGGGAAGATTTTAAATAGGGCTGTCCTGATAAAAATAATAATTTCTGACCAAGTACAAATATTTCAGTCTGGGTACTTGCTGATACTGAGAACAGTTAGTGAATTAGTACTTAAACTTTACACAGTGACTTTAGAAACTCTTCTTCTTTCATTAAGAACACAGCAAACAGGCTGCTTCCTTAACTTCACCTGCGTTTATCTTATAATATCTCCAAACTACGGACGTGCTTTATTTTTGTTCCTCAATTGCTTGCGAAGTAGAAGAGGAAATGACATCACCGATTAATGGTGGTATCGATCCAAAGTATCAGGGTGTTTCTATGGGTACAATATTTAAAGCTGTTATCAGCTTTAATTTAGAGAAACCACTAATTTTTTATCCAAATATATATTTTTACTCAGTTTTAGATGATAAATCTGCATCTTCAGTTTGATGAACGTTTGCAAAGTTAAAAAAAACTACTTTGGAGCTAATGAAATACAAAATAATTTGACATTTTTTTGCATAAGAATTTAAGATAGTATAGTGTAAATATTATGCCTTGGAGAGTGTTTGGGTTTGATTTCATGCAAATGTTCCCGTTCTAATGCTGATGTGGTTCGTCTCCAGTAAACTGCAGTCGGTTCTGCTCCAGCAGCAGAGTTTCCTCCAGAAGTGTGAGGCCTGGATGGATTTCCTCTCGCAGACTGAACAGAAACTGGCTGCTGAGATTTCAGGCAACTACGAGAGTCTGCTGGAGCAGCAGAGAGACCACGAGGTCAGAGAGCTTCTGTGTTTCTGCGCCATCGCTCGTACGTTCTTCACTGCCTGGTGTTTGAGTGACTCCTGTTACTGTAACTTGCAGCTGTTCCAGGCGGAGATGTTCAGCCGGCAGCAGGTTATTCACTCCATCATCAGCGACGGGCACCGTTTGCTGGACTTGGGACAAGTGGACGACAGGTTAGCTCTCAATCCCAGTCGTGAAATTTAATTTAAATGTGATCCGGTTGTGATGAACTAGCACGCTCTTGTTGCTCAGTGATGATTTCAGTGTGAAGCTGGCCTTGCTGAGCAATCAGTGGCAGTGTGTGGTGCGGCGGGCGCAGCAGCGGAGGGGCATCATCGACAGCCTGGTGCGCCAGTGGCAGAACTACAGAGAGATGTCAGAGAAGCTGCGGCGATGGCTGCAGGAGTTGAGCTGCGATCCAGACGTCCTTCAGCCAGGAGAAACGATGGCCCTGCAGCAGGCTAGAAACTTATTAGGTCAAATACAGGTACGTTGTTGGGAAACAGAAAATTTATTTTTACATACTGCGCAGCTTCGACTTTTCTAATCTCCTTTAAATTTGTGCCTTTAAGCCTTTTGATTTTTGCACTAATAAATCTTTATCTTGCCTCCAACCTTAGAGTCCCTTAGTAAGCCTGAACCCGCTCTGCCCTCTGTCTCTGTCCCTGCTCCTCCAGCTGAAAGAACGCGTCCTCCAGAGGCAGCAGGGCGTCTACATCCTGACTGTAGAGGCCGGCAGGAGCCTGCTGCTGTCAGCTGACGTCACGTCTGAGTCCACGCTGCAGACCGAGCTCATGGAGATGCAGGAGAGGTGGAGGCACGCCCACCACCACCTGGACCAGCAGAGGAAGGAGCTGCACGGCTTGATTAAGGTCCGAACTCAGATTCTTTGTTGGTATTTAAACTTACTGCTACTGACGTGCACTTTAAAGTTAAAATAAAATACTTAAACGTCACAGTTGGGCTGCGTTAGTGAATTTCCTGCTGCAGGATGTTTCTGTGCAGACGTTGCCAGCTAAGCTGTGCATGCATTGTGCTGCAGTTGATGTATCACTGATCTGTAACTGTTTGAATAATGTAGGTGGCGCACTTGAGTTAAATGTTAAACAACCATAACAATGTGTTTAGAAGTGCACACAGATGATGCACAATAAATCTGGAACATATCAGATGGTCTATCATTGACATATAACACTTTGAATTATGTAGGGGGCGCACTGGAGTCATATGTTAAATCACAATATCAATATGTGTAGAAGTGCTCAGTGATGAAGCACACTAAATCTCATCCAGATCGGATTGTGTATCACTGAGATATAACTGTAGTAATAGTATAGGGGGTGCTGTAGAGGGTATTGGCCACTTATAATGTATGCCTGTTGAAGTGGCGGGTAATGATCGATTGTGCCGATTTTGGGGCACCTCAGTTCAAATCTGTGGAATTTAGAGCCAAACGTAAGGTGACGGCATCACTTCTGAGATCGTCACTCTACCGCGCCCACATCCTCCTGCGAAAACGGTTTGCGCTTTAAAGCAAGTCAGACCAACCTGTTACACGTCTTCTAACACAGGACCAACCTGATTAGTTCAAGGGTGTCAGAGAGGGAGCCTTACAAGTAAAAAAATGACTTCCTGTTGTGAGGGGGCGGGGCTTCGATGACATCACAACTTGACCACAAAGAATCGTCGGCCATCCAACAGGGATGACTCATGCCAAGTTTGGTTCATTTCGGTCTTTCATTGTGAAAGTTATAGCAGTTTGAAATTTATGGCGTGAAGTGCAAATTTGAGGCATGGCCACGCCCCTTTAGCATAAACCAAAACACAAGCTTTTCTTAACGTTTACTGTCCAATGTGTTAAGGGCATATTAACCCAGTTTAAAGGCAATCCTTCAAAATCCCTAGGATTATAGGGCCCCAGCGTAAGGGAGAAAGGGCACGGACCATACGCGCCATTGCGGGCACGAGCCTATACCTTATACTGCAGGTTGTTCCCACCCTGACTTTTTTTGCTGCGCGTACCATAGCTTCGCCGGGGGTCTCCCCGGATTCCGTTTTGCCTCCCGAACGCATTGGTCAAGACGGCGCGTCTCTAGCACTTACGGTTGCAGAGATATTTCACGTGCTATGTCGACTTTCGCCACCAGGCGGAGCAAGGATGGGCACAGACCCTTCATGACGGGCACAACCCCACTCTCCCTCATATGGGGAATGGCCAGGGCACGGACCAATAACGTGTATGGTCCGTGTCCCCCATGCCCCTTCTGTGCCCCATGAGGGACGGGCATGACCAATGTGCCCTCTCTGACCATTCCGTGCCCGTCAAGGGGCATGAAACCTTCCGAGACGGGCACCGTACACGACTAGGACATGCGCCTATACCGGTGTATTGGCCATGCCCCATAGTGTCTTTTTGTTCCCGTTACGGATGTATTGGCCGTGCCCCTTAGATCCTTTTAATGTCCCTCAAAGGGATGTATTGTCCATGCCCCTTATACCCTTTTAATGCCCCTTACGGTTCCGCTTTGGGATGTATTGACGATGCCCCTTATACCCTTTTAATGCCCCTTACGGTTCAGCATAGGGATGTATTGTTGATGCCCCTTATACCCTTTTAATGCCCCTTACGATTTCTGATAGGGATGTATTGTCAATTCCCCTTATACCCTTTTAATGCCCCTTACGGTTCCGCATAGGGATGTATTGTCAATGCCCCTTATACCCTTTTAATGCCCCTTACGGTTCTGCTTAGGGATGTATTGTCAATGCCCCTTGTACCCTTTTAATGCCCCTTACGATTTCTGATATTGATGTACTGTACTGTATTGTCAATGCCCCTTATACCCTTTTAATGCCCCTTACGATTTCTGATAGGGATGTATGGACCGTGCACTTTTGTAATGTATGGACTGTGCCCCAACACTTTTTTCCAAACAGTCCAGTCAGCCGTGTTCCTTCTGGGTAACTCTGTGTCCCCATTTAGTGGCACAAAGTGACAAAGGAGGTCCCAATGTCCCCTGTCAAAGTTGTAAACGGACTGTGCATGCACAGTTCTTTAGTTGTATCTTGCCCAAAACTAGGCATGTAACTGCTGGTTGAGTTGCACCACCAACTCCAGCATTGGACAGATCACACTCAGCCACAGTCACTCATGCAGTACCATAGGAATTAAGTAATTCTACATGAACTTGACAGTCTCTATGTCAGTACCTACTTGTGCCTTTTGACCATGCCTGTCAAATAACATGCCATGTCCATGACCATAAACCTAACCCATATCATAATACCACATATGTATGGGCCATGCAACTTGTGTGTCGAATATGCACCTTGAGGCTGACTTGTAATGTATGGGCCATGCCCCTTACACCCTTTTAATGCCCCTTATGATTCCGCTTAGGGATGTATTGTCAATGCCCCTTATACCCTTTTAATGCCCCTTACAATTCCCCTTACGGTTCCGCATAGGGATGTATTGTCAATGCCCCTTATACCCTTTTAATGCCCCTTACGGTTCCTCATAGGGATGTATTGACGATGCCCCTTATACCCTTTTAATGCCCTTACGGTTTCGCATAGGGATGTATTGGCGATGCCCCTTATACCCTTTTATTGCCCCTTACGATTTCTGATAGGGATATATTGTCAATGCCCCTTCATCCATCCATCCATACTTGTATTTTGGGCGAATCTGGGGCGAACCCCTCTTCGTTTGAGACCCTAAACGGGGTCCGATTCGAGTGGGGTCGAGGCCTACGCGTCCGTCGGAGGCCCCTCGACAACATCTCCGAGAACGGTGAGTCTGGAACTGATAAAAAAAATTGTCCCCCAGAGGCCTAATTTTCCATTCAAAGTGGTCTGTGAATCTTAGACCCTTACCCCCCATCTTTCGGGTGACTTTTCAGAACGATTTTTTTTCTAAAACTGCTGGGTCCGAAATGACACCTGACTCTTGTTCGGGGTCCCCCCAGCTCCCCCCTCTTTGATTTTGGGGTGTCTGCTCCCAACAGTTGGGGACTTATGGGTAACATCCCCCCCCGGTCCGACGAGGTGCTCGTTAACCCCCTAAGCGAGGTTGCTCTCACACCGAACTCACAGATCCTGTTCTCTGGGACCCTCCAATCGCGTTCTGTGAGTTTCTTGTCCCTACTGCGTTCGGGCTAGGAATCGTGTGTAATCGTTCGTCTAACAAAGAGGGGTGCGCCTGACCCCCTAAACGAAGTCCTTTCGGCACCAAACTCACAGGGCTCCTTCTCTGGGACCCCCCCCCAATCGCCTTCTGTGAGTTTCATGTTCCTGCTGCGTTTGGGCTAGGAATCGTAGGTAATTGCTCTTCTGCCAAATTGGGGTGTGCCTGACCCCCTAAACGAAGTCCGTTCAGCACCAAACTCACAGATCGTGTTCTCTGGGTCCCCTGATCGTGTTCTGCGAGTTTCGTGTCCCTGCTGCGTTCTGGCAAGGAATTATAAGTAAATGTACTTGAGGCCAATACATTTTTATGACTAACCATCCGTGCCCGTCAAATACCCTTCTATGCCCTCGAAATGGGCACAAAAATGTAGGTGGGGGGCACGGACAAATGCTGGGGTTTGTGCCCCCATCACAGAATTTAACGCTCCGTATCTCGGGAATGATTCGGCCGATCGTCACAAAACTCGGCCAGTCTGACGCTCTCTTAAGGGGTTTCCGGCGTACCAAAGCGCTACCCTCTAGGTGGTTCCCAAGTCTACTTCCGGTTAGCGATGTAGCGAGCCTTAGCGGACGGTTGCGTTTCATCCAGAACGTCCGGAAGATGCTCGGGAGCGAGTTTCGTGCAAATCCTCCCTTGGCGAGTGCCTAAAAAGGCCAAGAGCTCTTAAGGTCAATTTGAGGTCACAGGTGTGTGTCCCCGCCCCAAAAACATAGCCTCCCCAAATCTGGGACCGATAACCAACAGTTTGACGAAAAGTTGTATTTTTTGGACAGAACCCGGGATTGGGAGGTGGAGCTGAGCGGACGTGCAATGAGCTGCTGCTGAGAGCTACATTTAAACTGTGCGTAAGTATAATGATTAAACTCAGGTAAGTCAATATTTAATTAATTAAATGCTATATAGTTAAATATAAAATCAATAAGAAAGTCCTAAATATTTCTAACCAAGTTTTTTTTCTTATTATTCCATCAAACAAACTGGACGAGGAGACTTTGCAAAGCCTTGAATTGTTTGTCGACGAGTGGTTTGAGAAAGTAGCGATGGGCAAAACTAGTGCTACTTCCAAGACCAGCGCTGCTAATGCTAACACCCCTAATGCTAAGCGACACCGTCAGGGAAGCTTAGACAGCGCCTCAACACTGTCTCCAGATAGATCTAGCTTCGCGGAGATCCTCGAGTCGATCGACCAGAAGCTAACTAGCTTAGACACCCGACTAGCTTTGGTTGAACTGCTTCACACAGAATTTCAGAGCCTCAGGGAATCCCTGGAATTTAGCCAGCAACAGGTGGCTTCGCTCGCTAGCGAAAACAAGGAACT
>JARVLU010000179.1:20103997-20117262 GCA_031762415.1 Simpsonichthys santanae | reverse complement strand
GAAGTTGGTTCCACAAAAGAGGAGCCTGATAACTGAAAGATCTTCCTCCCATTCTGCTTTTGGAAACTCTAGGAACCTTAAGTAAACCTGCAGCCTGAGAGTGAAGTACTGGTAGGAAAATATGGAACAATAAGATTGGTAATATAAGATTGAGCTAGGTTGTTGAGGGCTTTGTATGTTAGAAGTAAAGTTAGAATACAGTTTTTGTGTTTTTAATAAATAATAAATTTTTAAAATCAGTTTGAAAATTGATTTAATTCATCTGAGATTTGAGTTTGGAGAAGCCAGATTTCTTGGTTCAAAGATTCAGTCGCCATCTTGGATTCTGTTGCTGCTCTGATTACTGCCTCTCTTTATGTTATTAGTTTTTATTTCTCTCATCTTTGAGGCTTTGCCTTTATTTGCCTTTTGACTGAAATTTTTTTTTGTTTTGTTTTCTTTCTTTTACCCCTCCCCGCTCATTGCGTGGTACAGCCCCGAGCCAAAAGTAGTCAGGCCCAACCAGGACCCCCTGAGAGCGGCTCGCGCCACAGGTACCTCTCTCCTGGACTCCAGAAACACGGGACAATGATGGAACCAAAGCTGCACTCACCCAAACACACGTCCAACACACAATCAGGACATTTCTTATCAAATATTTCTGAAACGATTTTGAGTTGCAGTTGTCTCGATTGAACACTTTAAAGATTTGCCCAGGTGTTCCATGATCTTCCCTTTTACTCTGGAGGCCATTTTGTCAGCTCTTAAACGAGTGAGGACTCGTCTGAATCAGGCGACTCCTTTTCTCCTTTAAATGTTTTATTGCTCTGCTTTGCTGCTCTTTTTTTTTAATTCACGTGATTAAATGTATTGCCTTGCAACACTTTCCGTTGTAGTTCCCTCTCCACCCACCAGATGGCGCCAACTCAGCCTTTGAGTCTGCAGTTTGTTTTTCTCCCCCATGTTTCCTTCCTGTTTCGTTCTCTTCACAGTGCAGCGGCAGGATGTGATGCTTTAACCCTCGCCGGGTCTCCTGCTACGTCAACTCCCCCTCGCTCCTCCCGTTTCCTCATCAAACCTTCAGCTTTCTTATTATTATTCCATCGTAGATGGAGAAGATGCTCAGCCTCAGTTTCTCGTGCTCTGATCCAGTATGAGCCGGGAGCGTCCCGTGAACACATCACTCACTGATAATATGCGCACGTGCCTCCTCACAGCTGTGAGGAGGAGGAAATGTAAATGAAACTGACCGCGGGATGCGAGTGTCTGACCCTCCCGCAGCCTCGGCGAGGATGAGTCGCAGGAAAAGAACATTATGTCCCCCCCTCTTTAAACTTGGCTCGAGCTGTGGAAAACACAAGAGGTTTTTGGCATTTCTCCTTTTTCTGTTTGGAATGATACGTGGCATTGAACCCTCACATAGTTTAAAAAAAACAGAGCATCCACCGCGCACACACACACACACACACACACACATGCCTGCAGAGCTCACTATCTCTGAATGTTTGCGCTCAGATGTCTGTGTTGTGCTCGTGCTCGTGTGTTTGTGTGCAGGTATTATTGTGACTCCTTTGATCCCTCTCTTTGATTCACTTCTGTTTGCTCTAATCTTGTCTTTTATCTTTTTTTTTTTTTTTTTTTCCTCGTTCACTTGAACAAAACTGCAAAACCGCGCTCGTATTTTCAATCAATTCCTTCAAATTCCAGACTTGAAAGATAATTCTTGGCTCAGAAATTTTCACTTTTGTTTGGGTCTTCCTGCAGCCGGAGCCGATCACCAGGCGCCGCTGGCTGCGTTTCCTCCCGTTCTGACCTTCCTGATGGCGCCTCCTCCTCCTCCTCCAAGAACCAGTCCTTCCTGCTTCGGGTCTTTAAGGCTGCACTCCCTGTCCACTTGCTCCTCCTGCTCCTCATCGGCCTGGCCTGTCTGGTTCCTATGACGGAGGAGGACTACAGCTGCCACCACGCCAACAACTTCGCCCGCTCCTTCCATCCGATGCTGCGCTACACCAACGGACCGCCGCCCATATGAGGAGACGAAGGCTTTACCATCTCCTCTACCTCCTGTGAATGTTTCCTCCTCACCTTGTGCCAGCAAGCTGAAAACTTGACCCGCGTTATGAAGTAGTTCAGTAATATGAAGACTTTTCACATTAACGCTGCACATCCTCCTCTCACATTAACCCTTTAAAAAAAACATTCATTGCCAGAGCGCTCCTCAGTCCAAATATTTCTTGTTTTAACATAAATGTGTATATTTTTAAAGTTTCTGACAAAAGGTGTGAAAAGATTAAAAAAATAAATACTATTTATATTATTTATGTTGGGAGCCAAAGTCAGCTGTGCTTTTCGTCCATGATATATCCAGTGCTGCTAGTATTTATTTAACGTTCAATCAGCTAATGTCTTGTTGGCAATGATGAGGCTAAAGCCCCACCACGAGTGGGTGAGTGGGTGAGGGTGGGGTGTTGAACCTGTAAACTGTAGAGTAGGCTTGTAGTCTGAGTAGCAATTATTCAGTCTGGGTGTGAAGAGTTTCATTCCAAAATGACACGTTTGAAGATCTCAGACAAAAAGTAAAAGGACTGAAACGGCACAAAAACCCTCTGAACAATATACTGATTTTAAAAATGAAGTGAGGATAAAGAAAAAAAAACTGAGCTTATAATTAACTGACAAAGGTACGGCCACGGCTTCTCGTCGTGCTTTTTCTTTTTAAATTCAGTATTTAACTAACGGGGGAGACGATTTAAATCCACAAACTTGCTGTCCGTCGTCCGCTCTGTATATTTTTGTTGAAGAAGCCTCTGAGAAGGAGGCAGTTATTTTTTTATCTTTCTGTTTGAGCATGCACTTGAAACCCTCCTGAAGCCAAGCAATCACTGGTCGGTCGTGTTTTAGTCGAAGAAGGCTGTGACGTTAGCGTAGTGCGCTTTGTAATAACCGCCTAATCATTCTGCCTCCGTGAGATGCGAGAATCACAGCAAAAAATAAATGTTATTTATGTATGTACAGTTTGCTAATTCAGGAAGATTACTCTCTTTTACAAATAATAAAACATGAAGTATTCACGTTTGTTTGTAAGTTTGATTTTTGGAGGATTAAAAACAGCACGGAACAAGCTTTTCCCCAACTTCTGCTTTTATTTACGAGCACAGTAAATATTTGATGTGTGGTGTCCAGTTTGGCTGGATTTCCACTGAACTTGGCTTAAGTGGCTGTTTCCCACACATCTATCTGCAGCATCAATCAACCCAAGATTACACTGTAATTAACATTTCTTTTGTCACTTTTATCCTTTGCAACTTCAATCTTACAGCAATTCAAACTTTACTTTTAAAAAAATGTACTGTATATATTTTATATTTGTAACTTTAAATGTGTTGATGAAAGTGCTTTAGCTATCAGCTAGGTTCAATAACCTAGTTTAAAGTCTAAACATGCCCCCCCCCCCATTTTCTTGCATCATTAGACCAGATGTGAAACAAGCACAGTCCCCAAACTAGAAAGAAAAGCTCAAGTAGATCGAAAACTATTCGCAAATATTAAAACAATTAATCTCAGCTTTATAAGTGGTTGGCTGGCTGGTTCACTAATTACCCCTCCGATTTGAAGGCAATGTGTTCAACATAACGGTACTTCCAGTTTTCTGTTAACAATGGTGTACCACAAGGTTCAGTTTTAGGACCCACTCTCTTCACAAACTACATAATGTAGGTCAGATCATTCCTGATGCGTCCTTACATTTCTATGCCGATAAACCAAAGGGATGTTATCAAACAGCAAAAAAAGGGGGAACATGCATATATATACTGTATATATACAGTATGCATGTATACTGTATATTGTATATGCATGTATATATGTATGTATGTTTCTTTTGGATGTTTACTCCTTTTATTTATTATTAAGTATTACTGTAAAGAGAGGCCTGCTTTGACTGTCATAATCAGGAAAATACATGTGATATAACTTTGAAATGTTATCTACTACAGTATTGAAAATGTTAAAGTTAAAGGGGTAAAAGACAAACAAGGTCTAACGAGAGGATCTGAGGTCAAAGGTCGAGCTGGAAGCACTCCAGCTGAGGTTGGAAACGGCTGCTAAAATCCTCGTGCGCTGGATGGATGAAGTAGAGATTCGCTCTTTTTCTGTCACATTACGAGGACAAAGTGTGATTTGGTGAATTTGTTGACCGAAGATGTCTCAAAGGTTTTTTTCCTCAGGTTTGAGATTTGTTTGATGTGGTTTAAATGAAACAGCTGGGCACATTTTTGTTTTCAGACCACTGCATCCTGGGAAAGATTTACTTTTTTTTTCTAGCTTTTGTTTTTATCACCCTGAAAATCAAAGCAGATAACTTTTCAGTAAATGTTACTAAAACCCTCCGTAACTACTGGATGAAATTTAATTAAACTTGCAGAAAGTAATCATTGAGCGTTATTGTGATTCAAGATGGCCACCACAGCCACTTAACCTTAAAAAAAAAAAAAGACTAAGTCAGTTTTACAAATATTGAGCTAAGGGCTAAGAGATTTTGCATAAACATTGTTAGCAAAATATCTCATGAACTGCTGAGCGGATTTGAGTGAAGCTTTTAGGACACAATCACTGATTACACCTCAAACTGATTGTTGGAGCCACCCGAATTCAAGATGGCCGTCACAGCCAACTGCCTTTAGAAAACATAAAAATTTTCTAACTCGGCCTTTCATCTTGTTCCAGCATGCGTTGAACCTTACAGGAAGCAGCTTTATTAAATATTAAGGGAGGTGCATGTTTGTCCCTGCAGTGGTTTGATGTGATTCCTCAGCAGGAAGTTTATTTTTAAATTTTTTTGTGTTGCATGATTGTCTCTTTTATATTGGACCATGCTTCCAGCTGGTTGGGGCATTCGCTCTCGGCATGGATCAATTTGGAAAGTGTTTAGTTTGTCAACAGTTTACGTTCAAATTCCTGGAAAAGCAGCCGAGTAATCAATATTAATAAAACAACCGTTTGTTTAATGAGGAAAAAAATCAGACAGATGTGCTGCGGGTACATACAGATGTTTAAGATGCCTTTTATTTTGCGACCAGATGTTCTACACACAAATGCTTCGTGTAAGGCAACAAAACGCTCAGTCACGTTGAAATTGGACGTCTTCTGTCGACTCGGAAACAAAAAGCGAGAGCAGATCCAGCCCAGCTCGACGTGCGCTCACTGGGTTAGAGAAAGACGAGCCGCAGTTTGTTAAAACGTCAGAACCAATCCGTGCCTCACATTAACAAACGCTACTCTCACTCTCCCTGCAGCCTCAAAGCTGAAAACATGCATGCACACGCTCACAAATGCACACGTATTTAACACATAAATTGAGAGGAAAACGAAGCATTGGGAACAAAGTTCCTGTACACAGAAAATTACAGATAAAACATTCAATCTTAGCTTCCTTTAGCGCGTGATCAGTGCTCTCACTGCGGTTAATCCGCCTGAAATTCATCACATTTCAGCCACGGCTCGTTTCAAAGTGATGAATTGACCCAAATAAGGTTAATGTGTAATTATCTTTTTTTAACACAAAAGTAAAAATAATGCCCATCCACCCCTTCGATCAAAGAGGAAGTGCACTTTGGTCGACAGAAAAAAAAAAATTAGCTGCTCATTTCAAACTGTAGCTACGCTAACAGAGTGCCACGATACGACCAAACGACCGGCTGGCTCGGAAAATTAGAAGCAGTTCTGAAAAGCTGCAACAGAACAGAACAAATTAAAAACTACAGGTAATAAAGGGATAGTTCAGATTTTTTCAGTCGTGGGACCAGGACCAAAGTGGATCACCACAGTCTTTAAAACGACTCAAATCTCAAAAGTTTCATCGCAGCCCGAGCAGAAACATATTCCTGTCAGGTGCCGCTACAACTAGCTGCTGCTACCATCTACAGACACTCACAGATATGTAAATAAAAACATGTTTATAAAATAACCCTCAGATGAACAATGACATGTTTTTGAATCCACTTTGATTTTGGCCCTGCTGGGGCTTTCTGGTCAAAATTAAACCATTTATCCAACTGAGCTCTTAAAAAAAAGCTATCTACAACAGGTAAGATACTGATTGTTCGTAACAGTACCCCACTTTAAAAAAATCTGAACTCTCTCTTTATTTAAGTAAATACGATCAGTGGCACTGAGGCTCAGATTGTACAGACACGGTGAAGTTCAAAATGGCGTCTTCTCCCTATTGGCTATAAAATCACTTTATTTCATTCATAAATAATTCTCTAATGAAATGAAATCCGAAAGAATCTTCAACTCCTCCTTTTTCAAATCGCACACCGTCTGCAGAGACCTCCAGCTGAAGTTCTGGGTCTGACTCACACGGTGTTGGCGCAGTCGGACCGAGAGCCCCCGTACTGCAGGACGCTCGGACCTGATGGGGTTCTGCTCGGGTTTTCGTTGGTGCCTCGAAGTCCTGAACTGGAACCTGCAGAGGAGACGCTACCCCCATCGCCACCGCTACTGGAAGAGGAGGGGCTTCTGTCGGTTTGGGTCAGGGACTGAGAGGATTTGAGTGGACGGTGGAGGCGGTGAGCGTCGAGCATCTCCAGCAGCAGGTCGTACAGCGGCACTTTGTTCTTGCACTTCATGCTGTACAGATGCTCCATGCCTTTGTTGCTGCAAGGAAGGAACCAGAAAGAAACAAAGTCAAGTCAACTTTATTTACAAAGCACATTTAAAACAGCAGCTATCACCAAAGTGCTTAACAGTAAAATCAATGGGAGTAATTTCACGGGGAAAAGTAACAATAAAATTAGCATAGAAAGAAAATCAAACACAGAGCAATAAAATACTAAAGTCACGCTGTGTAAAAAGCCACGGAAAACTGATGTGGTTTTAGCAAATATTTAAAAACAGGAAGTGTACCGTAAGTAGCCTGCCTGACGTTGTGGGGCAGATTGTTCCAAAGTTTGGGGTACATGACTGAAAAAGTCGATCACCTCTGAGCTTCAATCTTGTTTTTGGAACAGCCAAAAGCTGCTGATCAGATGATCTCAGGGCCCAAGAAGGAACATATGGTTCCAGTAGCTCAGAGAAATGTGAGGGTGCAAGACCATTTATGCACTTAATGGTTAGCAAGAGAATTTTAAAATCAATTCTGGTACGTAGAGGGAGCCAGTAAAGGGAGGACAAAACTGATGTAATGTGCTCATCAAACTTAAGAGTACAAGGACAACTTGGAGACGTGAAATGGAGACATGGCTGACCCCAACATAAAGTGTGTTACAGTAGTCCAGTCCGGTAGTGATAAAGGCATTGACTAGTTTTTCAAGGTCAGATCTGGACAACACTGACTTAAGCTTACCGGTAGCTATCTGCCTTAACTGGAAGAAGCTTTTCTGCAGAACAGAGTTGATTTGTTTATTAAACTTAAAGTCAGAGTCTAAAACCAGCCCAAGATTTGTAACAGACTGCTGAAGAGAGTCCAAGTTTACAGGATCAGAGACAGCGGTAGAGCTAGGGCTACACAACTTCAGTCTTCTGATCATTCAAACTTAAGAAATTTGAAGCGATCCATGCCTTAATGTTGTCAAGACATTTTAACAGAGGGTAAATGGAGCAAGAACTATTTAAGATAACTTTTAAAGGAAGATAAATCTGACAATTATCATTGTAACAATGAAATGAAAGACTGTTTCCTCAGGATTGACCCCAAAGAGTGAAAACAAAAGAGGTCTAAGAATCGAGCCCTGTGGGACCCCACAGGAAAGAAACACTGACGCAAATACACTATTTCCAAACTTAACACAGAAACTCCTGTCACTTACATAAGAATGGAACTGTTCTAATGCTGCACCTGTAATCCCAACCCAGTGTTCTAACCTCGATATAAGGATACTGTGGTCAACAGTATCAAAAGCAGCAGGAGTACAAATATCACAAACTGACCAGAATCATTTGCTAACAGAATGTCAATACAAATTCTAACTAAAGCCGTTTTCGTGCTGTGTAACTGTTTAAAACCAGACTGAAAGAGTCTGGTTTACAACATAAAACTCTTCTCTGGACTTCTTCAGGATTCCTTCTTCAGTATGTGAATGCTGAGTCAAGCAACTTTAGCTATGGACATTCTATACACTTAAAGGATCACCTTCCATCCAGTCGATGACTCATTCACATTTTAAAAGAATTTGATGAAACTTGGAGGGAAGTATTGTTGCGATGTTCCGCAGTAAGTCTGTATTTTGTCCTGCACCCTTTATTACCGGAGTTATGGCCCCTCGCTTTAAAGCATGCATTATAACATTTATAAGGTTTTTGTCTCTTAGAATTAAATCAATACTTTGTCAGATGATTTACTTATTGCATGGTAAAAACTAATAAAAGTAGGTTAAGGCTAATGTGTTTTTATCCCTCCAGTTGTTTATTGTGCTACTAAATACAGTACTAAATACTGTTCAGCTAAACACTGGTTCCCAACACTGTTCCTTGAGGAACACCATCCTGCATGTTTTAGCTGTGTCCCTGCTCCAACACACCTGATTCAGTGATTTAATCACTTCCTCTCTTCTGCAGAAGCCTGTTAATCACCCATTTATTAAAATCAGGTGTGTCTTAGCAGGAAACAACTAAAACACATATGATGGTGTTCCTCAAGGACCAAGGTTGGGAACCCCTGAGTTACGATAAGCTTTTAACTACAATTTCATCTGCTTGTTTCGTATTTAATAATTTGAGTTTTTTACTGTATTTCTAAATATAATGCATTTAAATACAGACAATGAGAATTAGTTTTCTCAACAGATTTGTGTTTACAAAGAGAGATCAGTTGGTTTTATTATAATTAATGACAGTACGTCTGTTGTTATTTTTTTTTTTCAGGAACTGTGCTGGAAAAACGAGTTTTGACAATATTGAGGCAATATTTTGTAATTCTTTATCTCCAAAGCTTCAAAATGATACATGGTTATTAAAATGTGGCTATTTATCACCTGACTTGACAACAAGCTATGATTCTTACTGGTATGAGTTCAAGCATCAAGTTTTTCTAAAACCTACTGCAAAAACCAAACAGCAGCTCTACAGAGTTCTGTAAAGCTTCAGAACTGTTTTTTTTTTTTTTTTTTAATAACTTGAGGCGACTGTCAAAGTTGTTGAATGTGATGAGGGTTTGGGGCCTCGTCTACCTCATGTGCCTGATGTGGGACAGCAGCAGGAGCAGCTGGGCCTGTCGTCTCGCCTGCTCCTGAATCGAGTATCCCGACTGGCTGATGTGGTAAATGAGCGCGTCGGTGATGGTGTCCAGCATGTTCTGCACCGCCGCTCCGTCGTGAAGAGGCTCCATCGTGCCGGTGCAGAAAGAAAAGGCACCTGGCAAAAGAAACCCACCGGTTTACCAGGTATTCTCCAACTTCTCAAACAAGACATTCTGGTTAAATCCGAAGTGGAAACACAAACAGCATTCAGTTTTTTTTTTATTAGAAGTTTTTAGATGTGACTCATTTAGTCAACAGGAGTAGACATTTAGGACGCAGGATCATCAGAAACTAATCAAAAGTTCATCATGCTCCAGCAGCTGAGCAGTCAGTCTCATCCTGCAGGTATTTTAGTCTTCTCGGGTTCCTATATAAAATGTCTCAACCTCCACAACAAACACACACACACCCACCCCTACGCTGTCTCACGCTGCCATGGCAACCGTTATCAGGCATATTGACGCTACAGGTCTTTCCAGAACACTCTGTTCATCTAATGTGTCGGAGCAGCTCTCAGAGCTACACCTCTGTGGGCGGATTTTGACACTGTTCAATATTTACTCTCGGGAGCAGCAACAGAAACCTGCGATGTAAACAAAACTGTGAAACTTTTGGAGCTTTTATTTTTAATTGGCAAAACTCCCCCCAATGCAGATTCGCTGTGGCGTTTCACGTTGGGTCGAGGTTTCAGGAGAAGGGGCTTAGCCTCACCAGAGTTGAGCAGGATGATGGCTTTAAGGCAGACAAACTCCTCGGGTTTCAGTTTGAGCATGCGGAACCGAGAAGAGGTGGCGAGCAGCATGTCGAAGATCTCCGTCATTCCCTCAACGCAGTCGCCTTCGCTCCTGCAACGCAGAGTTTACATTAAAAATAAAACACAGAAATGGAGGATATAAAACGCATAAAAGTCCGTGACGATGAGAAAACTGGAGCCAGAGTTGGGCTCTGCAGCAAGGAGAAGAACGTGACGCATCTGAAGCTGTGAAATCTCAAAAAGAAAAAAAGAAAAGGGGGCGAATTAACAAGTAATCGCTGCGACACGCCATTTGCCAGCATGGCTGAAAAGTGAGGTGAAGATGGGTAATATCCAGTTCCTTCAGTGTGAGATAAACTCAGAGAGCTCAGCGGCAAGGGAATGTGTCAACCCTGACCCGCAGCATTTTAGTCATCATGTCCAATTGGTGAGGACACTCATTCAGGGACCAGGTTTTAGAGATAATACTCTGTAATACACTTTTGATCAGACGGAACCATCAGAGGGTAAAAGCCCTGTCTGTCTGCATGTCTCCCTCGTCCCTCTCGCTGCTCCATCGTCTCTCCTCCTCTCTCTGAGGTTTGACCAGCCTGTTTACTTTAAACACGAGGGGAAACGAAGGGAACAAGCTGTGCCTGCAGAAAACACCCCTGTCCTAATGTCCCCCTGCATCTCGATGTTCGTCATTCATCATTTAACTCCTTTGCTTCTCCTCCTGTCATCTCCCTCTCTCTGCTGTTCTTCAATTTCCTTCATTCTTTGCGTCGAGGCTTTGATTTAATCTCCGTCCTGGTTCCCAGCTCAGCCCCGTGATGATGAGATGTGGATATTTCAGGTTAGAGAGGCTGCTCTCCTCGCTATGGGGAACATGTAATTAGTCTTTCACTCTGTCACTGATGTGTTAGCATGGCACAATAGCTGGCGAGGTGCAAAATGGAAAAACTACGATGCTGATGTATCACTCTGAAGGTCTGCGGGAGGAGAAGGGAAATATGGAGCAAAAGCAGGGACAGAGAGATGGACATTAAAATGTGTTGGTCAATACGGGCGTCAGGTGAGGTTCCTCTCTACCTGTCCAATATCAGGTCCTGTGCAAAAATGAGTTTTCCTGGGCAGTGGATGGACCTCCAGATGAGTCCGATCATAAGAACCTCCAGCCATGAGCTCTCCAGCAGCAGAACCTGATCATGGAGAGACAGCTGCAGAAAACCTGGACAAGACACATGCAAGAAAATGTTTTAAAAAATCTTCACGGGTTTGCTTTGAAATAACATGTTTCTCTTCACTTCCATTGCACAAAACCTACATTATCCTATTATTGCTGTGAATGAATCTTCTTCCAATCACTCTTAGGGAGTTTCATCGCTGGCTCTCAGCTGGCTTAATTCTGGCATAATTACAGTTAATTTATTCCCATTGTGGCCCCCCTCTGTCCCCCGTTTGGGACCTCTTGCAATTACTGTGTATCTTCGGGTTTTTAGTGACTCACAGGGTTGTAACACATCAAAGTAAGGGTTTACGCTTCCTGCCAGATGAATGTGTTTGTGTGCTTTCATTGTTACGCGGATGATACACAGATATATGTCCCACTAAAGAAAAAGGACTCCAACTCTCTGACCCCTCTGTTTTCATGTCTGGAGGAAATAAAAAGCCTGGATGGCTGTGAACTACTTAAAGTTTAATGAGGAAAAGACTGAGGTGATGGTCTTTGGAAGCTCCGCCGAGACTCCCAATTTAGATGTTGGTTCCTTGGCCCAGTAAATCAGGCCAAATATTACAAACCTAGGGGTCAAAGTCGATGCTGGACTAAAGTTAGAAAACCACGTTAGAGCAGTTAAATCTATTTTTTTTTTCCATTTGAGGCAGCTGGCTAAAGTAAAGACGCCTCTGTGACCACTCGGCTGGATTGCTGTAACACACTTTATAAAGGAATCAGTGATTCATGTATCTCTCAGCTTCAGAGGGTACAGAATGCTGCTTCATGGCTTTTAAATGGCACACTAAAGTTTGACCACATTTTTCCTGTTTTAGCCTCTCTGCACTGGCTACCTGTAAATTTTAGGATTAATTTTTAACCTATTTTATTTGCTTGTAAAACTCTGAATGGACTTGCTCCACCCCATCTATCCAAGTTGCTATATCCCTACACACCCTCTCGATCCCTCAGGTCAGCTGATCAGCTGCTCCTGAGTGTGCTGAAGACAAAGCGTGAGCTAAGAGGAGACCGTGCTTTTGCTGTGGCAACTCTTAAACTGGAATGACCTTTCCTTGAACATCAGACAGACTTCTTCCTTGTCTGTTTTTAAATCCTTTCTTAAAACCATCTCTTCTCATTGGCTTTTGACATCATCTAAGATGTTGACTTTAATCATTTTAATTGTTCTTTATTATTTATTTGTATGACTGTTTTATTGTGTGTAAAGCACTTTGTTCTTGTTGGTGTTTAAAGTGCTCTATAAATAAAGCTGGCATGGTATGGTATAGTAAAGTATGGTATGGTATGGTATAACATGGTATGGTATGGTATAGTATGGTATGATATGGCATGGTATGGTATGGATGGTATGTATGTTCTGGTATAGTATGGTATAGTTTAGCATGGTATAACATGGTATGGTATGGCATGGTATGGTATAGTATGGTATAGCATGGTATGGTATGGTATAGCATGGTATGGTATGGTATGGTATAGGATGGTATGGTATAGCATGGTATAGTATAGCATGGTATGGTATAGCATGGTATGATCTGATGTAGCATGGTATGGTATGGTATAGCAACTGTATGATATGGTATGGTGTGGTATGGTATGGTACAGCATGGTATGATATGGTGTGGTATAGCATGGTATGGTATAGCATGGTATGTATGGTATAGCATGGTATGGTATAGCAACTGTATGATATGGTATGGCATGGTATGGTATGGTATGGTATGGTATGGCAGTGTTTCCCCTAGATAATGTGCCACGGCGGGGTGCTCATCTTGTCCGTGATTTTTTTCCCGGGGGGAGGGGGTGGGGACAGACAGGCAGAGACACGTCCTGAGCTGCACAGCACTTATACTGACAGATTTGGGGAGGTGGGGATAGAGGCAAAGCCGCGCACTGTTTGCACTAACAGTTTTACAGTTTTGGAGCAGGGCAGAGGAGAGAGACAAACACATCTCAGCCACGCGCTGTCTGTACAGACACTTTTTTTTATTTTTGGGTTGCGGAGACAGACAAATGAGAGCCGTGCACTGCTTGTATCGACAGTTTTCGAGTGTGTGTGTGTGTGTGTTGGGGGGTGGGGGAT
>JARVLU010000179.1:20090664-20103987 GCA_031762415.1 Simpsonichthys santanae | reverse complement strand
GTATGGTATGGTATGGTATGGTATGGTATGGTATGGTATGGTATGGTATGGTATGGTATGATATGGTATGGTATGGTGTGTGTTTGAATCTGTCACACCAAATGCTCTGTGGTGTTCCAACAGATTGACCAAACAATCCTCTAAAAGGTGACGGTTGTAATCACCACCACCTTCATGTTGCAGGCCCAACGTTTACTTGCTGTTGCCTAAGAGGTGTGGCCGTCTTTGTCACATCTGTCTATTAATATGAGATTAAGAATGTTTTCCAAGTTAAGACTTAAAGATTGCTGCTGAATGTTTGCAAAGATACTTTTTGACTTCCGCTGAAGTTATCAACGATTAGAAGAACTTACAATTGCAACGGCAAAGTTTAGGAACAGTGAAAAACAAAATCTTCTAGGAAAACAATTGCTTCAATGATGTTTTTGTGCTTTTCTCAGTTCGTGTTGCTCTCTGGCCCTCGAGCAAAATGAAGCTGCCCTGAGTTTAAATGTTGTGTTCCTGGGAATACAACATCAAGTAAACAGATTTTCTAAGCTGCTGCAGATATTCAATCTAACCTACCTGAGACAAATAGGGGGAAATAAAAGACAGAAAATACTTGAGTGTCCAAAGCTCTGGATGGATTGGCACTACCTAACCTCTGGTACTATTATTAGGCTCCCAGCATGAGAAATCTGAATTACTGGCTCCAGCATAAGGAGAAGGACAGGTGATTATGAAGCAAATTCTACTTATTTGGTAGCACCGAAAACCTTATTCTGCTCACCTCTTCACTCCTTTACTTCCAGTTACAATATGAATGTGGAAATAGCTACCTGTTTTAAAATCTGGGTTCAACTTTGTCCTCACTTTGGACTACAAACGCTGCTGGGGCTCTGCTCGTAGGGGATCAGATTTTCCTTTATCTTTATTGAATAACATTTTCTCTGTTGGGTTAGGTTAAAAAATATGGCTAAACTCAAACATTGATTCTACTTTTTTTTTTTTTTTAAAACATCTATCAAATAAGTTCTCTCTCCCTAAAGGGCTCCCCCCCCCCCCCCCACCTTATTCCTTCAAGCTTGACATGAATACCGCAGATCAGTTAGAGCGTTTTTGCAACATCTCCCCTCACTAAAAGGGGCATTTTCTTTTATATATTTTAATATTTCTTTCAAATCCTTCTGCGTTGTTAAAACTGTACGAGGGAGTTGGGACTGTTGATTTTGAGGTTGAGGTTTTAAAGCAGCACAGTTTCCTACAAAGTTAGACCTGACATCGAGCTCGTTGTACTAAAATCAATCTCACAAAAAAAAAATAATTGACAGTTTCCTCTCTGCATTGATGTTGACAGGTCACAGCGAATGTGTCCCGTTATGGAGTTGTTCCTCTGGTCTAAAACATTTCTTACGCAGTCTGATGGAGAGGATATCGCTCATAACGCCCTCACTGATTTGTTCAGCGTGTGGTCTTCATTTGCGCTCTCTCCTGCTCTTAACAGCTTCCATGGCATTGAATGCCAGGAGGCTAATTTTCTTGAGCTGAAAATCTAAGAACATGAGCGTTAAGATGATCCCAAATGTTTCTGTTAATTCTAAAAATAATAATAATAATAATAAAATAAAAAGCTAGCTCCCATCCTGGACCATATTGACATTTTGGTATATGGGTCAAGAGAAGGGCAAAAACACCCTAGTTGTCGGAAGAAGTTTCCAAAGTGGAAATGAGAGCCCTGCTTGGCAGCTGCAATGTTAAAGCTGAGCTAATTTAATATTATAAACATCATATGTTTATTGTTTATGATTTGTGTACATTTCCAAAGCTCCAGATACAAAAAAAATCATTGTGTCTATCATTGGGAACATTTTTATCCACATATAGCTGATTAAATTTATTTTGAAACATCTTTAAAATTAGATGATTGTAAAGAAGTCTTACAAATCATTCAATTTATTTCCCTTAAGTAGAAGAAAATAATAAATTAAAAAGGCAAAATGCCACAGAGAAAAGAAAACATGGTGGTTTGCTGCCAGATTTTAATGAGAGTTGGTAGGAGAGATCATATTTCTCCAGTTTTAGCTTCTCTCCATTGGCTCCCTGTCACATCCAGAATATAACTCAAAATATTCTAACATACAAAGCCCTCAACCTCCTAGCTCCATCTTAGTAAGTGCTACATGTTGTCATCATTGTATGTTCCCATACAATGACGAAATTGGTTCTCTGCATTTAACCCATCTCACCTGGGATACATCCAGGTGGAGCAGTTATTGAGAACCCTGGGAGAAATTAGAGATTAGGTGTCTTGCTCAGAGACACCACAACATGTGGGATTAGCTGGGAGTCGAACCGCGACCTTCTGGTCCTAAGTTGGCTGCCCTACCTGTCCCCCATCTCGACCTCATCACCTTCTTATATTACAGCTCTTATTGTTCCATACTTTCCTAACAGAGCACTTTGCTCTCATGCTGCAGGTTTACATGTGGTTCCTAGAGTTTGCAGAAACAGAACAGGAGGAAGATCTTTCAGTTGTCAGGCTCCTCTCTTGTGGAACCAACTTCCAGTTTCTGTCTGTGAGGTTGACACATTGTCCAGTTTTAAGACTTTCCTTTTAGATAAATCCTATAGTTAGGGTCAGCTTGGATTTCCTGAGCTATCCCTTAGCTATGCTGCTATAAGCTTAGACTGCTGGAGGACAAAATTACTAAATTTCCTCAAACAAATAGTTTGTATGTTATTTCTACCTTAACCTTTTTTTTTTTTGTCGTTCCTCCTATAGAAAGACCTGCTCGCCTCCATTCTGTGTCCATTTCTCCTTCCTGTCCTCTCAAACCCAGCTGGTCGAAGCAGATGGCCGCTCGTCCTGAGCCTGGTTCTACTGGAAGTTTCTTCCTGTTAAAAGGGAGTCTTTCCTTTCCACTGTTACCTTTGTGCTTGCTCAGTGTGGAAGACTGTGACGAAGTGAAGATTCAAAGCAATCTGCTAGCTAGCTAAACAACTTTTACTAATTGAATTTTCATGTGTGTGAATGTTTCTGTTCAGTGCCCTGAGTCGACTTCTGTTGTGACTTGGTGCTGTAGAAATAAAATGAATTGAACTGAATTGGTTTCTCGAGTGGCAAACAGAACTCTGAATAGTTTTTGCATTCGAACCTGGCAACTTCTTGGCCCAGGCGATCATGTGGACCAGCTCCTTGTCAGCCATGCTGGTGAGCAGGGTCATCATGGTGACCTCAGTATAGGGTCGGCTCAGCTTCTGACGGGAACACAAGATCGGTGGCTCAGCACCCTGGAGCAGGAGGAGCACCTGGAGGCACAATGGATACAAGCAGATAACAGAGAAAACATTTTCAGATAAATATCAGATTGTTCAAAATATAGATAAGTGCTCATTAACCCAAGAGGAATCAGCACCTGTTCAGGAGGAAGACTCATCAGTGAAGCTCTTCCTCCTCCACCGATGCTGCTGCGTTTCCTCCCGTCATGACTGGCTGCTGCTTTGTGTTCCAAGCCTTTAGCAGCCTTGTCTCTGTCTCCGGTGCCACTTCGTCTTTTGTCGCGCCGCAAAACACGACCCCGGTCTTTGCGCACACCTTTGGGGTGGGGGACACAGCAGACTACTGATAAAAACAATAAATAGAAATACACACAGGGACAGACTTGTGCATCAGCGTTCTTCTTTGCACAGCTAATTTGCAGATGATTTGAATGGCTAAGTGATTCAAGAAGAATGAAAACAAAAAATGTTGGCATGCAGTAATCAGCAGTTTTACTCCTTAAAAGGAAAACTCCCCAAGGTCTGGTTAAAGTTCACGTTTATCTGTATCCACCAGCACACTCATATTTGTATTAATATCTGCGGTCTGGGAAAACCCAGATGTGATCAATGACAATTGGTTTTTATTTTTGTAAGCTAACTTATAAAAAAAAGGCAGCAAAATAATTATAATTGAAACCTAAATTGTAAAATAAGAATAGAAAATGATTCTGCTCACCTCCTTTCATCATACCCACTTCGTAACACTTCCTAAGACGGCAGGCCTGGCAGCTCTTCCTCCGATTCCTGTCAATAGTACACTGATTGGTTGCTGGGCACATATAGTCATTGTGACCTGAAATGGAAGGAAATCTATTACTTTTACTCTTCAAGTCCAATATTCGGTTCAGATTTAGGCTATTTAGTAGCTAGGAACACACTATTCTCTGTCCTAAATGAATCTGAAACAGGGAACATTAAAACATGGCATCTTGGCTTTGTTATTGCCATGGAGACTATTGGTTTTCTTGTGACCAGTCCCTTTGCTACATCGATACGCCCCGGCATCATATCACGAAGATGACCGAGCCAAAGAGCAGACAAAGCTCTTCTGAAGTCCATGAACGCTTTGAAGCTGGAAATAAAAAGTGGTCGATTGCAAAGGAACAGAAGTAAAAGTTGAACTTGTGAATTCTGCTCCCGTTTATGCGAGGGAGCGTCACATTCTGCGCCTTTATGATGGCAATCAAACCTGTTTCGCTCAAGTTTCCAGGTAATTCACTTCTCTATAATGAGCCACCAAACTGCAGACTAACTCTGCCTCGTCGTTTCTGTCAGGAAGCTTTATTGATGTCTGATAAAACATCGTTAACGTCCTTCAGCTGACACGAGGAGACATTTGTTGTGATGTGTGTTGTCCTCTATGACAAGATTATTCATGAAGTTCTGCATTGTGCTCCGTCATCGTCTTTCCTGTGGTCGTTTTTCACAACAGATTGAATTAAAGTGATTTAAGTTTGACACATTTTTCAGCTTCTCCTACCCTGAATGCTCCTCTTGAAGAAGGCCTTACAGCCCTCGCAGGACCACACCCCGTAGTGGTACCCGGAGGCGTAGTCGCTGCACACGGCACAGTAACGCGTCTCTTTGGCCATCTCGAACCCCCCGGCCCCGGCTGCAGCGCCTAACTCCCCCACACAGCATGCCTCGTCACGGGCGTCACACTGGTCCTCTCTGGAGGCCGGCTGGTGGCTGGATCTGCAACGAGCCATGAATTTTAATTTGATGATTTTCTGTCCTCAAAACGAGATAAACTGTGACGCTAATGGAATACTAGAAACAACAGCCTCTCATTAGCATATAAGCATAAAAACAACATCTGGACACTCGTCAGTCTCTCGTTTTTCACAAGTATTTCAACCCAGAGCCCGGCCTTATTGAACTTTAGCAAACTGACTTTAAAAATGACAGTTTGACTGTAGAAGCAGCCTCCTGTTTTCCACCTGAGTCAGGAAACAATCTGTATGTGTACTTCTGTTCTTAACGTATTGTTCCCCTCTCAAGGTCCTTGACAAAGTCCTTAATCTCTGGAATTAGAAAGCCGGACAAAGCTTGATCCTTCAATAGAGATAGTGGCAGTGTTTTGTATAAAGCAGAAGATTAAAAAGGCCATGTGATTAAATGATTGTGTTTGGTTCCTGAAGCAGTTTGAAGGCTCACCTTAACTACCGATGACAGTGTACAAGTTAGGAATAATACATCGAATTATGCAGCAATATGCGTCACCATTGACACTCTACAATAAATTATCCACCTGAATCCCTTAATGTGTGCACGAACACAAGTGTCTGGACACAATGAGGCATAGATGCTCCCTTGTCAATGAATCTTCATCTTTTCTGATGCAAACAGAAGTCAGCTGTCATACCTGTAGACGGGTGTGGAGGCGGTTTCCAGATAGTGGTGACCCGGAGGATGCATGAAGGGGCTAAGCCTTGGACTGCTGGGCACGAACACAAGTGGACTAGTTGGCCCGCTTCCTAGAGACTGAAGGCTGCCATCGGACGAGGGTCCGTGAGCGTCCAGAGGAGCAGAGAAGTACCCAGTGGTGGAGTCGCTGTAAAGAGGTGTAGGGGCAGGGGTGGGGGCGGCATAGTCGTACGTCCCCTCTAGGAAGTCCACAGCAGCTACCCCTCCAGAGCCCCGGCTCTCTTCTAGGTACATGTCACTGAGGGGGGCCCGGGGTGAGGGTGAGAGTCGAGGTGGGGAGAGGGTCTCCAGCTCTGAGGAGGCTGGGCTGATCCTGGTTCTGAGCACTGGTCCCAGCAGCTGCCTGCTCTGCACCGGGCTCTGCCTTAGCAACATCACAGCACAAAAGCAGTGATAAGCAACATGATTTAGACGTGCTCTCCCATTTGCTGGGTGGGAGAGTGAAGTGGAGTGCTGCTCACCCCTCTCTCCCGCCTTTCTCTCTGCCGGGGTCTCGTCTCCACCACAGCAACTCCTGTCAAACTACTTGGGAGGGACCACCGCAGTCCTTTTGCTCCGTCTGCCTTGAGGTTCTTCTCAACAGGCTGTAAAAGAACAAAAACAGACAGCTAAAAAGACTCCTCCCAACACACTTGTTTTGTTTTTTCCATTTTCCTCAGTGTAGTACAGTATTTCCTTCTTCTCTAATAGATTTTTACAGAAGTGTGGGAGTGAGGGGAAAGCTGGTGGGAGAGGGGAAAAGAAAGCATGACAGAAATAGTGATTCCTAAATAACTTCCCAGCCCTCTCTCCTCCACGCAGGCGTTTCCACTTCACCTTTGTGTTACATTCAGCAGCTTTCAGTGATTACAACTGAGCTAGTGGTGCGACTGTCTCTGAATAGTCATCCTTCATTTAGCTGATGCCGAGCACACATCATCGGATCACCTACTCCATTAGCGAATACACCTGCAGTTAATCACTGCGAAAACATGGTAAAAGTAGACTGTTTCGCATCAGATGAGCTAATAAGAGAATAAAATATCCATCGTGAGACACTACTCACCTCTCACATGTGGATCATCCTCGGATGCGCTGTGCAGCAGCTGATTCCCCGTCTCCTCCTCTCTGCTCGCCTCGCAGGCATCTGGCTGGGCTCGAGCTACTCGGCGGGGACAGTGGAAAGGTTTAAAAAAGGATAAACACATTAAAGATGCGGCCAAATCAATAACCATGGTGCGTTCAAGTGCCAGGTCACCATAACACAGCAAACAAACCTAGAGGTCAAATCTCATTCTGAGTTTTTATGCAATCAATCCCAAATAAGGGTGTTTTTTTAATAATGTAGATGCTGCACAAGGTAAACTTTTTTTATAAATATAATAAAACTACAAGAAATGAAGTTGTCTGTTTATGTCAAGAGGTGATATTGTCCAAAAGCATATACAGTAATTAAATCAAATGGACTGATTTTTAATGCAAAAAAATCTAAATGTGAAGGGATTTAGGTGTCCAGTATTTTTCAGGTTTGGAATCATCACGGGCCCTTGGGTGTTGGGGGCCAGGCATCAAGGTAACAATAAAAAAAATAAAAATTAAAAAACTTGTGAAGATTATTCTGGGAAAACCTTAAAATAGACTTATTTACAAACCCTTTAAAAGAACTGTTTACTCCACAAGCACTTGAGGGATCGTTCGAGTCATGTGAAGATCTGCATACAAGCTTTCCAAGGAAGACGTATACACGCAAAATATCAATTCTTCTAAACAAATTGCACATGGCCCAAAAAAAATAAAAAACCATGGCACAAAGCATGATTTTCTTCTTTGTGTGTGCAATGCCTTTTCTTGGCTTAACGGCACAATTTTCCGAGACATGTCAGGTCAAGAGGAAAACAAGTAGCTCTGATGACACCAATTGTTTTTGCATTTTCCTCTGGTGTAAAATTAAGACATTAGATGAGAGAAATAAAAGGGGAGAATGAAGCAGCTACAGTAAATCACCTAAATGGCACATCAGAAGCTTCTTGCTGTAATTGACCCAATTTTCATGATAGCCCACATTGAAAAAGCAGGTTTTTCTCCCCCCCCCACAACTGTAATACACAAGGTAAAGAGACTAAACGAGATGGATAATAAAGATTGCACTTAGTGAAGATTTCAGCTTTCTGATGGAAGATTTGTGTGGACAATGATGTGTTTGGTCACTATTTTATATATTCGGCTGCACAAATTTCATGCTGTTGCTATTTTTACTAACTCACAACAACAAAAATAAATAAATATATATTTATATACAGTATATTAGGCTAGAAACAAAAACTCAAAATGACAGTCATTATCATCAACAACTTCCATCTTTTTCTGAAAAGCATGACAACAGAAAGATCAAAATCATTGCTGCCATTTATTTTGTTTTGAAAACAACACACTTTGCTCCAGAAACCCAGGAGCCCATTACAATTTCTGCAGTTTGGAAAGTGACAGTGCTAATATGGATGACACAACACAAAAACCTCCAGTTTTACCGTACCTGCATTGTATTTCTAACAAAAGAAAGTGCATGTCAGCATTACTGTTAAACTATCCTGCACAGCAACATGCCATCTCTTACACAGATGAACTATCATTATAGTTAGTTCAGTTGAACTAGTTCATGCCCATCAATGACAGCGAGTGCAAATGTTAATATTTAAATTACAAATATGAACACACTTGTGTTGCTGCTCAGTGTTTACAGAGCACAACTCTTCTTTAATTTTACCCCCGTCATCATTATCAATACTTAAATCTGTAAACATGACTTCATGTTAGATATATGCAATAAAAAAACAAAAATAAATGTTAGCTTTGAAGATAAATGTACAACGGTAAACTGAAGTTCAAATCAAACATGTAACATTGCGGTGCATTTGTCATATTGGATGAACTGCTTAAAGAAGTGTAAGATGAACCATTTAACAACCATTCAATGGCACCAACTACATTTGGCAATTCTCACTGAAATCAACTTCCCCCAGCGTTTCCCTGAGGTCATTTTCATTATTCTGGCTGTGGACTGTAGAACTGTATAACAGCGTATTGCCCGCTAGTCATCCAGTTTGGGTCTTGGGAAGTGAGCTTCTCCCCCTGGCCTGGCTGCAGACCGACCTGGACGTTAGCCTTGAGGGTTCTCAGGCTACACAGCGGCGCAGGCCCAAAACCTCGGAGAGCTGTACTGAAATCCACGGTGTGACTCCAGTCTCTGTCTCCAGTCAGCTTCCTGTAGTTGAGGTCACCTTTGAAAAGCACCAGGTCGGCCTCTCGCAGGGTTGCATACAGGTCAGGGGCATCGGCTGCCATGTCGCAGAATTCGTGAGGCTGCGTCCAAAAGGGATGATCATGATAGCACCAAACACCCTCTTTCAGATACCTCTGCCACCGGACGCCACTCTTAGACATCCACATGTGATTGGCTGCCATCATCTGTCGGCTGGTCCACTGAAAGTCACTAGCTGTGACATCAGAGACAAACCACGGGAAGCACTTGCCATGAAAATAAATCTGGCGTGCAAGGCCAGAAGAAACCAGGAAGTCTGCTAAGACCAAGTCAGTGACCAGTTCAAAACCAGCATTGTCCAGCACAATGTCCACTCTCACTACATTTTTCCCAGACACTTCCAGCCCCTGGGACGAAGTAAGAGTCGACCAGACCATGTTGGAGTCATCCACCAAAATAAAAGGTTGGAGGCTATTTAGCGAATCTATTGGACTCGTCTTCTGAGAATTTTCTTGACCAGCAGAGATAGAAAGATCACACTTGTTCCCCCAAAGAGAAACCTAGAAAGAGTCAAAGTAAATATAAAAACTAATTTAGTACAAGTATAGGCTTTAGAAATGTTGCATTATAGTGTTTGAGCAAAATGGATTGGAGAAGCAACCAAATGCATGTTGATGTAATTAAATAAAGTAAAATACAGCAATAAATATTATCTCTCTTTATTTGGTCTATATATTCTTATTTGTATCGTAATACCCAGCTTTTATTAGTTCTATAGTCTGAAAAAACATAAAATATACAGACCTGGAGAAGTTTGTTGAAAAACTCAAACAGCTGATTCTTAGACAGATTTTCCATGTTTTTACGGATGTCTGCCAAATAAGTACATATGGCCATTACAGCCTGCTGAGACTCAAAAAAGCTTTGAGTCTTTCCTTCTTTATAAACATCAAAGTGGCTGATGGGCGGACTGAAATAAAACAAAAACAAAAATTATTAGACAAAAAAAAAGAGCAAAATATATGAACGCACTAAATCAAATATTCATTTTGTTGAACATTTAACAGCACACAAGAGAACCTCCTACACCAATCCACCAATATTTCTGCTACTTAACTACGTAACTATCTCCATCCACATAAAACTTGTAAGAAGCTTGATTACAAATGTGACCTTTCTACAGTTAATGTGCATTTACTGTACCTTCTTTCTCACTCTAGTCTTATTAAACTTTACTTGTGCTAAGATAGGCTACTTCAAACATCACTTATTAGTAATATATGGACAAACTTTATCTTGCTCTCACTGAAAAGTTGTTTTCAAGACTCATCAGGGTTTATTTTTATTTTTATTCCAAGCTTTTTTATCTTGTAGGTGACAGTTGAAGAGCAAGGGGTTGTTTTTGTTTCATTTTGTTTACAAAGGATGATACTGCATAACTTCCTTCTTAGTGCTAAAAGCAGTTTCTGATGCTACAATTTCTCCCTGCAACTAAGATGAAGAACTTGTGTTTTTAACTTGACTGTGCTAGTTGCACGAAGTTTGCAATGCCACATTAGCTACAGACAGCTCAAATTCTGCAGAACTTAACTACTGCTGAAATTGCATCTCAAATGATTTTAAGCTGATCATTAATTTTCCTGTGTTTATCATGCCTTTGTGGAGGCTTGCATTCGTTTTTGTTTTGTTTTTTTCAAATGATTTTGACAATATGTTTGCATTCAGAACCGTGACGTACAGATGCAGCACGTCTATATAAAACATTTATCAGCCTAATCCATAATAATGTCCACCATATTGGGATAATTAAAGATCACCAGTGAAGTGTGTTATTACAAGTGAAACTTTTTGTAATGTTTCTGTTTATGTTTGGGGTTATATGCTGAATAGAGCCTCTCAAGTTAGCTTGAGACAAACTCTGCTTAAAATAATACAAATAAGGTGGGATGAAATTTTAAAATTTAAAGGGTTTTACACAATCCTGGAATCAATTCATTCATATTTTAAGCTTATACTTTTTTTCCCCAATTCCTTGTTTTTTTTTTTAATAAGTGCAATCGTTATGATGCTGTAAAATGAATAATCCTCACTTGAGTACAAGGGCCTCTTGTATCTTGCGATACATGTAGCACTCTACGTAGAGCCATGCAGACTTGAACCAGCTAACAGTGTCCTGGTCCCCCAACAGCCTCTGCTGTCTCTGCATGTACTGGTTCCAGGATTCTGTGTCTTGTAAGCCATCTGTTATTAACAGCAGAGGCTTGTCGGTTTGCATCTCATTTCTCAGCTTAGACAGCAGAGATATTGCTTGCTTCTCTGCAATGATTCCCTCCTGGCAAAGAAGATACACACGCATGAACATAAAATCTTAAACGAAGCATATACTGAAATTACTGATGCATTTGATACGCATATACCAAACGAATATAGTTTAAATTAGAAATCCGTTCTTACCTCTCCATATTCTTCAAAAAACTTGTTTTTGTTACGGTGTAACGTGTCTATAACTTTGGTTAAAATTGTAGGCATTCTGTCTTTTACAGTCAAGTAGGCAAATGACCTGCAGAAAAAAAAAAGATAACCTCATTGTTGGGTGACTAGCGAGAGTATTCACCTAACAAAAACAAAAATATACTAACATATAATGATTCCATTTATTCAAAGTACGTTTCTAAATTACATAATTTCTTATTAGTACCTAGTATTAATAAGGTTCATTCAAATAAACACGATATAAGGCGATTAGTTTGCCACAGACATGTCACGTGTTAGCTTCTATGAGCTAACGCTATAGATAAATAAATAAAAGCATTACTTGGCTGTTCTGATAATAAACTACAGTTTTCCTATTTACAAAACACTAGGACGAACTGGTTAAATCAGTTGTCAACATACCCTACCACTTTAGCAGAGAGTGGAGGAGGAACTCTTAGAACTGCCTGATCAGCCGCCATCTTTGTTTGGGAAGCGATTTAAAATCCAACTTTATTGAGAATTGTGTTTTTTTACAAACACAAAGTTTAGCTAGCTGAAACGTGTATTTTAGAAATTAAGCGTCAAAAAAATAAATAAAAATAAAAAAATAATAAAAAAAACGAGCAACCACAAGTCCCTCATTTGTTTCCAGACATCCGTATTCCACATGTTTAACATTTATTTATTTTCTAGTTCCCGTTTTTTAATTATAGATACAATACCACCATCTAATGGTTCAAATATAAACTGCAACGCACGTAAACCGACAAGGTTTGCATAAACGTGTTGTCACTTAATTACTTAAAATAAAAAATTTACTTTTATGTTCTTAAATGTCTTACAGTTAGTTGTTGGCGTTCTGCCACTCTGCGCATGTCATTCAGCTGATGCTATTAAAGCCCCAGAGCATCTGCTGTTGCTTGGGGCATCAGTTGTCATGGTGATACTGAAAGGAAGCCCCTCTAGGCTTTTTGGCGGGAAAGAGGAAAAGGGGTCGGTGTTGCCAGATATACGACAACCGTATTGTAAGATACGTTCACAGACCACATACAATAAAGTTTTCTTTTTCTTTTTTCAATCCCAAATACAAAATAGTTTTGACATTTCTGTGCACATAAAAAAAAAACACACTATAATCACTGGAACACCTACATAAAATCACATAACCTGATCAGACCAGCCAGACTGTGACAGTGTCCTTTTGCTTGGTTGCCATTCAAAGCACAACAGACCCCCCCCCCCCCTCACCCAACCACCACCACCACCACACACATTGGATGACAATAGTCCAGCATAGTTTGTGTCAAAATTACACTTGCACCATCATTTAGAAGTGCAACTGCACATTTTTTTTCACTATTTTTTCTTTCTGGCAACTACTAATTTGTATCAATTCAGTTTATTTACTTTTATTTATGCACCAAGTCACAACAGAAGTCATAGGACACTGTACAGAAAGAGCCATTTACATAAAAATTAAGTTAATAACATTATCTGAGGTTAACTCACTAAGGGGGTTGAGTTAGTGGGAAATGAATATAGGCCAGAACGTTCTAAAAATACCTCAATTAAAAATGAGTACTGTACGTATAGTGTGGATAGTTTAACTGAGCTGTTTGATTGTTGAGTAAAAATTGTGCTTTCGTGTTTCTGGAACTGGTTTTGTTTGGTGTTCAGACCAAGTCTTCACACAACAGCTAGCCTGAATAAAATGTTGGTTATTTTGTTCGCCATGTGGCAGGTAGCCATGTTTAATAGACTTTAAAATGTGTATATCCACATATTTACCCCCCCCCCCCCCACACACACACACACACACACACACACACACACACACACAAAACCACCACCACCCCCTCCAGTCACTATGGGAACAGGCCGGG
>JARVLU010000179.1:20063684-20077461 GCA_031762415.1 Simpsonichthys santanae | reverse complement strand
AAGTCTAGGACCCAGTTACAAATGGAGGGGCCCAGTCCTAGTGTGGATAGTTTGTCCATCAGGGTTTGGGGGATCATATGCACAGTCTTGCAATATCTTGTGTTTTGAATGGCTGACATACTTCTACCACAAATTTTAGTTTCTGTTTGTAAAGTTCCCTGAGTTCTAGACACTTTTTCTTTAGAACAAGATCTATTAGCTGCGGTGGCCATCTTGCCTGGGGCAACTTTAATAGATGTACACCCAATGACTACGTTCAGTGTTTTATTGAAATTGTCCTCGTCGTTTATTAAATATTTTGCTAACAAGGTTGACTACAACAGTCAATGTCAACATTTTTAAGCAAAGAAGTTTTGCAATATGTTGCACCAAAGTGTTAAGGACAATGCTCAGCTACTACCACACCATCCTTTAGCTAAGTGTCTGTTACACTGGCTGAGGTGTAGCCATTTTTGTGTTTGCTGACTGCTCCTCTGTGGTGGCCATCTTGAATGGGGTTGACTGCAAACGTTAATCTGAAGTAGATTCGCACCAAAAAACTACTTTCTGTAAAGTCCACCAGATTTATTTTCAATGAAAGTTTATGATAGTTTGCTGATGGAACCGACAAAAACATTATTGCTCCATGTTTGCATTTGGTGGCAGGTGATATATATTTAGACATCTGGTTTGTTAGGATAGTTTTTTTAAGCCTCTACATACGTGATTTTAAATAAAAATGACAAAGATATATTTGATATTCTTATAGGGAAGAAAAAAATTATAACTCAACAATCAACCAGCTAGGCAGACTTGTTTTTGGTGTTCAGTTGTTGTGATTTATACACAGTTTTTCTCCATCGTTTCAAAATGGTTCCTTACTGCTGCTGCGTGAAATTAGCCTTTGTACGGTTGTTCGATTGCCGCTGACATTCTGTCTCTATGTGGTCAGTCAACACGCGTGTGCTTCTTGACAGGAAGCTCATCACTGCCTATGTGTTTCTGTGCAGGCTGAAGAATGGAGTTGGCCAACCATGGTCTTATCCTGCTGCAACAGCTTAACGCTCAGAGGGAGTTTGGCTTCCTGTGTGACTGCACCGTGGCCATCGGAGACGTCTTCTTTAAAGCCCACAAGGCCGTCCTTGCTGCCTTCTCCAACTACTTCAGGATGCTCTTTATTCACCAGGACAGGTCAGAGGAAATGTGCTCAGATACATTAGAGGCGTGGTGGGTCACATTAAAGAAAAAAACAACAACCAACATTAAACTTAAAGGACTGCTAGGCCTTTATTTCTATCATGTTTTGATGCTACCTGCTGCTTTTCTAGTTTATTTTTGCCGTTAAACTTGGACAACGTTGTGTCAGATTACCAGGTACAGTAATTGTTCTGTAGTTAACTCGTGTATTTGTTTCAGTGACTGTGTGCGTCTGAAGGCTGCCGACATACAGCCCGACATCTTCAGCTACCTCCTCAACCTGATGTACACAGGCAAGCTGGCACCGCAGCTGATTGATCCTGCACGGCTGGAGCAGGGCGTCCGGTTCCTGCACGCTTATCCGCTCCTGCAGGAGGCCAGCCAATCTACATATTCCCACCCGGAACAGAGCATCAACCTGTCCACCTCTCTCTATGGCATCCAGATCTCTGACCAGCAGGTGGCGTTGTCACCCAGAGGAACGTCTCACCAGCAGCCCTCCTCTCCCTTCGACTTGGAGCAGGTCAGCTCCGAGGGAAAGTTTCTGTCCACGCCAGCTTCAGGTTCAGTCACAAATTCTGTAATATCCAAACAGGTTTCTCCACACCCTGATGCTGAGGCCTCAACAAGTGGAGCTAAACTCTTGGTTGAGGAGGGGGGGATGGATTTACTAAATGCAGATGGTTCCTCAGCTGGTGCTATTCTCCATGTGAAGCCCAGCATAATGAAAAGGAATTCCTCCTTCAGGAAGCATTACTCCTGTCATCTCTGCAAGAGCAGATTCACACAGAGAAGTCTGCTGAGAGAGCATCTCCTGCAGCATGCTCAGAGTTTCCAGCAGCCACCGGCTGAGCCCAGCAAGGCGCCCTCGCCTGTGATGGGAGAACTCGCCACGTTGGCAGCGGGGGCTCTTGCAGGTAACAAAGCCGGGTCAGGTGCCTTGGTTGCGGCTGCACCAGTCGAGATCATCAGTGACAGCGAGCAAACTCCTGTTTCAGGGACCAACTCCGACTCTCCTCAAGCTGAGGTGTCCACTTCCACCTGGGGGGTGGGAGGGTTAAACTCCCAGGCCGACACGCCGCCCCCGTCAGACATCGCGGACATCGACAACCTAGAGAACGCAGACTTGGACCGGGAGGTGAAGCGGCGGAAGTACGAGTGCTCCACCTGCGGGCGGAAGTTTATTCAGAAGAGCCACTGGCGTGAGCACATGTACATCCACACGGGGAAACCCTTCAAATGCAGCGCATGCGGGAAGAGCTTCTGCCGCGCCAACCAGGCGGCTCGCCATGTGTGCCTGAACCAGGGGGCCGACTCGTACACCATGGTGGACCGTCAGAGCATGGAGCTGTGCGCCGCAGGAGACGACAGCAGCCAGATGGAGGCCATGTTCTTGGGCTCGTCGAAGCCTTACAAGTGTAACATTTGTGCGACAACCTTCTCCAGTCCCAGCGAGGTGATTAAACACCTGTGCTTCTCACAAGGAGGACTAGTCGGGCTGCAGGGAAACGCGTCCGCAGGCGCGCTGCTGCAGCGGGAGGAATTTTCCAAAGATGAAGGCTCAGATTTGTCCAACTCTGGCACCCCACTAGAAGCAATAAAAACTGAGGAGATTCTTGTGGAATAGTGCCAGAACTGTGTTTTTGTCTTTTTTTTTTAAACTTATCTAAATTATCGTTAAAAGGTAAGCTAAAGATAAAGTTTATCAAAGTAGATTGTCAGTCTGCTTAAACTTTATTTTACGATGAAGTGCTTTAAACCTTTAGGCCCTCCGAGTGCTAAATTTGACTCTTTCTATACAATCAGGTGGAATTTTGATTACACTGACATTTTCTTGAAAGCTATAAGATAAATATTAATGATATTGTTTGTGTACATTCTTATCATCAGGATAAGCCAGACTTGAGAATTTGGCGCAGATGCACGTGTAGGTTTTCAGTATAAAAGGAAGCTGAGGCGGTTCAGGAGGAAACTATGTTGCGAGATGAGCTGGCCACATCTGCGAGGTGTGGCGACAGTTGCAAAATACTGTAACTGCAGTGAAACAAAAGGCTGACTCAACGCATCAGGTACAGAAAATTTGTAGCCGAAAGCACAAAAACACGACAATCTGCGCTCTAACTAAAGTAAAAGGTAAATATGCATCAAAGAACATTTGTCTTCCATTAGTCTTCTGGTTGTGGTCTCAGCTCAGCAGGATGTTTTGTAAATTAGAGACTTTACTGCACCTTTTTCAGCGACTGTAGTTTTAATCTGTTTTATTTCTCTTTTTTTCTGTCACACTTGGTCACAGGCTACCTAAGAAAGTGTGTTGTCTACAGTGGTGCCACAGTTTTTAAACCTTTTTTTTATTTTCATGAGCTTTGCTTGTTGTGTGTCTATATTGTATAACTCTGGTTACTAATGATCCATCCAGTCACATTTACCTCCATATGAGGCTGTCCTGTAAAATATAAACTCATACGTTTAGGTTTTTTTTGTTTGAACCTGTTCCTAAAATTCCTTAGTTTGTTTTTCCTAATTTTGTACACAGTGTTATATTCATAGAAAATATGTTATACTTCCAAGATATAAACATTTTAGTGCTTCTTTTAATTTTATGGGTTTGGTCTAGCAACTAA
Source organism: Simpsonichthys santanae (assembly GCA_031762415.1). Taxonomy (NCBI): domain Eukaryota; kingdom Metazoa; phylum Chordata; class Actinopteri; order Cyprinodontiformes; family Rivulidae; genus Simpsonichthys; species Simpsonichthys santanae. Next base: position 20,073,664 of record JARVLU010000179.1, on the reverse strand, counting down.
ATGTGTTATAGGGCTGGAAGTGTTTAACATGTCTTGAGTTTTACCAAGTAATTTTTGTTTAAAAAGTTGATATTTGAAGTCTCAAGTCAGGGGTCTCCGACCAATAGGCCAAGAACCGGTATTGGTTTTGAGCCATACAGAAATTTAAATAACTTGTTAAAATAATTACAGTATACACGCTGGTCTGTATGATAATTTATTTTGAAAACTTACCAGTTCCAATTGTGTTTCTTTCCTGTGCTTCACTCAGTTGCAGTTTTTTTAAGTAAATACAAGCTAACCTTAGCAGAGCTACAAGCTAGCTAAGATAAGTACTGTATAGCAAACATGCAAGCTAACCCTAGCTCTGCAAAAATATAACCTTAGCAGACCACAAGCTAACCCTTGCAGTCCCACGAGCCAACACTTTCCACAAAATGATAATCTTAGCAGACCACTAGCTAACCCTAGCAGTCCCACAAGCTAACTCTAGCAGACTGACAAGCTAACCCTAGCTCCACAAACATAACTTTAGCATATCTACAAGCTAACCCTAGCTCCACAAAAAGATAAACTTAGCAGACCACAAGCTAACCCTAGCTCCACAAAAAGATAACTTTAGCAGATCTACAAGCTAACCCTAGCTCCACAAAAAGATAACTTTAGCAGATCTACAAGCTAACCTAGCTCTTCAAAAAGTTAACCTTAGCAGTGCCACAAGCTAACTGTAGAAGAATTACAAGCTAACCTTAGCAGAGCCACAAGCTAACGTTGGCACAACTGAATAATAAAAACAAACCTTGCTAATCTCCCACCCCGCCTCCCACTGGTCTGTGGGAAATCTAGTGTGAAACCAGTCCATGTTTGAAAAAGTTGGGAGTCTGCTGTATTGTGATTTTTGTCCTAACCAAATGTTTGCAAACTGCTACCCATCATATTAATTTTGTGCAAAGGGAACCATTTTGTTTTTATTAAACTTTTTTTTTTTTTTTTTTTGTAATGATCTGAATACTTCTACTTGGGTGGACATCATTTAAACGGACCGTAGTCACAAATCTTCACACTTTACAACGATATGAAATAGGTTTATTTTATTTTGCACAGCACTGATTTGACCACACTTTCTGCCTGTGTGCTGCTGTTGACTACATGTCCACATGATCTGAATACATTTAGAGCCCAAACTGCTGATTTCTATAATTCAAATGTTAAAATACCAGTGACCATCTGCTGTTTCCTCTTCGTTTCATTCATGTATACAGTATTTGAATATTTAGAGCAAATCTCTGCAGCTCAGTGCTGTAAAGCTCCCACGACTTTCTTTTCCTTCCAGCACAAAAAAATACAACACTTCCATTTCTCTTAAAAACTTTGAATTAATGGAATGTTTTTTTTAACGTTTTGAAGTCAATTAAAGTTTTGTGTGACAAAAATTGTTTTTACTTCTGTTAGTCTGTTTCCTGAAACAAATTCTGGTAAACAGTTTGAAGACGTGGAATTTAAATTTTCATTTGAAGTTAGAAAATAACATACACAATGAATGTCAAAGTACATTTTGCAAGATATGTTTTTAATCTTTAAATTCTATTTTGACTTGCATAACTAATAATCAAATATTTGATTTGAATTGTTTTTAATTGAGTGCAGATTTATTTTCACATTTATTTTTCCTGAAATTTGTTTAAAACTGACTGGTGTAGTTTGGCAGGTCTTGGCTAGATGGCGCTGTTTATCTTACTAAAGTCAAGATCTTCCATTTACTGTACTTAGTAATTAAAATTTACCATCAGTCTGCGTCACTTTAAAATCAAGAAATATTTATAAAATCATTTGTATTCATTGGGGAATTTGTTTTTCTCATGCAGGTGATCAGTTTTTTGACTAAATGCAGCTTTTTTAATATATACTTTGAGCATAAATGTGAACATTGCTCCTTCCAGTGAGCTTTAATAGTCCACTTATTTAATAACTGGCTGCATTTGGGTTTTATTAACGGCCGAGTATCTCAGGAAGATAAGTTCACTGTCACTGTAGTCGAGTTTTCAGCTCTCGTTCAGACCCCAGTTCATAAAACTTGAGTGCACACGTGTACCCCCTATCCCAATCTTGCATCTACTGTGATTGATCTGTTCTCAGGAATGTATTTTATCTGTTTGAACATTATTTTTGGCCATAAAGAACCAATAAAAACATCTTTTCATAAAATCATGATTTTTGTCTGGCCTTTACTCTCGACTGCAGTATTTACTTTTTTTAACGGCTTCCAATGGTTTTGAAAGCAATATTCACTTGTGAGTATTCATTGAGGTCTTAAACAACAACTCACCTTTATGAGTTCCATAAAATATTAAAAAAAAAAAAATCAAAGGAGAAAGCGCAAATTTCCTTTAACTTTATTGAATGAAATATAGACAAGTTTCTGAATCCTTACTATTGACAGCTTGGGAAATATAAAAAGTCAATGACCGTGCTACATGAGTCTTATGCTAACTTGCTGCAGGTATTAGTTCAAATTACATTAGGTACATACAGTAGTTATACAATCTGTACAAATGTTAACAGGTTCACAGTTAAAAGAGGGTTACAAATAAAAATGGAGTACTGGATGGCTGCCCCTAGATGCTTTATACTTAATGCAACAATAGCAAGACCTCAATTCTCTATTTTACATAAAGCAAATATTGCGCCTAAATAGTTTGGTCATAAAGCTGAAGCCTTTAGAGTCCCTCGAATGAGCTGCTGATTGAAATCTTATCAAAGCATTGGTTAAATTCTCAGGCGAACGTCTTCCAGAACTGGTTGAAAATGAAATACCAGATTCAACCCATCACATGAACGCTTTGGTTGGAAAAAGCAGATTTTCAGGGCTAAAGCGAGTGTTTTTATACGAGAAGCACATATAAGTCCTGAAACAGTCATTTTAAATCAGGAACTTGACAAGTTTTGTATGTTTCTCCTCAAACACCAACCCAGTGTTCAAAATCAGCAAAGTCCTACCTCATCACCTTGAGTGTTTATTGTAGCTTTATATTATCACATCAAACTATGAGTAACAATGTGTTTTCACAGTGAGTCAGGCAGTGAGATTTTATCTACATGAATCTTTTCAAACATTTAGCAGAGTGAATACTCATGGCTACAACGTTAAACCCCACGGTGCATTTCAGGCTGTCATCGAGCCTCTTCCTGCGCTCGCCTGCTGGACGACGTTTGTACCATGACTTAGTTCTAATGCCAGTTGAAGATGTGCAACAAAAATAATGTTTTATGTAAATGGAAGGAGAAACTTGCTGATGCATCACATCAAGAAGTAAAAAAAAACAACAAAAAAAAAAAAACAGGCAACATACGATTAAAAAACATAAAATAAAGATACGTGTGACCAAATGAATAGTCAGGATATAAATACAGGTACAATATACAGGATATTAATCATCCATCTCTTCGCCTGCTGACACCCCTTCACATTTAATTTTTGCACATTAAAACTTGCACTCTGGCCTCCAAACGCACAAATCCACACTCAGATTGCAGCAAAGGCGGCGGGAGGTCACCGAAGGTTCGGAGGAGCGGTTACGAGTCAGACGGGAGGCTTCTGTGGAGCTGGATGTGTATTTGTGTGACTGTGTGTGTGTAGGTGGGGTTGTGATGGAGCTGTATGACGGGGCTGAGGGTGGAGAGAAAGTTAGAGTTGTTCAGGATGAGTGAAGCTCGTCACAGAGTGATACCGCCGAGCATACGCTCTCCAACAGATAGGTCGCCTCCCAGGCGCCGGTCCTGCATCTTCACCTGAAGTGGAGAAACAAAAAATATATATTAAAAAAAATGGTATTAGGAGAAAATCTGGATCTGTTATTCAAACACCTGGAAAAGAAAACAGTTTTAGATCAAATCATTTTCACATGTATGGCTATGATCTGGGGATTTGTTGTATAGTTGGTTGTTTTAAACGTGCTTTATATATATATATAAAAAAAACAATATTTAATAACTTGCAAAAATCATAAAATGGAGCCTGATTTTCTGCATCTTAGTTTGTAGAACTGATTAAATCACTGCAACAAGTGATAAAAGTAACAAACATCTGTTTCATGTACTTTCTTCTTTTTAGGCTTTTTATACTTTGACATGTTTATTTAAAGAACTTTAGCAATATTTGTACTTAAAATTAAGCTGATCCTTAATATATTACAACAAAATAGATCTACGACAGAAAAAACTTGGGTAATATAAAACAGTGGCCTTCTATTAATTGTATTCACTAGATGTGCTGCCCTGCTATAACTCAATGTTATAGTAAAATACTAGTTTTTAAACTTGATTATTTTATAGATTTTTAAAAAAATGTATTAATTCAACCTTTATTTAGGCAGGTTAATCTCATTGAGCCTCGAGGACTCATTTACAAGAGAGACCTGGATATACATTCTACTCAAGGATTTCAATCTGATCCTGTCTAACTAAAAATGAAAAGTTAGCTCCATAAACTTTACCAAATATAACCTGTTGACTTTCTGATACTTTTATATTTTGAGTCAAATTCAATCCAGGAAACAGATTTAATCAGCACTTTTTACACATCCAGCTGCAGATCTGTGATCTTTCCTTTCAAATAAATTGAATTTGGCAGTAAGCCAGTATTTTAACACTATCGCTGCATATTAAAGCGTATCCACAAGGACATGACGGTTTAGTTCAAACTGGAGTAAAAAAAAAAAAGGAATGCTCCTCCTGTTCTTTGAAGGCCGGTAACAGAATCTTACAAACACGTCCTCTGACACGGTGTCTTAACTCCACACTGAGCCTGTGATAGAAGAGGAATCATAATCAGCCTTTCAGCACAAGTTCATCTGCACCGCTTCCCTTTAAGATCCAAGCCCACAGAGACGGGGGTCAATGGCGGCATTCCTGCTTTGATATCAAAAGTCCCTTGGTTACTCGAAGCCCGAACAAAAGCTTTTTTCATCGGGTCAGCATGAAAACCCTCTCTGCTCTCTAGTAAAAGTAAGTCCTGTTGATGTTAGATAGAAAACACTAGGAGAACGTTTTAAAACAACGCCCTGCCTTCGTTGTCACTCAGGGTTTTTAATGAGTGTTGAGAACTTCATCGACTTTTCCAAATGGTCTCACCTGCTCATGATGCGGCCGTGACCTCTGTGGACACCGGCTCGATCTCCTTCACAGCCTCCTCGATCACCTCGATCACCTGCGCCATCACTTCCGCACACTTTTCTGATGGGGTTTTCTCCGTTTCTGCTTCTTGACTCGGAGCCTCTCCTGACGCAGACTCTTGGGCCTCTTCTGGCAGGTCTGAGAGTTCATTCTGTCTCAGTGGCTTCTCAGACGTTGCGTCGGTGTTGGAACCGTCTTTGTCGAGCTCTGCGACGGTTTCCACTTCCACAGGCAGCTCCTCGACCACCTCCGCCGACTGCAGGACCACTTGGGTCGGCATGTGGATCTCAAGAACTTTCTCTGACTTCTCCTCTGGCGTGCATTCCTCAAGCTGTGACTTCACGTCCTCGTCAGCCTCTTTTACTTCTTTGTTCTCTTTCTCCTCGGGTTGTTCAGTCTCTCCACTGATCTCTGTTACTTCCTCCTCGATGATGGTTTCTTTGTTTACTTCCATCTCCGCAGCCATCTTTAAGCTTTTCTCTGGTGTCTCCTCTTCCTTGACGTTTTCTGTGACCTCCAGTTGGACGGTCTCAGTCACCTCCACAGCAACACAAAGTGTCTGCAGTGATTTTGGGGATGGTTTTTCACAGAAACCAAGAACAGGGGTTTGAGTACTAACAACTGGCTCAGTTGCAATGTCAGTTGTGGCCATTGCCTTGACCGGCGTTGGAATGGTCACCGTTGACTTTTCAGATTGTGGACCGTCTTCTAAAACTTTACCTACAGCATCTTTAATGACAGCCTCTGCTATCTCTGCACTCTGAGTCTCGATTGCGTTGTCACTCACTTCAGTTTTCCCACTGGTTTCCAGAGTTTTCTGTTCCTGGATTGTTTCTTCCATAGCCTTCCCATTGTCCAGCGCAACAAGCACCACCGTCTCTGTGATGACAACACTTTCCTCACTTGGTGCATCTGCAGGGACAGCTGCTTCAGTCCCCTTTGTGTCTTCTTTAGCGTCACATTCTGTGGTTGAAAGCCCTTGAGCCACTGCCCGAATCACCTCTTCCGCTGGAGTGTTTTCTCCACTAGTAGCGTGCTGCTCCATGTTCGCATTACTTGCCTTGGTCTCTACAACCACCTCAGAGATTTCCACGGTCTGGGTACAGACAACCATTTCAGGTACCGGTGTGATGGAATCGACTATGACGGTGTTAGGTGAGTTCTGCTTCAACAATGTGGGCTGGACGACCTCAGAGTTGTCTGTGCCAACGACTCCAACCTTCTCAACCTCAGCTTCGTAACGCTCAGTGGCAGCTTGAACGTCTACGTCTTCACCCACACCCAGTTCTTCTACAACAGGTTCAAGAGTTTGTACCAGAGGGACTTGAGCTTTGGGTTCAGGGTCTTCTACAGCAGCTGCTGCTTCTAATTCTTCTGCCTTCTGCTCCACAGCCATCTCCACACTTGTAACATCACTAACTGGACCTATGCACTCTACGGTAGGCTCCGTTGGCTGCTCCAGAGAAACTTCTTCAATCTCCTGGATTTCAAGGCCGGTGCAAATGGCCACAACCTCACTTTGTGCATGTGGCTCCAGGATGGCCTTTGTCACAGACTTGGCATTCTCCATTTCTGTTTCTGTTGCTGCTGAAGCTACATCCAGTGGAGCATCTTCAAGAATCACTGCTGTATGAGCTGGAACTTCACTGACTTGGGCCTCAATTTTACTAACAACCTCGTCTGCAGTCTGTGTCTCGGGTCCCTGAGGAATAGTGGAGGTTGCTGCAGCTGGAGCCAGGGTTATGGGCTTCACTTCCGCCATGGACAGCTTGCACCCTGTGCCACTTGGACCTTTTGGCAGTGCAACCTGGTCCTCTGTGTCATCGTCTGCAATATCAGTGTCAACAGATTTTGGTGTGGCCACATTTTCTACCTCCTCTGGGATATCACTGAGCTGGTCATGTTTATCGTCTTCAACTACGGCTGGAATCCACGACGGTGATCTGTCGTCAGCCGATACTTTAGCCTGGACTGAAGCTGGTTCTGCTGGTGCTTCCTGCCCCGCTTCAGCTTTTTCCTCATATTCCGAGAGAGGGACTACAGCTGGGGTGTCGGAGTCCTCCTCACCTGAGCCTTGGTCAGCAGAAGTTTGTTTTTCCACTTTCTTCCTGCGTCCATGAAAGAGCTTCTTCAAAGAGAAAGAGGACTCTTCTTTTTGGGTTTCAGTGTCTGGTTGGACTTGGTCAGCAGGCTCCTCTGGCTTTTCTTCACTTTTGGGCTTATTTTTAGGCATGACTAAGCGTTTCAATGTGCTCCATGGGGACTCTCTCGCAGGCTCAGGTGCAGGACTTATTACTTCTTCGTTCTCTGGGCTTTGGGGAGGGACTTCAGCACCCTCAGTTTTGCCTTCTTCTTTCTCTTCTTCTGCTTTTTCTCCTGCAGTCTCCTCTTCAGCCTTGGTCTCCTCATCATCTGAATCAGACGTCTTTCTTGTCCTCTTTTTGGGTCCACCTATGCACATCAAAGCCTCCCAGGAAACAGAGGTGTCCATTTTCTTTTTCGGCTCCTCCGTGCTGCTGGTCAGCTTTTCTGCGTTTTCCGTCTTTGGCTCTTCCTCTGAAGGCTTGTCCACTTTGGTCTCTTTCTCTTCAACCTTTTCTTCAACTGGAGCACTCTCAGAAGAGGACAGAGTGGCAGACTTAGCCAGTTTGTCACTCGTGCCCTCATCTTCACTGTCAGAAGACCTTTTAGCATACTTCTTAGGCGATACCAGTTTCCTGAAGGAGGCGATGACGCCATCTTTTTTCTTTTCACTGTCAGATGTAGTCTCACCTTCGTGCTCCTGGCTGGACTCATTTTGGTTCACCTCCACCGCAATGACATGCTCCCCCGATGCCTCTGGAGACGAAGGTCCGCTGTCAGCTTTAGGAGCCTCGTCAGACTCATTGGAGGACTGCAGCTGCTCCACTGTCTGCTCCCCAGATTCAGCTGGCTTTGGCTCTGATTCCTTCTTGTTCTTATGTCTCTTAGTCGAGAGCTTTTTCAGGCCAGCTCCAGTGAAGAGCTTCTTCAGTGGGCTCCCGTGGGGCTTTGACTTCTCCGGTGATGACTGGTGCTCCGGCTCAGATGTCACCTCTGCTGGAACCTTCTCTTCCACCTTTTGGTCTTCTTGTTTGGTTTCAGTAGTACTGTCAGTGGTAGCAGAGGCCTCAACTTTCTCTTCTGGAGAAGTTTCAGATGTTGCTTCCTGTTGAGTGCTTGGTGCATCCTCCTTGGGCTCAGACTCAGATTTCTCCTCCTTGACTTCCTTTTCTGTCATGTCATTCTCCTCCTTGGTTTTCTCATCTATCACAGCTTTTTCGTCCTGAGTTTCCTTCTCTTTTGCTTCGACCTCCTTTGTTTCCTGCTCTGGAGCATCTTTCTCCTCCTTTTCCTCAGCAGCAACTTCTTCTGCATTGGTCTCCTTTACAGTTGCTTCTTTTTCCTCCTCGTCTTTTGTCTTTTTGATACTGTTTTTTTTCCGCAGGTTTGAGAAGAGTCCTCCAGAGAAGAACTTTCTAAAAGAGGACACGCCGGTGTCCTTGGTTGGAGAAGAGGTTTCTGCTTCTCTCTCAGCTCCCTCCTCCTTGACTTCTTCGTTAGCAGCCTTGGCAGCACCGCCTTCCAGTTGGGCGTCGGTGGCTTCAGCTTTGTCTACTTTGGTAGCAGATACCTCCCTGTCAGCCTCCTTTACTTCTGTTGTGACTTTCTCTGTTGCCTCCTTGTCTTTTGCAGCTTCTTCAGTCTCACAGACTTCCTCTCCCTCTTTGTCTTTTACTATCAGTAGCTTCACAGGGTCCGCCTCTTCACTTTTATCCTTCTTGAGCGTGAACTTCAAGCCCACAATGCTGAAGATCTTTTTGAATCCAACTTCATTGGCGTTGTCGGGTTTCTCATCCGTTGCCTTCTCTTCAATAGAAGTAATCTCATTCACATCAGGGGACTCTTTGTCCATCTTCTCGCCGTTTACTTGTGGGGTCTCTTCGACCTGGGCTGTTTCTGTGGTGTCAGAAGCTTCCTCCTTCTGGGCCACAGATACACCATCTGGCTGGCCAACTGAAACGACATGAAGAGAGAATATTCAGTGAGATGATGAACAAATAAACTTCCTCAGTATGTTTACTTTGTTGTGCTGCAGGGATGTTCTCATGATGTCCATTTAAAACATTTAAGAAATTAAGGTAGTAAGAAAATTAAATAATTTACCAAGACAAAAACAATGAGTTCAATATTTCAATTTCCTTACAAAAAAAGGCGTGGGAGTGGTGGCACAGAGGTTAGAGAAGACAAGCCTGTGGTAGGAAGGTCTATGGTTCAAATCCCCCTGACCATAACATCAAACTGTGGGTGGGAAAGGTGAAGCATCCACATCTGTCTCTACCCATTTGCCCCATTGGGCCCTTGAGCAAGGCGCTTAACACAACTGCTCCCACGGTTGAACGCCCTAGATAGCAACCCTGCTCCACATGTGAGCCAAACTAGCTCGATGGTCTTCAAGCATAAAAACAATTGCCCAATCTTTGTGCGAGTTCATTAGCTGTGCCAACCCCTGAAGAAGGGAGAAGCCAAAAAAAAAAAAAAAAAAAAAAAAAAAAAAAAACAATTTTAAAGCATTATTGATGAAACTGATAGATCAAACTTTTTGAAATAAGAAATAGGAGCTTAATTCTAAACTTACTCATAAACTAATGGCTATTTTGAGAAATACCAATAGAGATTGATGCCCTCTTAAATCTCCAATTAAGATATTTACAGAAGGTAATACAAATGCTGTTGCATAAACCTTAGATTGTCATCAGTTCCACATTAAATAGTTATTATATTATATATTATGGTTATCACGGTATATT
>JARVLU010000179.1:20046800-20060725 GCA_031762415.1 Simpsonichthys santanae | reverse complement strand
CCCCCCCCCCCCCCCCCCCACAGAGGGCAGCTGGGAGACAAACTGAATGGCAGCCAGTCTCTCTGCAACTTTGCCCAATTATATGCAAATCTGCTTTTCTGGAGCAGCTTTAAAACAAAACAAGTCAGTTAAAATAGTGTGTGTGTGGGTGGGAGGGGTGTCTACCAAGACTAGGTGCACCCCCTCCCCCCGACCCCCACCTCTAAAGGTGTGGTTGAAACATCTCTGACGGAGACAAACGTTGCTCAGACGAAACCAAAACCTGATGTCAAATTTACAACAACAAAAAAAAAAAACCTCCACAGATGTCAGTGATCTCTTATTCAGACGTCAGCTTTCTGAGACACAAGTGATAAAAAGAAGAATCTGTTTGCAATTACACCCCCCCCACACACACACACACACACACACACACAGGGACAGACAGACGCAGACAGGGGCACTCTAATTGAATAAAACACCTCACATGATGGGATGTAGCGTGCTGACTCAGACCCCCATTAGAAGAAAATGAAATCATCAAAACACTCTCCGTCTGGTTGGGATGTTTTTTTTTCCCACCCAAAGGTTCAGATGCTGTTTGAGTTTGCTTCTCTGATCGATTCACATTCTACACAGCGAGCAAAAAAGAAATCACTCCATCCATCCAGAAAGCACAGCTCCAAGCAGCCACACCCTCAGGACAACAACGCCTTTGGCCACACGACACAAACACACACACTTTATTTGGTTCAAAGTGTTGTTTAAAACACTGTCAACAAGCAAATCTATCATTAAAAAAACTGAAACTGTTTGGTTCAATTCAACCCCATGAAGATGTGGTGAGTAATCCTGCAGTTTGAGGCATTTTCCTGCAACAAAAAATAAATCTGAATTTTAAAAATAAAAACATGTAACTGGAGCTGATCTCGTTGTTCTTACCTGTTAAAGTTATTGTTCCGAGCATCGGGAGAACTCCAGAAGCCTCTCCCAAGAAAATGTGGAGGAAAAAAAAGAGTCAAACCTTTTGGTCTTTGCTTGTTCTCTTTCACTTCTCTGGCAACTCTTTAAAACGCTGTCAGACTTTCCTCTTTCAACGTCCTAATGTCTCTGTCCTCCTCTGTCTCTGTCTCTGTCCTCCTGAGCCAGTCATCAGAATGAGCTGAACTCAGAGCTCCACACACATTTCTACACACCAACACACACACACTGTGTTAGGACCTCCCTCGTCTTCCCACCTCCCCTGCTTTTCTTCAGCTGTTCTGAATGGACTGCACCCCCTCCTCCTCCCCTCTCCTCCCTTACCCTCTCACACACCCTCAGACCTCCTCATCTGGCAGGGATGACTTAGCTGTTGCTCATTTAGTCAACATAGATTTACTTTACAAACTTTTCGTGCACCTTAATTAAAAAAAGGGAAGTTAAGTAGTTAATTTTGTGGGTTAAAAAAAAAAAAAAAAGAAGGACCGCCATGTTCTTGTACTCCCTCTTCCTGGAGGTTCTCCCTCAGATGTCATGGCTCGTGTCAAAAGTCATGGAGGACAGTTTGAGGTAACTCAGGCTGTTTTGAAGTGGAAACTTTGTAAATCCAGGCGTTGGACTGGAATTTTTTTTTTTTTAACTCCCAGCACCTTCTCAAGAGAAAACACACTTTTCCTGAGAGCAGAAGCGAAAGCTCTAAGGCCGCAGTCCGTCAACAGAAACTGAAAGCCAAGAAAGAGCTCAGGGGCCGGACATCCAGCAGATATTGTCACTAAACAAGTTTGTTTTATGGTTTATAATCTAGTTTTATTTATTTTTTTTATTCATTTTAAAACACAATACCAAACAATCCCATAAATGATAAGAATACAAAATATAAAATGAAAGGTAGCAGAAGGAAGAAAAAAAGTCTTATTATATCTGCCCCTTTTTTCAATCAGTTCAAACAATAATTATCTTCAAGTACAGTAGTTTTATTTAAGAATGAACCCCTTGGTGGGCCGAACTGAGTTCAAACGTGGGCTTAATGTGGCCCCCGGGCCACCAGTTGGATAGCCCTGGCCTAGATTTAAAATTAAAATGATGTGAAGCAGCAATCCGACCTCATCGCCGGTCCAATTGCTCGTGTACTCATTATTTTAGATAATTACTGTTTAACATTTTTACAGTCAACACCAGTTTCCAGGAGATCGATCACATCTAAACCCCACCTCAGAGGGAGCTCCAACACTTTCCACACACCGGAGATAGTTTTCAGCTTTAAAGCAGTAGCTTGAACCTTTTGAATGGGCGTTATGTGGAAAAGGTTGTGAACAATTAACATCTTACCTGCTGCAGATAGCTCTTTGAATGTCCTCAGTTTGGAGAACCTGGACCTGATGGATGATTAATACCTAACGGGGCCAAGATCGAGTGGATTGCTGCCATCTTAAAGCTCAAATCTCAAAAACTAACATTCACCCTGCCGTTAGTATGAATGAACAGCACCTAGCTGTATCACTTCCATGCACCCATTGTACTTACGCTATGGATATTGTTATATTTCTGCAGGAGTAACATTGTAACGGTTAACTGACTGTGGTGTAACGGTTGTATCAGACTGGGCTGATCTGTTGGTGAACAGTGTTCATTCACAAAGATACAACGGAGCTTTAGGGTCACGCTAAGAAGAAAAAAGCCGTAAAATTGCGAGAATAAAGTTGTACGAGACATTTTTTTTTCAGCTCTCGTGTTTTTTTCTTCCACGATTCGAATCCACGACGCGACCCGTCAATCAATCCAGTAGGCGTGTCAGCAAATGACCAATTCAAGCTAAATGAGTCGTAATATTATCCAAACTCCGACACGATAAAGCAGGTTTACCACATTTTAACTGTGGTAAAATGAAGAATGTTGAGCATCTTGTTAAATTATAATTTGGTATTGGTTTTACAAATAAGGACTCTGATGGGCTGCAGCGCAGCTCTCTGCAGGTAAGGAGCATTTAGCTTCGGATTGGTCATTTGCTGACACGCCTACTGGATTGACTTACAGGTTGCACCGTGGATCTGACAAACGAGAGCTGCAACAACAAAAAAAAGTCTCGTACAACTTTATTCTTGTAATATTAAAACTTTATTCAACTTTATTCTCGTCGCTTTATGGCTTGTTTTTTCTTAGCGTGGCCCTAAAGCTCCGTCGTCCAAAGGAGTTTCCAAAATGTCTCAAATATTTCAGGGCTCTCAGTTTTCCTCACATGGCTCACAGAGTTTGGAATTTTGATCATGTTAAAAAAAAAAAATAACGGCTGCAACACATTTTTCTGTCAAAATAGTCACGGAGTTGTCCCGGGCGTCCGACTTGTCTCGGACGCGTCTGAGTGTAGTTTCTGTAAGATCTCGAGCTCTCGTTAACATTAATATTATAGGCGATGGATGGAAGGCCTGCACATAAAAATAGACCTGGACTTTCAAAAACTGACCACTCAGAACTCGCTAATGAGACCAGTGACACACCACCTTAAAGAGATACAATCGCTGAATGATTTTAGAGCGTAGAGTCGTTTTAAGGTGGCAGCAATCTACATTAGTCGTGGACCTGCTCATCCAACAATCCACCTCTTTTCCTGCAAACAGAGCAATCTACAACAGGTAAGATGTTTTTTGTGCATTCCTCTTCCACATACAGTAACTCCACTTTAAAAGAGGCACCGAGTGCCTTGTGTGACGCAGACACGTCTAACTTCTGTCTGCGGCTGGAGGGGGCAGGAATGCAGATAATTCTTCAGGTAAGCACCAGCACAATCAGATCTGTCACACGTTGAGTCTGAGACACATTGTCCTGCAGGAATGTGTGAATTCCATCCAGAAAGCTCCCAAATGGTTGATAACAACAGTCATCGAGCAACAACAAAAACTGCGTCTGGGCTTCAAAAAGAGTTCACACGGAGGGAACGGAGCAGCTTCATGCGTTCTGTTGACTATATCATGTGAAGCGTGTTTTCACGTCTGTGAAAATTATTTATCGTCCGATCGGAGCTGGAAAAAAAAAAAAGTGTGTGGATGTTTACGTGCGCTGGATGCTCCAAATCTAATAAGAGGTCATACTGGATAAAGTTTTTGTGGATAACAAAGTTATTGTTTATAAAATTATAGCGAGGGACATTGGAATTTCTGATCCGCTGGATAACTCAGTTAAATGTTCGAAGTCATAAGAATATCATTTTGACCCGGTTACGTATTTAGAATTAAAACTCGCACCATTCCTTTGATAACAGTAAAGTTTAAACCTGTACTCGTAGCAAAACGTCTGAATGGATTTTACTGAGTAGATCTACCGCTGAAATGGGGTCAGTTCAATTCAAGATGGCTGCCACAGCCAAATGACCTTAAAAAAACAAAAATGGCTCCAAATCGGTGTTTTACAGACGGTGGTGTGGTAGTAGCTGAGATTCATTCACAGAACAGACTCAGAGCACAAAACATTTCACGACGAAAACCTTGGCGTTGACTGTTTTTTGTCTGTTAGCAAAATATCTCTTAAATCACTGGATGCAGTGAAAGTGACGTAGCAGAGAGATGTTCTTTTCATCTTGGACATTTTATTCTCCAGGAGAAACCCCAGTGCAGATCTCCAGGAAGCCACTCGCACCGACGGAAACACGGCGTCCACGTGACGAGGGGATCTGTACGACTTGTGTCGTTACATCACCATGGCAACCACAGAGATGAGTGTTTTCTGTTTGATGGAGAACGAGGAGAACGTCTTATTTCAGGATGTAAACCGTCATGGTTTTGATGACCAGTAGAGATTAGCGAAGGTTAGCTTCCAGCAGCTAACGCTCCTAGCATGACTGTAGTCACGCTGGTCAGCTCACGGAGCAGCATGGCCACATTAACCACGCCCACTTCACATTTCTGGCCAATCACACAGTAGTTGATGTAAACCCCAGAGAGAAAAGATATCTACCCAGACCTTGTGTCGAAAAGCTCTCGGAGCTCCAAGGAGAACAAAATGATGATGTTTACTTCTCATGGAGTATAAATCCAGCCGTGAACCTATTTCAAGATGGCCGCCAGAGCTAATGGACCCTAAAGAACACATACACACAAAAAAGGCAGCTACTGAGCTAGCATTTGATGTGGTAGTAGCTGAGAGGCCTTCACGACACGTACTTGAGCTGCTGATGTTTTCATAGTGATTTTAGCCTGAAACTCTGGCATGGAAGGCAGCGGGTCTTAAACTCTGTCAGGTTTTCGCTCTGACTCACGAGCAAAGCGTTACGTCAATGCAGTGACTCATCCGAAAGGTATGTTACTATCTGGGCAGAGTTCCACGATGACCGGGTTCTGCTGAGTGGATGGTGAGTCAGAGCGAGGAGGATTTACGGCGAGCTCGCAACGTCCTCTTCCTTTCAAACTTCCTCCGCATGATTCATGCTCCTCGGTCACATTCCTGGACTTCCATGTAAACCGACAGAGTTCTATTTAGACCGCGCAGGAAGGAACGAGAGAAACTCTGCGGACAATGAAGAAATGCAGATCTCTTTAATTATCACCTATAAATAATAAAGCGGGTTTTTTTTTTAGCTTTATGTCATATTTGAATTGTATTCTGAGATAAAAATAAACAAAAGCAGCAAAGCTTCACTCTCCTATAGGACAAAATCTGTGTTTTAGCTGTCTGTCTGTTAGCAAAATATCTCTTGAACCAGTCATTTGGATGTGCATTTATATATTTAATTTTTGGAGTTAACGTGATTCAAGATAGCCCCTGCAGCTCTTTAACTCGGGTCAGTTTTACATCCAATAACCTAAAATTTGACGTGGTAGTAGCTGAGAGTTGTGACAGGTGCAGATGTAAAATTTTAACTATTGGTTGATTTTGATTTATGAATGTACAGTAAACACCATTAATTAAACGGAGGCGACTCGTTTGATCCGCAGCATCTTTTAGAATCAACATGCTGACGTGAAGTTTGTTTCCAAAGTTGAGGTCAGGGTCCCACTGTGGGCCATGAAACACCAAGAGTGGGGTCTTAATGTGATTTCCAAATACCGTATTTTTTGGACTATAAGCGCACTTCAAATCCTTAATTTTTTCTCAAAAATCAGCAGTGAGCCTTATAATCTGGCGTGCCATGTATCATTTCTGATTGTGCTTACTGACCTTGAACCAATTTTATGTGGTTATTGTGAATGAGCTGAATAAAGTTTGACTTATCTGTTTTGTTTTGCTTAATGTGCCTTATAATCTGGTGCACCTTATAGTCCAAAAATACAGTAATCTGTGAGATTAAAATGATTTTTTTTTTTTTTGCTAAAACTGTTATAAGTCAAAAACAGTTGTCATAAATAATAAAAACTGCATCAAATTTGTCAAGGCTGTGAGAGTTGATTGGCATATAATGAATATTTTATTCTTCGGGGTTTTAAATTTATTTTGTTATTTTTTCAATTAGAAGCTAAAATGGTTGGAAGCCTTATAATTTGTAATATAGTTTACTTTTTGCATCTCCATTTACATATATCTAATTTATTCTAATACACTGTTTTAACTTTATTTTTCCATTTGAAGGAGGAAAAAAAATCTGCTTTGGTTATTCATTTATTATTTTTTTGTTACGTATCTACTTGAGTAATTTTCGAAAGGAGATTTCCAATTCAATTCAGTTTATTTATACAGCACCAAGTCACAACAGAAGTCACTTCAGGCACAGAACAGAAACATTCATATAAATAAAAAGTAAATTAATAGCATTAATTATCTGAGCAGACTGCTTTGAATTTAACTTCATCACAGAACTGTCATCTTGAGCAAGCGTAAAGGCGACTGTGGAAAGGAAAAACTCCCTCATAAGGAAGAAACCTTTAGCACAACCAGACTCAAGACAAGCGGTCATCTGCTTCGACCGGCTGGGTTTGAGAGGAACCCATATCCCATGCTGTTTAATAACTTGACCTAATGGAAGCATTTATAAGGTGAAGAGTATTGGTCCAAGCACTGAACTCTGAGGAACTCCATGACTAACTTTGGTGTATGAAGAAAATTCATCTTTTACATTTGGAATCCATCCGATTTTAGGTTCATTATACAGTAGACCCATGTCTGTTTAAACTTTATTTTTTTTTTATTTTTTTAAAGGAGCCAAATCAGTGTTAGAACCAATGAAGGAATGATTTTAAAAAGTCTCTTTGAAGAAAATAAAAGCGAGTATTTTTTCTTTCTCTGTGGAAAAACAAAAGAAAGTATTGTGATAAGAAAAACCTAGTCTCGTAGTAACGTTTCAGCAACATATCAAGAAGACAAAGCTGGCTGGAGGTGACGCCCCTCTTATCTCTGAAAATCAGAAAACGTGCCTGAATTCAGGAATGTTTGAGGTGGGGCCTGCAGGAGGAGGAGGAGGAGGAGGAGGAGGAGGAGGATTATGGTGCCGGGCGGAGGGGCTTTTTGTGTCTCCTGTGAAAGAATGGATGACATCACCGCCTCTTACTCCTCCAAGAACTGGAAATAATGGGAGGAAGTGTGGAGAAGGACAGAGGAGTGGAACCACCTGAGCCCCTTTAATTTAATTCAATCCCTGAATCAAACTTCTTTCATCCCTCTCTCCACTCCTTCTTCTCCCGGCCCCTCCGTCCTCGCTGCTGCTCGTCGGAGCGATGGATAAGAATGTCGGACAGGAAATGGAGTCAGTTCTTGACATCACCCGTTTCCTCTTCCTTCTGCTCATTTCCTCGAACTCCCCTCAGAGCTCGGCGTGTCCGGCTGCCTTTTCTTTTCTTCGCGGTACGTGACGGAGCGCGATGACAGGACCGCCGCGGCCGTGACGTCACCGGCTGCTTTGTTTATGTTTGCTGTGAAACAATACAACATGTTGACATCTTCCAGCGCTGCTGGTCGCAGCAAACCGAACTCGCCTTGCACGCAAACTTAACTCACGCCAAATTTAGTGCCTGAACTCATCATATACAAAAGGACAATCGTTTTTGAAGGAATGCATATCGTCTGCCACATTTAATCAACCCTAAAAATTAACATTACGCAAAACGTAATGCAACGTCGCAAAAAGCCGCTCTTGGAGTATGTGTTGTGAACAACCTCAGCTACTACCACACCAAACTTCAGCTCAATATCTCTTAAACTGACTGAGCTGTGCTCATGTTTGTGTTCAGTAGTGATGGTTTAGATTCGGTGGCCATCTTGAATTGCACTGACTCCAAAAGTTAATCAGTTGTAGTTTTACATCCAGTTATTACTTCCTGAACGTTTCGTAAAAAATCAACATGTGGTTCACGAGTTATTTTGCTAACAGACAAACACGGTCGACTCCCAACATTAAATGCTAACGTTTTAAGCGAAGCCTTCATGCAATGAATAGCACTTGAAGTATGTGTTGAGGATGACTCTTGGCGACAAACAAACCAAGTTGTAGCTCAAAATCTCCAAACTTGACTGACGTGTAGCCATTTTAGTGTTTCAGATAAGTAAGGTCAGTTAGCTGTGGCGGCCATGTTGGATGAGGTTTACTCCAAAAGTTAATCAGTTGCACATCTTCTAACTGTCTTCTAAAAGTTCACAAAAACATGTTGGTGAGCTTTGTGCTCGAGTGCACCTTCGACGTGCCATGAACACAGCTCAGCGTTTAAATGTAGTTTCCCCCTGAAAGGCTGCGAGGGAACGGGACCATTCCGCTTGTTCCCACAACAGTTTCAGACGTTTGGCAGGAAGAGGACATTGCATTTTTGAAACTTAAAAAAAAAAAAAAAAGAAAGAAAACTGTTGCGTTAGTTGTCTCGCGATGACGATTTATGACAGTTGCCACCGCTCCGTTAATGAGTCGGGGGAGGGGGGTTAAGGTGGGGTCAGTCACATTCTTGGTCCGTTCTCTCGGTCCTCCGAGTGCCTGAGGGAGGGTTAGGAGTTGAGGAGAGAGATTAGGTTCCCTGGTGCCGGGAAAGATGAGAGAGAGGAGCGCCTGTAGAGACGAGTCTGTCCAGGACTGGAGAGGCGTTTGAGGCCTGTTGGGTGGGGGTGGGGGGTGGGGTGCTCTGGTACCGTACTGTACTCAGATTTATTTTCATTTACCCTTTATTTATACAGGTAGTTTAACTGAGTCATTTACAACAGAGACCTGTTTGGGAACAGATGGTGGGGGTTAAGGGCCTTGCTCAGGGGCCCAGAGTGGAGCAAATGAGGAGGCAGGTGTGGGTGTTTCACCTTTTCCACCTACATTTTGATGTTGACGGTAACGGGAGTTGAACCTGCGACTTTCTGATCACGTGCCCATTTTCTCTAACCTGCGCCACCACTCCCCTACTGTATGTCCCTAAATGTGTGGATAAAGTTCTGATTGGACACGTCAGATGAATTTTACTGGTTCACACTTTCAGCTGGGTGGTTCTGCAGCAGGACGTTCATCAGCTGTAACAAGAACTTTATCTGTTGTTTTTTTTTTTTTCTCAGCTGTGCAGTGTTTTCAAAATAAAGGCTCAGAAGCTGCAAGACGACAGTTTTTATGTTCCCTGCAGTTCTGTGCAGCTCCGGACCCCGACTGTGAATCTCTTGTTTCTAAACATAAGCATGTGTTCTGTGGATCTGGAGCAACAAACACCAAATTCTCCTGAACATTCACAGTAAGAAAAAAATAATTAAAATTAATTAAAATTAAAAGCTAAGATAAATTTCAGTCAAACGATGTTATAATTGACTGGTTCCCAATTTGGTGAAATCTGGGCCAGAATCAGCATGAGAAAAACAACGTTCTTCCAATTAGGCTCATTTTTTAAAAGCTCAAATAATTATTTTTTATAGGGGTGGGTGATTGACAGGTGTTGTGTGATTGACAGGTGTTGATGTGCTGCTCATTTGGGTTAATTTACCGGTAGATGACCTTAAGCCAATTACCGTAATTTCTGGACTATAAGCCGCTGTTTTTTGTTTTTTGTTTTTTTTTTTCTTTTTTTTTTTCCACACGCCGTGGCTATGCTACGGCTGATTTATGGCTATTTAATTTAATTTAATTATTTATTGATGGGCTAATGAACTTCATGCCGCCCAAAACAATTAGCCTCATCACACCCGGGCACTCACATAGCTGCCTGGCTGATACACACCTCTCTTTGGTGGTGGGTCTTCATGACTCAGTGAGACTACCTGTATAAATAAAGGTAAAAAAAAAAATGAAAATAAAAATATCAAATGAAATTACCAAACAGGTCACAGTAGACTAATGAAATGATGTGTCCACCATTCTCCTGTTCTTTCCTCCCCGTTGTGCCCCCGGGTAGGGGGGAAATGTGATGAAGAGAACAGCACAAGCTCTGTGCGCAGGAGGAAGGTGAAGATAGCGATCAATGACTTCCTGGTACGATACTGTATTTATTAATTATTTTAACCAGCCGTGTTACCGGCACTGTTTAGAAAAAAAATAAAAATAAAAAAATAAAACATTTGCTGTACGCATTGGTGTATGTTACTAGTACGTAATAAATTAAAAGTAAAAAAATACATATATTTCTGTGTAAATATCTCATGTCACAACGTGGACACCCGTGGCATAGACAAGCGAGGTCTATATTTGTACAACTTTTTTATTAGTGGGCGGGGCTTATATTCTGGTGCGCTCAATGGTCCGAAAATTATGGTAGATGGGTGTAACGAGACGTCCCCTGCGCTTGTGTTGTTGTACCATAGGCGTGTATCCTGTGGCAATCATTAGCATCAACAGCGTGGATAATTTACTTTCTCATATTCTTTGGTGATGTTTTTGGAGGAAAAACTTGAAATAACGCGACTATTTAAACTATAAACTGAAAATAGGAGCTTTTGTTTTACTTGAGTTCAGCAAAAAGATGAACTAAAGCTGTTAGCACTTTATCCATCCTGCAGAGAAATCCTCAAAGGTAAACTGATGGATTTTGAGCTTATTTTTATTTTTTTTTAACACCGGCTGAGATGTTTACTGAGCTGGACTTTATCCAGAAATCACCTGACTTCACTTGAACACGATGACCTCTCAGGAAAGTCATGGGTGTGAGCTGCTTTTAAAACCAATTATACACACCATGTTTACCTGTTCATGCTGTGGGTTTTCACCTGCTTTGGTTTGTTTGTGTCAAGAAATCCAGTGCAACAAGATGTAATAATTATAGTTCATATTTCAAAGTTGTATCGTTGATGTCGGTACTTCTGTTGTTGAAATGGAGCCAGTAGGATTTTATAAAGTACATGTCAGTCCACACATCTAAAATCATCATCAGTCGCCACTGACCTAAAGGAAGCTGACAAACGTGTCCCTCGGGGGATACCATAGGACGACGCAGGATTTGGGGTTAAGAGCTGTGTCTGCATTCTCAGCACAAAGCGGAGATTGTTCTTGTTGCAGGTTGGTTACCCCTTGTCTCCGATGAAGTTTATGGTCTTCATGTGTGATTTGGAAATTATCTGACTCATCTCTGTTTTTTGCAGGTTGATGCAGTTCTGTGGTATCTTCAAGCCAGGACCTTCAGTGTGCACTGGGGTGGTTTGTCGCAGAAAGTCAGGTTCTTTGAGTCTGAGGTCATGGTTCTGGACTGGTGAAAGTTGGCTTGGCTCAGCCTCAGAGTTAGGAAGAGAAGCTCAGAGTAGACGCAGAACCTGAATAATCTCTCTTGCCTGAGAATGTTTAAGCTTCAGTTCAGTCCAACTACTTCTTCCAGCGCTTCGACCAGCTGAGAGACAGTCTTTTCAGCCCCGAGGTCTTCTCTCAGTTGGACATGAACGAAAACCATGACTAGGGTGGTGTCCAGGGGGTATCCTTACCAGAAGCCTGAACCACCTCAACTGGTTCCTATCAGTGTGGAGGAGCCGCAGTTCTCTAGGATAACTGAACTTCTCAGCCTGTCTCTGAGGGGACAGACTCCCTGTGGAGAAAACTCACCTCCTGCATCTATGTCCTCGTTCTTTCGGTCACTTTTATGAATATAGGTAATGGTAGGAACGTAGACTAAACAGAGACCTTCGCCTTGCTACACCACATCTGACCAGCAGAGAGTTCACAAAACAGAGGCTGCGCCGCTCCGTCCGTCAACGTCACGCTTCATTTCTCCCCTCACTCATGAACAAACCCCACAAAACACCAAGATACGTAGGGGTCGAGATGGGACCAGAAAGTCACGGCTCGACTCCCAGCCATTCCCACGTCGTGGTGTCTCTGAGCAAGACACCTCATCCTTAATTGCTCCCCAGGCGCTTACATAGCTGCCCACTGCTCCACCTGGGTGTATCTCACATGTGAAGGGTTAAATGCAGAGAACTAATTTCACCATTGTATGGGAGTGATGTCACTCCTCCCTCAACCCACCCTTTTCTGACTGAGGACAGAGGCCTCAGATTTGGTTCACATTCAGCAGCAAATTGTTTCAAAGTGAGATGGAGAGCACGGCGCAATGACGCCAACAGGACAACATCATCTGCAAATAGTAGAGACAAAACGCTGAGCTAACAGAACCAGACTCCCACCACCCCCTTCTAATTCTATAAATTGTAATCCTAATTAAGTATTTTCAGTTTGTTAACCAAGTAATCATTCGTTTTAGTGAAATGGAAAAAAATTGAAAAAGGCAAATCTCTTTCTTCCAGAGTCCCTAAGACAAGATGGAGAACCCAGAGTGGTCAGCTGTAATGAGTGTTGTCAGGCCGGAATGTAAAAGCAATGTGGGCAGAAATCCAGCAGGAGCGGCCCGACGGCTGGATCGTGTTATGAGCTTGAAGCCTTACAGGACCAAAATCAGACAGAGCTCAAGTGAAGGGAGAGGTCCCTTCCACGCGCATGATGAACGTTTTGGCAACGCAACCGTGCCGTGTCCCCGGAGCGTCTCCAGAACGAGTCGATCCTGAAACTAAATCACGTAAAAGCACATAAAAAGCCTCCACATGCCAAGGAACACAAACTTTAATAGTCGTCTCGTAAATGTTTACACCTTTGTCCAAAAAAAGAGATAAAAATATACAGCTGCAGGTTTCTGCCCTGTTGGCAAATTCCACTAAGTGTTGTTTGCTAACTTTTCTCCTTTGATAGACGTTCAGTCGGTTAAATAAAGACGGTTTTAGCTGCGCAATGAACATGAACGCAACACCTGATTGACAGCTAACAGCGTCTGACCCTGATTTAGGAGGGTTGACATGATGGACCACACCCATTTAATGCATGAGTGAGCTGAAACACAGAACATCTGGGATTATCTTCCAGCTTTACTGTAACACAACCCTTCGTGAAGACATGGACCGAACTTTCATCTGAAACTGTCTAAAAAATCTATTTGTGCTGTTTTTTTTTTTTTTAATCTGTGCTCCACCCTGTAGGGTGTGTCAGCACTTGGGCCAGTAACTTACATCATCTGTGATGTCATTATTTGGGCTCCGACTGCAGCAGCATCAAGCACCCAGCCCCATTGAAACCAGCAAACTGTCAGACAAACAAAAAGAACTCCATTTCCTGGGAAATTTACCTTAACAAAGCAGCCAACCCCCCCTCCCCCCCCCCCCCCCCAGACAAACTGGTTCCTTTCTGTGCACATAAACATGTTAACGGTTCAGTTTGCTGGATGGATGCCAGGACGCAAAATGCAGTTGCATCATTTATGAACTGACTGGTTCTCTGCTCGTCTATTTTTACCCTCCTGGTTGGAGCTTTTTGCAGGGCTCTCAGAAACGCCGGCTCAAATCTCCACTTTCATCTAATATTCATCCAGCTCCTTTCACTCCCTGCTTTAAAACCATGCATTTCAAACTTTACTTCAGATTGTTTAAAATAGTTTTTTAAGAATCAAAATGTACAGGTGCTGGTCATTAAATTAGAATATCATGAAAAAGTTCATTTATATCAGTAATTCCACTCAAAAAGTGAAACTTGTATATTATTTCCATTCGTTACACACAGACTGATATATTTCAAATGTTTATTTATTTTAATGTTGATGATTATAACTGACAACTAATGAAAACCC
>JARVLU010000179.1:20035450-20046413 GCA_031762415.1 Simpsonichthys santanae | reverse complement strand
GGAGTCAGTGCTTCAAGAACCACCACGCACAGACATATGCAAGACATGGGTTTCAGCTGTCACATTCCTTGTGTCAACCACTCTTGAGCAAGAGACAGCATCAGAAGCATCTCACCTGGGACTGCTGCTGAGTGGTCCAAAGTTATGTTCTCTGAGGAAAGTAAATTTTGCATTTCATTTGGAAATCAAGTCCCAGAGTCTGGAGGAAGAGAGGAGACACAGAATCCATGTTGCTTGAGGTCCAGTGTCAAGTTTCCAGAGTCAGTGATGGTTTGAGGTGCCATGTCATCTGCTGGTGTTGGTCCATTGTGTTTACGAAGTCCAAGGTCAACACAACCATCTACCAGGATGTTTTTGAGCACTTCATGCTTCCTGCTGCTGACCAACTTTCTGGAGATGTAGATTTCATTTTCCAACAGAACTTGGCACCTGCACACAGTGCCAAAGCTACCAGTACCTGGTTTAAGGACCATGGTATCCCTGTTCTTAACTGGTCAGCAAACTCACCTGACCTTAACACCATAAAAAAAAAATCTATGGGGTATTGTGAAGAGGAAGATGTGATACACCAGACCCAACAATTCAGAAGAGCTGAAGGTCATTATCAGAGCAACCTGGACTCTCATAACACCTGAGCAGTGCCACAGACTGATCGACTCCATGCCACGCCCGCATTACTGTAGTTATCCAGGCAAAAGGAGCCCCAACTAAGTATTGAGTGATGTACATGCTCTTACTTTTCATGTTCAACATTTCTAAAAATTCTTTATTTAATTGATATTAAGTAATATTCTAATTTTCAGAGATACTGAATTTGGGTTTTCATTAGTTGTCAGTTATAGTCCTCAACATTAAAAGAAATAAACATTTGAAATATATCAGTCTGTGTGTACTGAATGAATATAATACACAAGTTTCACTTTTTGAATGGAATTACTGAAATAAATAAACTTTTTTATGATATTCTAATTGTATGACCAGCACCTGCTGCAGGCAATCCCCCATGTCTTTACTCCCTAAATCTAAACTAATTTATAAGTATTTAGGAGAGTTTAAAATTAGCTTGTCTTTTCTTCCATCTGCAGTTTAAATGAAAAATGGAAGGAAAAACCTGAACCTGACACTAAAAACGTGTTTGTCAGGCTGCTGCAGTTCGTTGTGGAGTTTCAGGTCAGAACCGGTCTCCAAACCTATAAACACTCTGGTGCACCTGACAAAAAGCAGATAGTGGTCGTGTGTCCGCCTTTTCATGTGCAGCCCATCTTTTGTTTTGCTTTTTATTATTATCAGGCAGATTCCGCTCCTCTTCCTGTCTCCCACAATGCACTGCTGCCTTTATCAGGCAGGACGACAGAGGAAAAACGGTGCAGAGGGATGTGAAAG
This sequence comes from Simpsonichthys santanae, assembly GCA_031762415.1. Classification (NCBI taxonomy): domain Eukaryota; kingdom Metazoa; phylum Chordata; class Actinopteri; order Cyprinodontiformes; family Rivulidae; genus Simpsonichthys; species Simpsonichthys santanae. The sequence continues at coordinate 20,045,030 of JARVLU010000179.1, read as the reverse complement.
CGCTCTGCTCCCCCCCACTTCACTATTTTATCACTGTGTTGCTCCTTTCCTTTCACTCCCCTGAATTCTTTCAATCTGTGGCCTTGAAGGCGTTTCACAACCTCTCATGTTCTCCTTTGTCTTCTGGTTTTAATCCTTGGCTGGTGGGAGGAGAACGTGAGTAAAGACGTAAAAAACTAATTATTTGTAGTGCTTTTTTTTTTTTCTTTTTCTTTTGAAACGCTAAATGAACAGATGTTTGGTTCAGTTGAATTCTTATAAGGCGTTTATTTCATTTAGCTATCTTTTTTTTATTTGTTTTTTTGACACACCTAACAAACGTTGCTGGTTAAAAAAATTATGAATTTAAACTTTACAGTTACATAAAATCTGTATAAAAACAATAAACTGAAACCTGTTTTAAAGGTTTAAGAGCGGACTGGACGAAGGTCGGATTAGCTTGTTGCGGCAGAACAGTGTCATCGTAATGCATGCAGATAATGGTGACATTATTTTGCTGAAATAAGCAAGACGTTCCCTGACAAAGACATTACCTGGATGGCAGCACATGCCGTTTTAAATCCAGCTCTGAAAAAGATCTTATAGATGTGGAAATTATTATTAACATATGGGTCATACCATTTGGGAAAAAAAGGTACAATTTGGTTTTGAAGTTGTCTTTTTAAACTACCGTAATCTCAAATCAAGTTAAACTGGCCCAAAAGCCCTATTTCTAAATCTCATTTACAGTATTTACTTATAAATGTTTGTTTTTATTTGAATTTCTAGATACCGGTATGATCCACACATTAAAAACATTAAATTTGACTAATCACTTTCTCATGGAAATCATGTACTTTCAGTATTTTTTTTTTATTTGTTCATAATTTTATATATTTACTTCCTGAAGTTGAACCATCTGCATTACGGTGTCACAGTCTCACGTTTAAAAAAAAAAAGTGTCAATCCAGTTTTAAAAACAATAAAATCTCCCACTCTTTACAGTTTTTTTTTTAATTAATCTAAACTTTACATATTTGCAAAAATCCCAATCAGTTTTATTGCACACAGTGTGAAACACCAAGATTTTCAGGGTTTCTTTATGAACGCCTGCTGAACACAAGTCCCAGTACCATAAATGTTCAATGTTCCTTTTGTTCACTAAAATATTCTGTATTACTCATTAACCTACAGTCCAAAATCAGAAAAGAAATGATTTGAACAACTGAATAACTTTAACTAGTCATCTCACTTTGTATCTGTACTCTGAAGGGGGTGTTGCGTATGAACAGACAGGCTCACTTCATTAAAAAAACTTATTAAATGGGCTCTTTGACAGACGTGGCGTGTCTCTCTGCTTTTAGTCGTATATGATTACTTTCCTTTAGGCCACGTCATATTATAAAGTGTGCAGGTTAGTTTGTGCGGGGCCCAGGTCAAGGCCTGCTAAATATTTAGGGAACCAGTACACACCCCTGCAGCCCTCCCAGATTGAGGGAGACGGGACAGAAACAATTTAAGAAAATAAACTAACGGAGCTTTGCAGATGTTGATGCAGAAGACAGACAGAGCGGTTCAATGGATGCTTGAATTCAGGCAAAAGCTTCGACTTTAATTTTATATTCAGGTTCTTTGCTTATTTGTTTTAAGCAGGTGATTGTTTTTTATTGTTTTATGTTTTATGTATGATGTTTAATATGTAGGGATGTGTGAGTCTGTGTGTGGCTCTTGAAAAGTCCACATAGGTGTTCCCCGAATGTTGACAAATGGATTAGTAAAGGATCAGCGCTGGATCACCCAGAGTCATGACGACATCTGCAGACAAGGATTTCTCTCACACACCAAAATGCACTGAAAGCTGACCCCCCCACACACAAACAAGCATATATCCTCTGCTGCTGCTTAGGACACAGAGCAAAATCCCCGACACAAACACCCACGCTGACCGCAGGGACAGATACTAAAGTCAAACACAGTAAATAAACAGCAGTGACAGGACAAACACACACTCACACACCTTCAGCCAACGTGTTGTCCTCTGAGTGTCCATTCAGACTGGTCAAACTGGAGATTTGTCCATTTTTCTCCAAAAGCTGCAAAGAGAAAAAAGAGGCACAAATTAAAAAAAAAATTTCAGTACAAAAATACAAATAAAATTGTGTATTTGCAGACACATTTACTGTATAGGTTCGAAATATGAGAAAAACAGTGACACTCAAGATAATGTGCTAAACACAATGCTAATATTAGCCAACAGCTTAGCTTAGCACAAGAACTAGGAAAGTGACTGCTAACAAACCCTGCCAGGACCAAGCTCAGCCTTAAGAACTGAGTTTTCACAAATGTATTTATTGTTCTGACTTTTCAGTAAATTGTGGAGCCAGTGACTCTTTTTGGCTGCTTGACTAGCCTAAAAACCCAAAAAACAACTAGCTAGCAGCAGTTAAAAGCGAAAACCTGCAAAAATGTGTATAAAATTATGAGCAGAGCAGAAATGTAGCAGAATGAGCTGAAATAGGCCGAGGCTGAATAGATGACAAAAAATAAATAAATCTGGAATTGGCAAAAAAGAACCTGAAATGCATAGAAAAAATATGAAATTTGCTAAAAAGAGCAGGAAAAAAAAAAGGTGAAATTAGCTGAAAAATAGCTGAAAAAGCAAAAAAGTTGAAATTAGCAGAAGGAGGCTGAAGGGAGCATAGCAAGTTTAAATTATTAAAGAAGCACAATGACAGAAATTAGAAAAATAAATAGTAGAAAAAGCTTAAATTCGCAGAAAAAATTTCAAAAAAGGGGAAACGTGGAAAGGAAGCTGAAAGGAGCATAAACAGCTAAAAGGAGCTGAAAGAAGCTGAGCCAGAACAAAATCTGAAACGAGCAGTAAAAGGTTTTAAACAGCACCATTTATTTGAAGGATGAGCTCCATTCACTCTCATTGAGATTAAAACATGGCTGACAGCGCTAAATATTTCAAAAAGTAAAAATGGCACAAATGCCAAATGTCTCAGCAGGAACATCCTGAAGGAGCTGAACGTTTTGATGTATGAATGTTTAAATAGCACAAAAATAGTAGAACGGGTTACATACAGAAAAAACATACGAAAGAAAAATAGACAGTATTTCAACAGTGAGAATGTTACAAACACAGCTCAAAAGCAATATAAACACCAACAGCCTCAAACACATTTTTATTTATTCATTTGTAACAACTAATATCTTAACTTGCAACAGTTATTGTGAAAATATGCCAGTGATAATATTTAGTTTTATAATTAATTTGATTTCTGCAGCTCAGACTTAAAAAGCCCTAAAATCACAAAAACACAACTTTTGTTTCTTTAAATATATATTTATTTAAGTGGGTATCTCACCACGAGTAATGAAAACGTTGCCACACACTCATAAACAGACTAAACACGAAAATGTGTACAAATACATCTATAAACAAAGTATAAAAAACATCTATAAAAACTTGTGCAACATAAATTTAAATCTACAAATGATAAGTGGCAGTTTTATCATAACACCTTGTATAAAATAAAAAGATCCTGTGTGAATTTTAGTTACTCCAGAGCAACTAAACATGCTATTATCTTTGTATTTGTTCGTTAAAGCTGCCAAGATTATGACAGTCTTTAATACGAGGAGTAAAACTTGACACGGTCATAAGCCCTAAATAAACCAAACCAGGAGTGTCTTGAGTCAAAGTAAATGTGGGGATCAAATATTCTTTTACATGACTCTGACTGGGGGTGATGTCAATATTACCCACAGTGTTCTTAGAAAAAAACAACTTATATCTTAAACGCTGGTCAGCTTGTTAATAAGTAAACACAAACTATGGATCAGAGCTTTCTGTATCAGAGAACTAGGACCACCAGACAGACGTTTCCTGGACCAGCACCGACTGACAGCAGGACAAAAGCAGTCAGATCAGAACCTTTGTGCATCTCAGCCGAGGGGGGAGACATTCTGAGCCTCCCCACTGAGGTGCTAATATCACTAATGGACAAATTCGGCCCCACTCCAAGCTGCCTTGGACAGATTAGGAAAATGACACCAACTTCTGCATATAGAAGCGTTGAGGGCTGAAATCAAAGATAAAGAAGAATAGGATGGGTGCATTAACTACGGAGGGGGCGAGGGGTAATTCAATCATCAGATGGGGGGCGCTGAGAGAAGTTCTGAACAAAGAAAAGAACATTAAAAATCTGATATAGACCTGCCGATCTGTTTAAAGTACGGGTGTCCAAAGTGCGGCCCGAGGGCCATTTGCGGCCCTTGGAGTGATTTTGTGCGGCCCACAACTGCAGTTCAAAAATGGTGTCATTTTGGCCAGCAGGCTTAAGAGGTTGATGCAGACTTTCTGCAGATTCGTTAGTAATCCTTTTTTATATAATGTTTAGGTTTGACAGCCAAACGGATGAAAGTCTTCTCAAAATGAGCAATATTATGCAAAATACAAACCTTTAGCTCTAATCTTTTTAATTTCATTTCATGGTACAAAGCACCAAAAACGTCTACTGATTTCTACCAGAAAGAAGACTTTTGGATAATGATTCATAAAACTTGGCTAAATATTGCAGTTGATAGAGGAAAACTGGAATTTTTAAAATGAATATAACGTGGTATCATCGACATACGAGTTGATCAACTTTATCAAACCTGCTAAGAATCTGTTGTAGTGACTGACAGATGGATGATTTTTCAGAACTTTGATCAGCCTTTTGGGCCATCCTTGATCCAAAAGGCTAATCGACCACCTTTTAAAAGGACACTTACCCATATTACACTTTTGTTGTAGAGAACAGACTAAAATTAACTTTTCAAATCCAAGAAAACAACAACAGACCCAGCATGTCAAATAAATCAAAACATTTTTAATTAAAAAAAAAAAAAGCTTAGGTTTATGAGGCTTTTAATGTTTTGTATCTAGAACCATTTAAAACTCTTTCTACTCCAAAATTAGTAAACTTTTGTTATTTATCCAAAATACTGTCTTGAACTTTTTTGAATTCACATCAGTGCTGCACCTTCGCATTTCTGCTTCTGCTCTTAAAAAAAAAAAAAAATCTGTCACTAAAAGTTCAAAGTCATGGGCAATTTTATTAAAAAACACAAATATAATTAAAGTTTTGCACTATGCATAAGTGCCTGCGCATTTGTGTGCTGATGTGTGAATCACTGCGGAGCAGGGAGGAGGATGATGAGGCACAGCTGACCCTGGTGTGAGATATACTAATTAAATAAGAAATGATCCTGCACTTAATACACTTATAAATCACACATAAAGTGATTAAAAGTACATTTGAAATGCAGGTGCTGGTCATAAAAGTAGAATATTGTGAAAAAGTTGATTTATTTCAGTAATTCCATTCAGAAAGTGAAACTTGTATATTCATTTGTTTCAATAATGTTAACATCTTTTGTTTCTTGTTAATCTACTGTAATGAACCTTTGTAAAATACACCAGAATCCAGAAAATGGCATCTATGCATCTATTTTATCCAAAATTCTCTGGGGTAGGACATTCAGAAGGCTACACAGAAGATGTTGGAGTCAGCCTCCCCACCATCACAGACATCTACACCTCCAGATGCAGGAAGAGGACCACCTGCATCATGAAGGACCCCACTCAGCCAACACAAACACTTTTTGCCCCGCTCCCCTCGGGCAGAAGGTTGCGGCACATTAAGTGCAGAACCACTAGACTGAGGAACAGCTTCTACCCTGAAGCTGCTAGACTCATGAATATCTAACCAGGATAATCACTGCGAGAAAGCATTGAGTTGTCTATCATCCCAGGACTATGGAACTCGCTGGCAGTGTTTATAGAGTGTCTATCAGCCGGCTTGGCTCTGATACAGGTCCACAGAAGTCCTCGGGAACAGAAGGGGAGAAGGAGAGCAGAGCAGAGCTTCTTATTCGTATAACTTCCAGGAGATTTTGAGATTTTAAGTTGACCTATTCAAGGCTGAGTGGTGAACCAGGTTTGGATAGTAATAATTATTTTGGGACAGTCAACTCTGCTTGATTTATTTATTCTGCCTTCAAAATTTCTGCTGGTACCTGTCTATGGCGATCCAAAACAGCCAGATTTTGTGGTCACTCCACCGTGCCATGCTTGTAGCCTTCTCCAAGGTCAAATCCTTCACACCAACAGTTCCTGGGATAGCAAGTGGCCTGCAGTTTTCAATTGCATACAGTTTATGGTTTAGCTCACAAAGCATCTGAGTATGAGCACTCGAAGCACAGTGCATTCCTTCACACAAGACAGGCAGCCTTATACTTTGTAATTGCCCGAAACAACATCTTTCAAATTTGTTGATACCCCAAATACCCACCAATTCCAAAAAGCAGAAATCCTGTTATCATAAAACCAATTATGTGTTTCTGTCTGTATTGTCCTCAATGGACAATACAGACAGAAACACCATCTTCTGTGACTGTGAAGCTAATTGCCCCTCGGGGATAATAAAGATACTTGAACTTCCACTCCCCCCAGGAATCCATATATCCAACTGCGTGTGTCCCTTCAGGGCATGAGGGTTCTCTTACATACACCCTGTCTTTTTGTTGAGAACTTTTTATTGATTGCATTGAGAGACCAGCTAACCAGATCCATAAATTACAGTTCAAAAGATGTGTAAAGAGAGGCTCTGGGGAAGTTTCACAGGACAAGAGCTAAAACAGGAGGAGACAGGAGAGGGAGAAAAAGCGTCTGTCTTTGTCAAGAGCGATCAGGAAGTAATGACATTGACAATGACAATGTTCATGGAAGCCACAAGCAGAGAACAGGAAGTCTAACAATGTTTATATGCTGGTATGTATTTATACCAAAATACACAAAGGAGATACTGTATATGGATGCAGCTGTAGAGGACGTGGAGGTGGTTGAGGGTGAGGACAGAGGATGCAGCGGACAGGGGAGACATAGAGGAGGAGGATGACTTGTTGTGGAACAGCCAAAAGAAGACAATAAAAATGTCATTCGTGTTGAATAAACCATGTTAGTTAGTTTTAGACCAGAGTTTCAACAATCTTTGAAATGTTAAACTTATCAGTCCAGCAGAAATGTGGCAAAAGGGAGCTGCTGCCTCTCTCTATTAATAATACTTGTACCACAGTTTGTAAACCATGCTCTGTCAAGGACACAGTGTGAGAGATCATTTGTTTTGTACCTCTCTCCTTATGTTTTCTTCCCCTTGTATTTTCTAAGCAACATGGCAACAAATCTTAGAAGCTGCAACCCCTTGTAAATTGATGTCCATCTTTAGGACAGGTGTACGGAAAGTAATTCCATTGCATTTCACTGTGCAAGGACATTGACACATTCTGATTTTGAAAGATTAAACTAAAGTAGCTGTGAAATGAATTGAGACATACAAAATCAACATACTGCTGAATTTTTTTTTTTTATGATAATTTGAAAGAAAATGAATGACTACTATAATGGAGGTTTGACTACATTTTATAAATGTAGTCTCTTTATAGTTAATCATTGCAGTGTAATGATCATTTTCTGAGTTGCAATCATGATGCTATTGTCATCATCTTGTGTAAGCTTAAGAGAAAAAAAAAAGATTTGCATTCATTCCAGGATTGATTATGATCTTCCAATATCTTACAGAACACCATAATACTCTAAGATTTAGCAGCAGAGCCCATTTTGATTGAGAGATGGACAAACCGTCAGACTCTTTCAGTCTGGGTGTATTGCTGTACGATACTTACACACTGAAATTTACTGATGGCTTCACCTGATACCACCTTCAGCATAAAACATCTTATTACATGATTTTGCCTTTTAAACTCAATAACTCAGTTGGTTTGAATTTTAAAGCTGGACTGAGACTGGTTGAAAGCTTTGCAGCTGATAAACTCTTTGAAACACCTTGACTGAGTATCGTTTACTCAGAATGAATGATTTTAGACAGTAATTGTCTTGTAGACAAAAACAAACCTGATAGTGCAGCCGCCATGCTTTGCAGCACCACATTCCCTGTGATGGTTTCCCAAGCCAAATGCATTGTGAGATCTGGAAAAAATATATAGACTAATCTTATAATCCAATCAGATTTAGAAGCACAATGAGATATCCGCTTGTGAACAACAGAAGCCCCAAAACAGCTCAGACCTTGTAGTTATAAATCCGGAACTGTAATCATGTTTCTCTATTTCCTGTGAATCAAAGTTTTACAGTGAAAGAGACTTTGGACTGATGATTGCTCCTCACTCTGGGGCTCTTCTGAATGGAGTTTACTTATCACAATTTTGTTTCCTTTATTTAACCCGGAAGATCCCATTGAGAGTAACAATCTGTTTTTCAAGGAATACCAAGATAAACAGCAGCAACATAGTTGCAAAGTTTTTCTTTATTTCTTTTGGCTGTACCCTGCTTCAGGGATTGCCATAGCGAGTGAGCTCGCATGAAGATTTGGCAATTGTTTTACCTTGGACGCCCTCCCTGACACAACCATTGACCAAGGAGCTACTGCGGCCCACTTAGCAGAGGGCCGGGGCACCAAAGGAACAGATGAGGGAGGGGTTAAAGGCCTTGTTCAAGGGCCCAGAGTGGAGCAAATCAGGGTGGAGGTAGATGTAGGTGCTTCCCCTTTCCCACCCACATTTTTGATGTATGGTCAGGACATTCGGACCTGTAACCTTCCGATCACATGCTTGCCTTCTTTAACTTCCATAGCACCAGTCCCCCTCAGCTTAGTTACAAAGTTACATAGTTAAAACTGACCAGATTAGAATAATGAAAATAATAATAATAATAAAATACTGTATTAATGAATCAGCCTTAAGTAATCTCAGTTAGTTTTAAAAGTCCTCAGTGACATGAAATCTCTTGGTTTCCTGTCCTCCTTTAATCTATTCCATGCAAAAGGTATAGAGCAAACAAAAACTTTTTTTTTTAACTCAACTCAATGCAAATGGAACAGTGAGCAACAAATAATCTTGGGAGTGAATGGAATAAGAACCAACGCATCTCTTTGCAATCTGGTGCAAATACTGGATGGAAACAGTCCGAGTTATGCCTACTATATAAAAGTGTACCAAAAATGTTTCCTTCCAAATGCCAAACAACAATAACAATACAAGTAGCTCACAGTTGTGCATTAGTGGTGCCACGTGGGATGGCTGTGGATCAGTGGTAGGGCAGCTGACTTGGGACCAGAAAGTCACAGGATTGATTTTCCATCACACATGTTGTGGTGTCCTTGAGCAAATATACCTAATTCTAGTGACAAGTCAATTTTTTTATTAATCTATAACTGTAAATAAACTTTTTTGAAGATTCAAACCTAATTTTTGTTTCAGTTTGAATATAAGTTTCTCCACAGGATGTTTGAAAGTGAGGGAATCATTGGTTAGAATGTCCAGAAATTTATCAGCATAAACCACCTCAGTTGAATTCAATTTAATTAAATTACAAACTACAAAATTAGAAATTACAAAATTAGAAATTACAAAATTAGAAATTACAATAATAATAATAACAATAATAATAATAATAATAATAATAATAATAATAATAATAATAATAATAAAAACAAAAAACATTTACAGTGGTCATGGCTGGATAATTTGTGGG
>JARVLU010000179.1:20001062-20012740 GCA_031762415.1 Simpsonichthys santanae | reverse complement strand
AATAATAAAGTTATGAACAAATATGACTGCCTTGAACAAATAAAACTTATATTGGATATGTAAACTGAAAATAATTAAATAAACACTAATTTTAAACACAACAGTCACTTATGGCTTCATAATATAATTCATTCATTCAACCTTTATTTAGACAGACAGACTTCTTCATATCACATACGAACTGCCTCTTCAAGTAGCATTTCTGCCTCTACCCTTAAAAAAAAATCTCCATCCCTAATAGAGTGGTGGGAGTGAGTGCCGAACGAGCTAAACAGGCAGGAGTCCACAGGCAGCCAACATGAAAATATGGAGGAGGCGCCTGGAGGTTTCGCATATGGAGTCGGACATTGGATTCAACAGACAAGAATCGACTTGTGGGGGTAGGATGCTTGACAGAAGCAGAGTGTTTACAAATGTACCAGAAGGTAAACGTAGATGTTCAACAATCAGTTAAAATATGCCAAAATGCAGGAAATCACATCTACTTTATTCCAAAATTTCTAGGGGAGGACCCTCAGACCCCACCCCCTCCCACAGCCAATCTTCCAGCTATTTGCATTTCAGCATCGATCACTTTACAAATTAAGCCCTGCACAATGCTAATCATGTTAGCTTTTCTATGGCGTTTTCTATGTTGAGTCCGTATCCATGCTAATTGTTGACCAGCAGCCTGTTATTAAAACTTTTTTGACATGTTATTGGGCACTTTTATTGTACATAAAATATTTAAAAACAGCATTTCAAGGTAATCAAATGCATTGATAATGAGTTTATAATCACCTACTTGCACTGTTGTATTCTACCATGTTTACTACCAGTATATTTCTTTTGGACCTTGTAGATGTTGTATTTCTTTTTTACTTTTTGGTGTTTTGTTTTGTACTTCTGTTGCATGCTTTGGTATTTCTTGTTGTTGTTTTTTTGTTGTTGTTTTTTTTTTTTGTGTGTGTGTGTGAGTCAGTCAAGATGGTGCTTCTCGTCCTGAGCATTTAATTTCATTGTTGACCTTGTGCTGACCTGCATATGACAAGTAAACTAAACTAAACTACACTACCGGTAATCCCTCTGAATTGTGACTGAAATGTGATGTGCATTAAGATTCCTAACCCTTGTAAACAACTATGTAACCTGAAACTGACATTCTTGTGAAAGTTTAGAAAATAGTGTTTGCATGAACAGCTGTCAAAGTTTTGATACTGAAGATATTTTAGCGTGTTGGCTTGTCAGTTTGGTCACAATTCAATATTTTTCTCCAAAATGAGGCTGCTGAAAGCACTATCTATAGCAGGTAAGATATCAATTGTTCATAAAACCTCCACATAACCCAACTCCAGAACATCTGAACTGTTGTCATCAGTGAGGTGGTCATATCCAGGGGAAAGAAGTTGATTCAAAACATATTTTCGTCACAGTTAAATCAACTTAAAGCACCATTCAGATTTTATTATTTTTAAATAGGATTCATCACTTCTCCCTGTTTATACACCTCTTTTCATTTTTGGGTCTAACATTTCAAGTCGTAGACAAATACAAAACATAAAAACTTCATTAAACTCAGTTTTAAAAAGCCGGAGGATTTGTTAAAAATAAAAAATCTGCAATATCTATACAAGATGGGAACAAAAAGCACCATAAATCATCATAACTAAACTTAGAGGATCTAATGCACCGAAAAAATAGAAGGTATTGCATAAAATGTTTGTCCTATTAGTTAAATCTGTTTAAAAATAACTTTAAGGCTTAAATATATTTGCTAATAAAAATAAAACTATATTTGGACTTATTCTGCTGAGAAATTAAGAAATCTGTGTTGCCACATCCTTAGATCAAAGTCACCTTTATCTGAGGCTGTTTGTATCTCAGCCGTATTCCAGTTGAATTCTGCTCGTTTTAAGCTTGAGGGCAGATTAAAGACAGAAATAGGGGTCTGCTGGTTTTCCCAGAGTCTCAGAGCCTCTGGGGGCTGGCTGGCCGTGGATCGGCTGGTTGCTGGGGGGTTTTATTACTGCGGGACTGCAGACATGTGGAACCATTACTCAGCAGAAAAACAACCTGCACGCTGCGGCACATCTCTGGAGGCGCGCGGGACGAGTTTGCAGGAAAAGTCGCTTTCAAACATGAAATGCAGAGTTTGGTTTGTGTGCAGAGGGAGGGGAAGTTAATCTAAAGTGGTGGAGGGGGGTTCAAACAAAGCTGTACCTTGCTGTCCTGGAGCACCTTCACCTCTGCGCTCAGCTCCCTTCTGGAGGCTGAAGCTGAAGCATCCTCCTGGTTCTTCTCGTCCCGCTGCGATGAGCTCTGTGCTCCCATGATGATGGAGACACGACAGCAGGTAGCAGCTGATCCAAAAAACCTTCAGCTTAAAAAATAAAATTAAATAAAAATAAAAAATAAACAAAGAGCCAGGAGCACCAAGGACCGGCTGCACCTCTGCGCTGCAGGGCTCAGGATCCAGAATCCGAGGAAGAAGAGGAGCTGGAAGGTGGAGCTCCGCCCCGGGACGGCCTGGATCTGGATCTGAGGAGGACCACCAAAACCTCCTCCTCCTCCTCCTGCTGCTGCAGCTCCAGAGGTGAGAAGTGATGAAGAGGAGATGAGAATTTCAATAAAAACTTTGGTGGACCTCATTCTTCTGCAGGGATCAGGTCTGACACCCCCGCCCCTAGGCTGCAAATCAGAACAGCTTCGCAGGAGGTAAAACAAGCTAAACACGAGCTAAAACAGGAAAATGACAGCTAAAAAAGGCAAAGTGACAGCTAAAACAGTCAAAGTGACGGCAAAGTGACACCTAAAACAGGCAAAATGACAGCTAAAACAGGCAAAATGACAGCTAAAACAGGCAAAATGACAACTAAAACAGGCAAAATGACAGCTAAAACAGGCAAAATGACAGCTAAAACAGGCAAAATGACACCTAAAACAGGCAAAATGACAGCTAAAACAGGCAAAATGACAGCTAAAACAGGCAAAATGACAGCTAAAACAGGAAAAACTACAGCTAAAAAAGGCAAAGTGACAGCTAAAACAGGCAAAGTGACGGCAAAATGACAGCTAAAACAGGCAAAATGACAGCTAAAACTGGCAAAATGACAGCTAAAACAGGCAAAATGACAGCTAAACTGGCAAAATGACAGCTACAACAGGAAAAACGACAGCTAAAACAGGAAAAATGACAGCCAAAACAGGCAAAGTGACAGCTAAAACAGGAAAAATGACAGCTAAAACAGGAAAAATGACAGCTAAAACAGGACAAATGACAGCTAAAACAGGAAAAATGACAGCCAAAACAGGCAAAGTGGCAGCTAAAACAGGAAGAATGACAGCTAAAACAGGCAAAATGACAGCCAAAACAGGCAAAATGACAGCCAAAACAGGAAAAATGACAGCCAAAACAGGCAAAATGACAGCCAAAACAGGAAAAATGACAGCTAAAACAGGCAAAATGACAGCCAAAACAGGCAAAGTGACAGCCAAAACAGGACAATATGAGTTCAAATTATCAGAACAAAGCTCAAATAAGCTGAAATATGAGGAGCTAAAAGTTAGTTTAGCTAAAAAAAAAAAAAAACTGTAGCAAAAAGCAGAACAGCTAAAACTACAGCTATATTCTAAACTTTGCTAAATAATAGCTAGAAGTTAAATACAGTATAGCTGAACTGTAGCTTCAATCTAAAACCAGCTAACAGTAACTAAAAGCAACAGTCACAAAACAGTGGTTAAAATTAGCAAAAACCAAAAATAGCAAAATAGTAACCGTAGCTTAATTTTGTTAGCTAATCTGTAGCTAAAAGCAGAAAAAGGCAAAACATTAGCTAAAAATAACACTAGCAAAATTGGTGCTAATATTAAATAAAACGGTAAAAGGATCTAAACACACACATATATAACTAAGTACAACAAATGTTCAAATTAGTTAAACCATAGCCTAAACCTAAAAGTTGCTAATCTGCAAAAGTGAAAAATAACAAAACAGTAGCTAAAAACTTACATGATAAAATTGTAGCTTATATACCGGTACAGTAAAATCTGCTAAACAAGTCACTTAAATTAGCTAAACTGTAGCTTTATATTAAAATTAGCTAACTGCCAGCTCAAAGTCTGAATTAGCTAAATCATAGCCAAAACATAAAAGCAGCAAATATCTAGCTAAAAGCAAAAAAGTAGATAAAAACTAACATGCACAAATTTGTAGCTTACATAAAATCAGCAAAACAGTTGCTTGAAGTAGCTAAACTGCAGCTTTATTTTTTTTACAACAGTGTTTTCAGTCAGAGGCTTCTTCAGACCCGCTGCAAGATTCAAGGATTCAAGGTTCTTTATTTGTCATACACACATGTGGTGAAACAAAATTGTACACAGGTCCCAGTTACATCCAACAAAAGTATTCAAATGTAAAAGAAAAACAGTAATAAGATATGAACTAAGATAAACGAACAGCAGCACGAACATGAGTCTGTGTGAGCAGATGAGCACAAATGAACAAAACAGCATGAAAGAGATCAGCAGCAACATGAAACAGATCAGCAGCAACATAAAACAGTTACATTTATATAGTGTGCATAATATATATATACAGTACATATATATAGCATATAGTGTGTATATATACTGTATACATATAGTCCCTTTGAAAAAAAAAATCAAAGCACAGAAAGGCCAGAAAACATAAAACAATTTAAATATTATTATTTTTATGGCCTTTGTGTTCTTTAGTTTGTTTTAAAAAATCACAAGACATTAAAATATGTATAAAAAATATTAGTATGTATATTATATACACTATAGTGTACATATTTTTTCATTTCTACAATTAGATCTGAAGTTGTTGAAAATGTTTGATCCAGTGAAAGTGGGGGTGGGGGGTAAATTTACATTTTTATTAGTTTTATGAAATATGGGGGCTGCAGTAGCTTGATGGTCAGTGCCGCGGCCTTATAATCCTGAGGTTGCGAGTTCGAGCACAGGTTGCATCCAGAAGGGCATCTGGTGCAAAACAAATGCAAAATCTTTCATGCGAGTTGGCTCGCTGTGGCGAGTCCTGAAGAAGAGCGTGGCTGAAAGAAACTACTACGGTAGTTTAATGAGAAGGACCAGTTTGGGAGTGAAGGATAAAGTCTGAATTTCTTTTTGCTGCCTCGACAGTTGAATGTTTTTCTTTTTTGTGAATCCTACTAAATCCAACAGTTAAGTCAGGTCCTCTGGAGAAACATTTTGTCTTCATCCAAAAGACCTCATCAGAAGACACAACAAACTCAGTGTTGTAAAGAAGCCGTCCAGAGGACCTGACTTAACTTTGCTGGATGTTTCTACCTGGATTATTGAATCAGAATCTGGATCAAGCTCCTGAGTTGTTTGGAGCAGACGCAGTGCAGCTGTCAGTCTGATCTCCATGAGTTCACTGGACTGACAGGCAGAGCAGCTTCTTTATGTCCAAGTTTAAATCCCAATTTCTGCTTCAGTGCTGTTTTTGTCTGGATTTCTTTCTACTGGGAATTTTTGTTCCAAGTTCACACAGGCCTAATGTGAGACAGAGAAACTAAACCTGAACACTCTGAGATCCTGAACACGTTGAGGTTTACGACTCGTCAAAGACAGCAGGAGCAACAGGGAACAGAAACCAGCCTGGTGGCAGTCCGGACAGATTAAAACCTGAAACATCGTCATATTTAATTCCAAGAGCGCATTCGAAAACACGTGGGACACTTTCTCAAGTCCAAACCTTGGTGAATCACAGCTGAATGCTAACAGAAGTTTGAGGTTGAAATGTCATGAACAAGATTTTTTCATGCAAAGGTTGTGGGACTTTAAAACAAAATTAATTTTAAGATTAAAACTCACATTCACTTGAGTCAGTATATCAGAGTTTAGATGAACTTACAAGTTTTATAAACGCTCCTGTTGACGAGAAAAGAATCACCCACTGATGAAAATCCAATTGACATAAATGCTAATCCTGTTAGCATGATTGAATCTGTGGCCTTCAGAAAAGCACAAGGACTCTGTGTTCCACACAGGATTTATTAGATTTGCTGGCTGCTGATCTTTATGTGAGCCTGGAAGAAAATACACAAACATAAAATAGAGCAGAATAGACTTTTACCTGTTCTTCAGCTGGAACGTTCACGTTGTTGCTATAAATACTGATCAAGATAAAGACGAAGAGATGCAAAAAAAAGCAACAAAGGCACAAAACAGAACAAAATAAATTATAGTAGTAAGGAGAGGAGTTCTGAGAGAAGAATAAACTTTTATTTTAATCAAGAAGACTTTCAGAATAATTAAAAAAAAAAGTTGAAAGTTACAAACTGAACGTAAAAATTGTTTCCTAAACAAACGATAAGAAACAAGAGCAAAGTAAAAATATGAAACAAAGCTTCACAATAAATTGTGATTTTATTATAATTAGAAGGTGATTCTTGTGAAATAAAATGACCTCAAAGCTAATAAATAAATAAATAAATAAAAGCGAACAGCTGTGGTTTTATAATTAAAGCTGCTGCGTTAATACTTTTCAAAGCTGAGACCATGAACCTCTTTGGGTTTTCTGCAGCAGATAAATGTGTTTGTAAATGACCTTCAGCACAGATGCTCATATCATCCGGAGGAGGAGGAGGAAGACAAAGGAAGGAGGCTCTCAGGAAAGCCAAAGCCTTTCCGGATGTGTCTCGGCTCAATAAAGCGGTAATATGAGGGGCACATGAACGACACAAAACTCAGAGCTGAACACAGACACAGATCTGAGACTTTCTGATCTTTGCTGTGAAGCTGAAACCACAGACAGTATTTTAATGACTTCACATTCTGTTAATATTTACATTTTCTTTGATGTTTTTCCACAAAGATTTGGCTATTTTAATAATTTATCTATAAAAAATGTAAAAAAAAAAACGTGTATACTTTTCAATATTTAACTTGACTGACAAACATTTCTAGTATGCTTCTTGTAGCTTAGCCTTTAGGTACAACTTAGCTAGTTTTGTATTTTGGCTGAAATTTATCTAATTATAGCTTTTGGTCATGATGTTGCTAATTTTAGCTTTTAGGTACAGTTTTGCTAATTTTAGCTTTTAGGTAAAAAAAAAAGAAGCTAGTTTTATATTTGGGCTAAAATTGAGCAAATTAAAGCTTTTGTTCATGGTTTTGCCTTTTAGCTTTAGTTTGGTGAAATTTTAGATTTTAGCTACAGTGTTGCTGACTTTACCTATTAGCTATAAATTTAAGCATTTAGCTACAGTTTTGCTAATTTGAAGTTTTTGCTATGGTTTTGCTATATTTAGACTTTGGCTATGATTTTAGCTAATTTTACCATTTGATTATGTTTCTAATTTTTGCTCTTAGCCACTAATTTGAAAATGTAACTTTATGTACAGTTTTGCTAGTAGCATTTTTAGCTACTATTTAGCTAATTTTATCATTTGACCACGATTTTGACACATTTAGTTATTAGATTCAGTACCGCTGGTTGTAGCTTTTAGCTCATGTTGCTAATTTTAGCTATGATTTAGGTAATTTTAGATCATATTTACAGTTTTGGTAATTTTACCTTTGTACTGTATATGGTTTTGCTAGTTTTAGCTCTTGGGTACAGTTGTGCTAGTTTTTGATTTTGGCAACAATTTTGCAAGTTTTACTACCATTTGAATAAGGTTTTGAACGTTTCTCTCTGAAGTGATATTTAAATTGATCAGAACACGGAAACGACTCCAGTCTTAAAAACAACCAGGATCTTTTCAGCGCGTTACAAAGCGATGACTAAACGTCGTCTTTGTGACTTTAAATCTGTCATCACATTTCAACAGAAGGGTTCAGCCCCCGACAGTAAAAACGAGCCGTTACTGTATTTTTACCGCCACTTCCTGTCTGCTCGACGCAGAATAACAGACTAACAGCTGGAGGTGTGAAATTCCAGTCATGTCTTCTTCACGCACGTTTTAAACGCCTAATTTACT
The DNA here is from genome assembly GCA_031762415.1 of Simpsonichthys santanae. Taxonomy (NCBI): domain Eukaryota; kingdom Metazoa; phylum Chordata; class Actinopteri; order Cyprinodontiformes; family Rivulidae; genus Simpsonichthys; species Simpsonichthys santanae. Next base: position 20,004,791 of record JARVLU010000179.1, on the reverse strand, counting down.
GACAGATGCTGCGCCCTGGGGAGCTGCTGCGAGGCCCGGATGTTCAGCTGAGCTGATTCGTGTGGAGTTACGAGGCAGAAAATGGAGCAGGACTGAAAGCTGACTGCTGAGCGTTAAAAGAAACAACAAACAAGTAAAGAGTCAACATTTAAAGCGTTTAATAGAACTTTTATCAACCGTTTTCAGATGATTAAAACTCCTGTGTTGGTTCAGTCACAAATCAGAGGCAAACACAAGTTGGGAAAAAGGTTGAACATCCAAGAGAGGAAAATAATAAAAAAAACATTTCTAAATCTTTAACTGTTAGATGACAGAAGTCATGGGCTCATAACTGAAACCAGAAAGATGTTCATTTTCTGGGAAAATGCAGCATACATGACTAATGAAAAGGTGAATGTGAGCTGGAAACCAGTTTAACTTTTAATGTTTGTTAATTTTTTTAAAACAAGAAGAGAAACAGAGCAGCAAGACAGAGAGAAAATGTGCATCAGAAGACAAACAAGGACACATGATTAAAAGTAAAAAAAGAAAACATGAACACAAACCATGACACAAGGAAACAAACAGAGCAAGTACCGTATGCTGAAGTCGATTTTAAAGAACAAAGATTCTAAAGATTTTTAATACTTAATACATTAAAATAAGAAATAAAATTAACAAATATTTCAAAAAGTACAAAAGTTAAAAAATACAAAAGCTGGAGCCACGATGCCCCAAAGGAGCTGAACGTTCCGATACCTGAGCGGCTGAAATGGCTTAAAGAATACTGAGGTAGTTACAGGTGCTGAGTCAGTATCCACACAATGCTGAGTCATAATTGGATACGTTTGGCAGTACTCAAGACATCAGTACTGGTAGAGTACATGAATATTAGCTTTGTGAGCGTGCACCAGCTCAAACATAAAAGTTAAAAACAAGCACATTTCTTTGCAACCTTGTTAAACATTTAGTATTTTAGGAAAACAGCATAAATCTCTTTCATGAATTGAAACGAGGTAGAAAACATCATTTACACTGCAGATCTTTGGTGATGTGCAAATCCAGCTTGAACGTTTTATCCCCGCAGGAAACACGACGTTTGAACTTGAAAATAAAATGTTTTCTAAAAACTCGGGCTTGATTTTCCCCACAGGCTGCCCGATCAAAATATGACTTAACTGACCGTCAGCAGAGAACTGCTGAGTCATGTCGCTGTTTGCTACATTTTGGTACTTAAATAGAGATGTACAGTAGTCCCTCTTTACTTCACCGTTCGCAGACTCGCTCTTTCGTGGTTTTTCAAAGTTGGACATGACACACAACTGGCTGATTGATTGATAAGCCGCTGAAGCAGCAAGGATTGTTGATTTAGCACCTGCTGCACCTATGTGCAGCCCACAGGTGCAGGGAGAACCCCCCGCAGCATGTCATGATCTCCGCTCTCTGCCAGCGATTGCAGCGGAGAAGTGGGCGTGGACAAGAGCGCTGGCAGAGAGTGGAGATCATGACATGCTGTGCTCTTTTAGAGCATTTAGTTTAGAAACATTGTTTAAAATATTTCAAGTGTATGGGAAGGGTTTATAACGCCTTTATATGTATATATACAAATACCAAAATAAACTACCACTTGTACTGCTATCCCTACTTCGCGGTTTTCCACTTATAGCAGGGGTGGAGGGTGGGAACAGAACCCCCGTGATAAACGAGGGACTACTGTACTCATTTTTTACCCAGAGGTACTTTGATCTCAGTTTGACGCTTTTAACTGCAACACGTGGCAGCGACTGATTCATCGAGCTGAAGATCCAGAGATCAGACAGGAGGAGCAGAAAGAAAAAAAAGTTTGAAATTGTGCGCAAGAGTGAGAATAATTTAAAGGAGATTAAAGTAAGAATGCAAAAAGAAAACATATTAAACACTGACGACTGGTAATGAGGAGAGTCTTCAGTGAGCGCGCTCAGAAGAGCCCAGTGATCTCCTCGGTGACCGGGTCCAGGTCTATGTCGTAGAAACAGGGTCGGGTGGGGAGGCCTGGCATGGTACTCATCTAACGGAGGAAAAAAATAATAAAAACAAGATAAAAGTTATAAAGATATCAACTTTATGATGAGCTGTTTTATTGGATAAACTTTAGAAAGTAAAAATCAGTCACTCATGTCGACTTTAAATTAACAAGTTTCCATTAAATACGTCGTGATTTTTTAAAATTCTTTCACATAATTCAGGAAAAATACATCTTAGATTTTTGGCACGTCACATAAATCTGTCAAAGAATCAAATGAAAAGGGGAGATTACAATCTACACAAGAACCAGAACCACAGATTAAATCCTTCACCACAACACAGCTGGTCTAAAACCAAAGAAAAGCCCACACCTCGGCGTCAGTACCCATCATTAGACGGAGCAGGACCGGCCCCCACAGCTCCAGTATCAATAATCCAGACTCGTTTAGATCTGTGAGGCCTTGTTCTGACTCCAAACAAGATTAAAAGCAAAAACAACTGGACTTTATGTGTAACTGAAGACGTTTTGCTTCTCATATGAGGAGCTTTCTCATTTCAAAGAACACAGTGTGAGGTTCGAGTTATAAAGTGAGTAAAACTAGATGCATATGCAGATTGCCCTATCACTCCTCACATAGAGGTTCGTTAGGGTCTTTGTTAGTCTGAGTCACAGAGCAAAACGTCTTCATTTACAAAAAAGTCCAGTTGTTTTTGCTTTTAATCTTGTTTGGGTTTACCAGGATGACTGAGCATCGTCACCAGCGTTTGTTCTGACTGTCGACAAAACGTCCAGCTGACGGGCAGCAAGTGGGTCATGGTCCTGACCAGAACTAATAGATCAACCTCAAAACTTCCTGTCTGTCAGAGGATCGCACCCGAGTCTGTCTCCGACACAGAGCAGCTCAGAGAAACCACAAATACAAACAGGAGAGACAGCAGATTTGAATTAAATTAAATTTTTATTTTTCAGTCAGTGACGGAGGAGGATGATGACGGTCCAGATGTTTACATACACTGTGTACAAAGACAGAACTGTTGTTCTTATTTTCGGACTGTAAGTCAGAATAAAACCTCAGTTATGATTCCAGAAAACATTTTTATTTGCTAAATGCCTGAATAATGACAGAGAACTTTTAATCACTTTAAAAAAAGTCACAAGTCGACGTGCCCTTTTTTTTTTTTTTTTTTTTTGAGTGTTTGGTAGAATTATCTTTAAATTGTCTGATTTGGATCAAACATTTTGGATTTCCATCCACAAGCCCCTTACGGCAGTTTGCTGCACTTTTGTCCTGTCCTCCTGACAGAACCGGTGGAACTGAGTCTGGTTCGTAGCTTTTCAAGTCTGCTCGCAGATTTTCTCTCGGACCGAGTTCAGGTTTTTGTGATGAACTTTTTTGTTCTTATAGAACTTTGAAACTAATCCTGCAGTCTGCTTATTGACTAATGTCCTGAGACGTTGCTTCAAAATATCCATCATGATGCCATCAAATGTGTCTCTCCTGCAGCAAAACACCCCCACAACATGATGATGCCATCTCCGCACTTCACAGTTAGGTCCATGATCTCAGGCTTATCCTTTTCTCTCTAAATGTAACAGCAGTCATTGTGGCCAAACAGTTACAGGTTGTCCCCGGTTTACGGCGGACTTGGTATACGGCGTTTCGCGTACACGGCCGGCGCGCCCCAGTGACGTCATCAACCCGTGCGGACTTTTTTTGCAGCGTTTTAGCATTTTTTCGTTTTTTT
>JARVLU010000179.1:19941526-19971910 GCA_031762415.1 Simpsonichthys santanae | reverse complement strand
TTATAAGACTGAGCTGAATACAGCTCCTCAGACTGAAGAAGTCTTTCGGAGGAAAGATGAAACGTTTCTACAATTTTATTTTTTATTTATTTATTTTTAATGTCCAGAGGACTAGACATAACTTTTTTTTTTTTTTTTAGTTTTTTTCTCCGTGGATTATCGAGCATGCATCAGGGTAAATAAGTTGTGCTAGTGTGGTAAAAGGATAAGGCTGCAGGGAGAGGATGAGAACTTCATGTCTGTATCTTTGTAACTCTCCCCCTTTTCTTTATGTTTAGTGTCTGGAGTCGTGGATTTAGGAGTTAGGAACGTGAGTATCAGTGTGCGTGTCTTAGGTCTTTGAAATCTGCCCAAGTTCAACTAGGGAACTCTGTGAAGCTGTCTGCATGTCCTACCTCCTCCATGGGTATGACCTGGGCATAGCCCCCTCCCGCAGCTCCCCCTGGGCATAAAGGAGAGGTAAAACAGTCAGAGGAAGACAACAGGACAAGGTCTTTCAAAGGAGCAGTGCTGTGTGTTGGACTCTAAACGAACTACTCCACCCAGGAGAAACATTTATAAAAGCATGGGACGTTAACTTCACGCAGAGAAAGAAAGTTTTTTACATTGTTACTTTGAACATTCCTAACTTGATTATTAGGCACCACTGTCTCGGCCTGCCATGCTGTAAAACAGATCAGCTAATGATATGAAAGGCAACAGTCAAAAACATTCCTTACAAAACAGTATTTCAAACATTGTTTTTAGAAAAGCAGAGACTTGGAACGGCCATCTTGGCAAACAGTGTAATAAAAAGACAGGAAGATAAAGACATTTCAGAGATAGTGCAATGCTAGACAACTAAAGACTTGTGTATTCACTGCTGACCTTTAACCCCAAAGGTGGGTCCTTGTGAAGGCTGTCTCAGACAAGCAAAGGAGTTGAGCTTAAGGTGAGCAGACATGGCCTGGACCAGACCGATGGTCACTGTGCTCTTACCCTCACCCAGCGGAGTTGGAGTTATACTAGAAACACAAACAAGGAGGTATGACAGCATGGTGCTTGACATATAATAATAGTCTGTAAAGAAAAAAAAAACACATGATTTATTGCAGTCTATCAAACCAGTGGAATATTGCGCTCACTGAGATAGCAATGATAATAAATTTGCAGATCTAATTGGACGTAATTCAACAAAGTTGTTGCTCATGTGACATGCTGACAGGTGGCACACTCACCCGGCAACCAGGACATATTTGCCATCAGGCTGCGAGCGGAGGCGATCTAACAGGGACAGGTGGACTTTAGCTTTGTTCCTGCCATAAGCTTCAAGCTCCTCCGGCAGCAAACCAATTTCCTCAGCAAGCTGATCCACAGGTTTAGGAGTCTGAGCTCTGGATATCTGTATGTCACTGACACAGCAGACAAAAACACATCAAATGATTTAACTAGACAACAACCAGATTTATTTTAAAGCACTCAATGTATTTAACCTAATCACAAACTGCATTTAACAGTAATCATGAAAATCAGTTAAGCCCATCAAGGTAAATGTAGGTGGATGTGTAAATCTTTGCCTTGGCACAGGGGTCAGGGGTTGCAGTTGAAGGTTATGGAGATGCCAGGGTCTGTACTGCTGCTTCTGGAGCCATCGACTGCAGCTATGAATCACATTCTAATAGATAAAAAGAAATAAGATCATTGACCGTCAAAGAATAAGACAGAAAGAAGGTTTAAGGATACTGGAAAAACGAGACATACCTGGGATCTGTAAGCAGCTGTGAGGAATCCTAACCCAGATTTTGAGGAAAAACATAAATCATCATCTAAAGAGGAAAATAGAAGGCATGTAAGAAATTGTTTGTACAAATATACAAACAGTAAAATCTCCACAGAAAATGAGCATATAAGAGGATGCACATCATTGTCTAATTTATAATCTCATTTAATGTTCCCTGAAAGATGAGGAGCAAGCAACAGTTTAGATTGTCTAGATCTGATTGTCGTTGTTGTTCACTGTTGTCATCACTCTTTGTTAAAATTCAGATCTCTCTTGTAAATGAGTCCCCGAGGCTCAATGGGATTAACCTGTCTAAATAAAGATTGAATGAAAATTATGCAATGACAAGATTTGAAACTCACTTAAGTTAATATGAAAAATGTTGTTTTATTTTTAACTCAGTTATTATTAAATGCAACATATTAATTCATCTGTACCTGGCTCCAGGGTCGACTCACACCGAATGATAACGGCTTCTGGTCGAGTCCAGGTGGGAGGAACTTCCACGTTTTCTGCACCTAACAGAACCAACACATCAGCCTGCGTCACCTGTTGAAAAAAAAAAAAGTAAATAAAATACAGTATGTAAATATAAACATATATGGAAAACATAAAACAAGGACAAGTCAAAGTAATCTAAAAAAAAACCACATGAAGAATAACTTAATCAGTAAAACTACTCGCTGCAGCTTTATTACAAGTAAACATTTTACGGTGCACTTTAAAAAGCGCACACTGCCGCCTTGTGGTCACTCTCTCACACTGCAACAAGGGTCTGAACTGACAAAAGCAACAGATTCATTCAGCACATAAAGATGAAAATGTATCACAAACTCATTTTATGTTAAGAAAGAAGATGTAAGACACTGACAAACCTGCTTCTGCAGATTCTTGGAGCTCCAGTGACTTGTATCTACTGCCATGCCACCTCTTTCAATCAGGCATTGTAGGATCAACCTGAGGGGTCCTTCTCCAACTAGCAACACGGATTTGTCTTTTAAAGGAGCATCTGTTTAAAAGTTTAAGATGTGTTCAACAATTGGCAAAGCAGACATTAATTATCAGCATTTACATTTATTCACCTACAGCAGAGGTCTGCAACCTTTACGATCAAAAGAGCCATTTCTGCCCCTTCCTTCACTAAATTAAATGTGTCCAGAGCTGCAATGAGGTCTCTCTTGTAAATGAGTCCCCATGACCCAATGAGACTAACCTGTATAAGTAAAGATTGAATGGGGAAAAAAAAGCTACCATTGTCATTATCAACTAGTGGCCCATGGGCCACTTCAAGTTTGATAGAGGGAGCTTTACTGGCCAGTAGGTGTGAACTTATAAAACTAAAACATCAATTGATTCCTAACATTTATTGATATTTTTTACATTCTGAGACAAAAGAAAAGACTGGATCGCATCCATCCATTCATCAGTCTGTCCATCCATTATCTTTACTCGTTTCTTCCTTTTCAGGTTGCATGGGATCACTGGTGCCCATATCAAGGTCACAAGTCTATCACAGAAGACTGGAATCTTGTAAAGAAAAAAATTTACATTATGTTGCCCATTAAAAAAAAAAAAACTAAAACAATGAACTGTACAAGCTTATGTGTTTTATTTTTTTAATTGTGGAGAAATTGAGTATCCTACTTTCAAGAAAAAAAAGCATAAATTTAGAGTATAATTTACTCTTAGTATCCACATATTTGCAAAGGAAATGACAGGCAAACTGCTAAAACTAGACATTTTTTACTGTAACATCCTATAAAATTCAGTTTTGTGTTAGTTTTGGTCAAAGCTTGAAAGAGCCACTGTGGAGGGACCAAAGAGCCGCATGTGGCTCCAGAGCCATAGGTTGCAGACCGTGCCCTGACCTACAGCTATCAAATAGTAACAATAAATACATACTGGTACTTGTACAACATTCCTCATTAAGTGGCTTGTGTAAAAGTAAAATTTAGTTTGTATTTTTAGTTTAATTTAGCTTCACACTATTAAACTAACTTGTATCATATCTCTTGAACTTCTGTTATTTGTATAGAGACACGAAGAGCAACTGTAACTCTATATTGAGCAATTCAATTTTTTTTCTAAATAAATAAACAAACCTCAAGCATAAATGCAAACAATTCATTTAAAAGTTCAATCTTGACAATCGATTCTTCACTACACACTTCCGTTAGATAACGTGTTTACCCCAAAAAACAAACAAACAAAAAAAACCTTCTTCAGAAAAATCATTGGTAATTAAGAAAAACTTGAAATGGTACACACAGCTTCTGATTAAAAAAAATATATAAAACAGGTCTTAGCATGCCAGATTACTACTGTGCAGTACTGCACACCCAGTTTTATAGACTATAACTGTGTGGACATCAGGAGAATATCTTTAAAAACATCCGGAGGCAAACGTTTGCTTGATACGGTTTATTCTATTTTTCACAGTCCAGCCTCATCATCAGTTTTCAGTAACAGAGGAGGTAAGTGCTGATGTCTTGGTTTGTATCTGAAGCCCTTATCACTGCATCCTCTCAGATTTAACTGACCTCACCGCGTTTTGATTGAGTGTGTTAGTTCACGAGGGGTTGAAGGTTTACATCAGTACAAATTGCTGTGCTTACTGCTTGAAAACCGCAAGGAAAAAGAAATAAAGATGGCTGCTGTACAGCATTGTGGTGTATGAAAACATTGTAGGATTTTGGACAAATAAGCATAACATTGCTAAACCGACTCAAATTTTTACATTTGAAGCTCCTTCAAGCACTTCACAGAAAGTGTTTACAATTTCAAAACATTGGTTAAATATAAATGTTTTCTTAGCAGAAACTTACCACGTTTCCCCAGAAGATCTAAAATAGCGCCGGCTATTGGAGGCACAAAACTTTTACTCAGGTCTCCTCGCACCAAACGGCCCATATTCAAATCTGTCAGGCTATAATAAGACAGAAAAAATAAAAAAATGTTTAGAATAACTTGGATATAAATATTTTTTACATGCCAAGACATTTTGACTTTTTTTTGCCATATGGCAAGATTTAATTTAGAATAAAAGCATCTTCGTAATCCAAGGGTTTTACCCTTCAACGTCCTTCTCTGGACTGAGCATGTTGAGCACCCGACTGGTGAGAAAAGCTGGAGGGAGGTGGAGGTAGATCCCGTGCACCTTAGGGTCACTGTTGAGCTTTAGCAACTCTGCTACAATCTACAGTCATACACAGGGAGAGAAAAAGAGCAAAAATATGTGAAAGTAGAGCAACACAAAAATCATCCACGGTCAACTAAACTCATCCCACAGATACCGGTAACTTCCTACTAAAAGGGTCAAAAAGAAGCCCCAGCTAACCTAACCTGGTTCTTCCAAGTTTCAGCTACATAGCATTGAGTAATACACAAAGCTATTAAATTAATCATTATATTGTGGCTAAACAGCAATAAAAGCTGTTGTACAATCACTTAAAAAATGTATTTAAGGAACTGAAAATAGCAACCACTGTGAACACATGCCACACAGAGAAACAAACAAAAGGTCAATTGTGTGAGAACTTACCAAAAAAAAAAAAAAAAAGATATTGAGCAAATACTTCAGCCAGTTTCACTTACATCATCTTCACTGCACTCCTTTGTCAAACACATCTGAGTGACCATCAGGCCAATCTGTGGACAAGAAGATATTTACAGGAAACCACTCTGCTAATTTAGTTAAATTAGTCAAAATTAAAAATCACAAAGTAGAACTGTCAAAAAAAACATTACCTTGCTTGCAATTTTCTTATTGATCTCCAAAATGTTATCATCGTCACCTGACTGAGATATAACACATAAGGTTGAGCAAAACGGATATGCAGCGATATCCGTAAAATAAGATACTACCAACGTCTAACGAGATAAATAAGGTCAAGTTCATTCAGTCAGTCAAAGTAAACAGACTTTGATTTTTGAGGGGGAGGGGGTAATTTTTGTTCAAGAGCTTTAAAATATTTTTGTGCTTTTATTTAAGTGAATAAATCCTTCAGTACTTCTGTCTATCCTTAGCTTACCTGCAGAATGACTAACAAAGGCTGGACTTCTGGATTTCTTCCTAGTAGAGTCACCTTTGCTTCCTTAATACTCTGAATCACCTCCCTGAGAAAATTAAAAATACAGTATGGTGGTTAGCTCTGTCCACTTACCAACAAAAGTTACACATATAAACACAGAGTACAAATTTGATGGAAAGGGAAGGGAACAAACAATTTTAGATTGGCTCTAAAACCAAAGCAGACCAAATCAAAATAATATTATATATTATTATTAATATAACAATAATATAACAAAAATGATAAACTTGGCGTGAAGATAAACCACTAGTTTATAGAGAAAAAAAAAAAAACAATCAAAAGATTAAAGCTAAATACTGTACAGTCTCTCACACAGTGACTGCTGGATATGGGCACCACTGACCCCCATAACCAGAAAGGAAGAAGCAGGTTAAGATAATGGATAGTATTTTATTTATATTTCTGTGTATATTTTGTCTTATAGCCCTGTAGCAAGTGTGGCTCCAGAGGTACTGTATTTACCTATCCCACAATGCAGAGCAAAACTATAGTTTTATTTTAAATTAACTTAATGGCAGGTGTACAAAGTTGTATATTTCTGTTATAGATCATCTTTATACCAAACCTCTACCCCCATTGCCCTCAATCTAAAATCTAGGTTTACAGTGCAGTAGTCCCTCGCTACTTTGCGGTTCATTTATCGTGGGTTCGCTATATTGCGGATTTTCAAAGTAAGATTGGACATGACACAGTTGGCTGATTTATGGGTTGTTTATTCAAAATAAATTATTTTCAATGATTTTGCACCATGTGTGAATCTCACAAGTGCAAGAGAGAGCTCCCTCCTGCAGCAGATCTCTTTCTCTGCAATGCACACATTTCTCCTGATGCAGCTTTGTGAAGGGTTAATTAACCCTTTGCTGTCCAGATGCACCAATCAACATTTGTCTTCCAACTTAAAATTCAAAGCATGTCATATCGTGAAAATCATCATAATCATAAAATATAAAAAAAACATGCTAAAAGTTATTTTTTAATTATTTTAGAACTTCTATGTTCAGTTGTTTCAATGTACAGTAATTGCTCAAGTACATTTCTGCTCCGTGCAGCAGAGCTGAAGCCGTGTGACATCTCTTTGATGTCCTGCTGCACTTCTCTGCAACATTTTAAATAAACAACACATGCTGTATGGATTGTTTATTTAAAATGTTACAGTATTTAAATTTAAACTGTTTATTTAAGGAGGGAGATTGGGAGTAACAAGTGATGAGTGTATACAGCCTGGCACGTCATGACAAAGTTTACTGAACTTGGACTACTTTATCCCTACGTAGTGATTTTCATTTGTCGCGGGTGGGCGTGGACCCGAACAACCGCGATAAACGAGGGATTTTAAATATAGTAAGCTCAGCCGCGGCCCGGATATTTCCCCCGGGCCGCCAATTATCCAAGATGTAGTTTTTCTCTTCAGCAGCAGACAAAATACCACAATAGACTGGGAGAAGACCGAGCTGAAATACTATATGTCAAGAAATGTAAACATGGGCTTCATCAAGTCTATCTTTAGAAAACTTCATGCAAGATCCATTGTTTTTAATTATCATCTAAAATGTATTATTTAAAGCCTTAAGTCACGCTATTTTACCATATAAATGTGGTTTTGCAAACACTTTTTTAAGGGTCGAGCTTTCCTGCACCAGACAGCATTTCCTCTGGTTCCTGTTAAATCACCGCGTGCTCGGTAACAACACAGAGAGGTTACATCAGCTGGCTCGAGTCTGATTACACAGAGCGCGTGCAGAGCTGGCTGTTAGCCAAAAGGACACAAAAAGCGGGTGATATTAACCACGCGCTGGTTAACGTTTGGCAAAAATTACATTGCCCCCCACCCCCCACAAAAAAGTGAAGTAAAACATAAATAAACTCATTCATGCGCTTCATTCCACATACATTTTTATGTCTTACTTGTTGAATTCCGACCAGGTTTTGTCTTGTTTGTCGAAGTTCGCCGTTCGGCTCGTGCCGCCGCTAACCGTCCGAAGTGCTACCCGGTGGTCGGTCACCGCAACCGGCAAGCATCTCCGCGACAGACCGCTGAATCTGCTTCCTGGACGGGATGTGTACGGCCGAAGACTTCCACAAGCGCTGCGGATTGAAGCCAACTTCATGGTCACTTTTTTGTTTCTTGGTTTATAGTTCCCTGTTTTTGATGCTCAACGGGCAGTTGGCGAAGTTCCTCCAGGAGAAAGAGAAGAAAGTTGTGGTTGTTGAACATCAATGGATGTCTGTCGCCTTCAGGGGCAGTCGGAAAATTAACAAATCACATGAACTATCGGATGCGGTTTCAAAGGAATGCATGCATGTCAAGTAGTCAGCCTACCACAGCCTCCTACGATACTTTTAGATTAGTTTTATCATTACTGTTAGGTCATCTATAATTTACGAGCTTAGTCTATTCATCAAAAGCATACACAACACAATCAACATGCTATACCACGGTCATCGGGAGCTACTTATTGAAAATCCGAGGGATATTTGAAGGCATCAGTTCAGCTTTCTACAGGCCAATGAAAACTAACTGTTTTGATTAACAACACTATCTGATAATCTAAACAAAAATATGTAATAGTTTATTTTTTACACAAGACTGTGAAATGCAGCAATCAAAACAGTGTTATATTAAAAAAAACATCAAGATGCCAAAAAAATAGGGCAAAATACAGTACTACAAACAAGAACCAATTCGGAATTTTCAAGTGACCTTACACAACATTTAAAGTTTCTCCAATGAAATTCAAGAGGAAAACTTCAAATCCTGTTGCAAGGTGTTGAAGGCTACAGCAGCAAAGTAAGAGAAGCAGCAAAGTAAGAGAGTCCTTTGGGCCAAGGTCAGTGCACTAAGGAGATGCTACAGGTAATGAGGGCCTGGGAGCGTAAGCTGTAACTGGAATATTGATGTGGCCTGTGAGGAGATATAAATACAGCAGACATAGATACATTTATATGTTCACTTAAGGTTTAAATTAGAAATCATTTAATAATTCAAGCCAAGTCATGTTTAAAATCAGTCTTTTTTATGACAAATAATAAAAAGTCGCTCCCAAACATAAAAAGCTTTCTGGAGGCCTGCAATGCCCTTTCCAGTTGACCATATGAGAATAAACTTATTTTATCACTACTTTGATCAAACAAAAGTCCAGAATGTTTTTATTTTACAAATTAAACGTTGCAAGAATGCTTTTGTCAGTTGTTATTATAATCTAGTAGAAATAAATTCAGAGGGAAATATCTTTATTTATTTATTTTTTGCAATAGAAATAAAAAGAGGCACCAAAAATTAGCTTTTTCTTGCCAAATACATTATTTCTTCTCAAAAGTGTCCACCAGTGGTAATGTAAATCAGATACAGAATCAGAATCAGCTTTGCACCGAAGCACAGTGAAATTACATTTCAGTACAGCCCGTCTGAGAGAAACATAAACAAACAAACATGGGGAGACGGAGGTGACTGAGGCCGCCGGCCTCAAGAGGTGCAGCCTTTTGGGATTCTAGGTGTGAAAAAAAAAAGACCTCAGCACATAAACAGCAACATACAAGACAAAGAGCAAAGTAGGAGGGAGGCAGGAGCAGGAGGGAAACATGTCCGTCCTCGACGAGAGCAAGCAGGAAGAAGGAGGCAGAAATACAGAAGAAACACCTAAAATAACTTGTGTATGGAACATGCATGGTTCACGAGTTTTACTGAGTAGTATTTGCGTCCGTGGGAAATTTGATCCTCCGCTCCAAAACATATTGGTGTGTTTGTTTTTTTCTACATCAAAACTTTTCACGCCACCCTGTCATTCCACATTAAATAGCTTCTTTACTTTCCATGACTGGTAAAGTTATTTCATTTTATAGTAAAAGGTAAACAATGTTCTAAAAACCGACATATTGTTTGACAACACATCATGGAAGATAATTTTCAAATTTAGAGAAAGTGAAGTAATCATTGAGATACATTCACATGTGGTACCTATTGCATCTCATGCCTTCTAATTGTGCAGTATAAGACGTGACATGTTAAGCAGAAATATATACAGTATACTGTTTCTTCCTGAGGGGGAAAAATGAAATGCTGAATGAAGGATGAAGTTCATCATGAGACAGTCAACAAAATCCACTCAGGAGACTCAGTCACCTTTGTCTCCCCATGTTTGTTATATTTGACATATTATTTTAACATAAAGGACATAACATACTATATACTGTATGTTTTAATTGCTAATTTAAGTAAAAGACAATGTATCTGACAAATTATGAAAAACACTTGATTAAAATAAATACATTTTGTGTCTGTCATTTTTAAATGCCTATGTCAGGCAGCTTGACAAAATTATGAATTATGAAGCAGGGTAAAAGGTCTAAACTATTCCCTACGGATACAGATAAGACAAAAATGCACTTTATTTAATGAGCAAAAAGTGGAAAATAGAAAGTCATCATCCAACAAAGTTAAGTCAGGTCCTATGGGCGGATTCTTCTTTGTTGAAACATTTCATCTTTTGGATAAGACGAAATGTTGTTATATTGTTACTGGGATTGTTGAGCATATGAGAAATTCATATGTGCAAGAAGCTGGTTAAACCACATTGGTCTGTTCTCTTCCTCTATACCTTGCAAGATAAAGTGACAGGTGTGTTTGGGAAATCTTTAGTCACCTGTAGTTTCAGCACAGTCTTGGCTCTTTTGCATGCCGACAAGCATCACCGTCATTAACCTCCCACCCAAAATGGATAAATCCCCCCAAGTGACAGTAGCTCTAAAGTCAAATGACCGGAGACCTGCTCAGCTTCTGTCACTGCACACACCTAGTTTACTGCTGCTGAAGCTACAGGCGTCACCAAGAACAAACCAACCGGACTTCATTCCCCAAATCGAGTCTTTATTGTCATTCATGGCGTGGCACCGTCATCTGCTCTTACGAAACCCCTGAACAATTCCTTGTATTTTTTTTTTTTTTAGCTCCAAAGGCAGGAGCTGTACGCATGAGGGGAGCTTTGTTTTTCTGCTCGCAGTCTGGAGACGACAGCCTCGTAGTTGGAGGATGCTGCTGAGGCACTGCAGTCAGCTGACAACAAGGAACAACGTTTAATATCTTCAGATAAAACAGGTAACGAGCTTTAATTTTCATCAGGAAACCCAGAGTAGGACTAATGAATCATTAATAGTTTCTTCCTGAGGGGGGGAAAATGAAATGCTGAATGAAGGATGAAGTTCATCATGAGACAGTCAACAAATCCACTCAGGAGACTCAGCTAAGTATGGAAACAAGCTCTTTTTGAAAAAGTTTCTAAAACGTAGCTTGTTTCTATTCTTAGGCTACAATTTAAAAGTGTTTTTAATTAAATTGATACTTCTTTACTACGGTAACAGACATCTTCAGTCTGAAGAGCTGCAGCTCATGGTGTATGGACATTAAGCAAAAGAAAATACAAGAAAGCACCTTGTTCTTTAAGCTGCAGCTCCTCAGACTGAAGAGGTCTTTTGGATACAAGACGGAACGTTTCAATAAAAGAAAAATCTGTCCAGAGGACCTGATTCAACCTTTAGATTATTGAGCATGCATCAGCACATTAATCATGACCAATCCTAAACTTATTGTAGATCAGTTGAATAAATTATCTGAAAACTAACAGAGCACAGTATTTCTCAAATTGTTCCCAACTTCATAATGTGAGCCTTATCAATGTATTTTCACGACAAAACAGTTTAAAATGTTGCATTTACTTGTTTTTAGCTTTGACAAAAACTGTGTTCAACACAGAAATTTGATGGATCTCAGGACCTGAGATCCATCAAATTTCTGTGACACAGCTGACAATATAATTAAATCTCAGCTGAAAGCAGGGACAACAATCTTAGGTATGATGGAAGAGATTAAAATTTTTTTTCTTTCATTTCATGACCCATTTATGTTAAAAGTTAAACTGAATGCCTGAAGAAAGACGTCAGTCTCATCACAAGCTGTAGGAACTAGTTTGGTGAGAACTACCACTTTGGACTAGTCTCTGGAAAACCTGTTGGGCAGGTGATAGGTGGGTGGGTTAAACCAGAAGAAGAAGAAGAAGGAAAGGACATTTAAACTCTTTTTTAAAACTCAATTTTTTTTCTATCTGTTTTGGTTTGTCTGGTACTTGTTTACTTTTTAATAAAAAAAAAAAAGTTTTAGCATGTGCGGTGAAAGTAAAATCCCGGTGTCTTTCTCTTGACAGGCTGACTCATTTGAGTGTTTCTTCTCTCATCAATGCGCTTTGAAGGAACAAAAACCAGAGAAAGAAATCTATCTTGACGTCTGCGGTCGTCACTTTTCCGGTTCAAACATGAGGGACAGACTGAGTCACCTGCAGGAGTTGCACAGCGACGAACCCGAGTCACTGGAGTACGCCGAGTCCACCTTCTCCGACTCCTTCAGCAATGTCGACCTGGAAGAAGAGCTGCCCCATGAGGCGGTCATCTTTGACAACAGCCCCGCTCTCGCCGAGGTCTTTTCTCAATCTCAAGACATCCATCGAGAGGTCCAGCTCATCCGCGTTGAGGTCAAGAGGCTTCGGGAGCAGAATGCCCGAATGCTCCATGGTACGTCCAACATGAGCGCAATCAAACAGGACTCTAACGTCATCGGTGCCGACATAAAGAAGAGGGCCGAGGGAGTCCTACAACGTCTGCACACCATGGATGCAACGACCCACAAGCTAGAAGAAACGTACGGTCCAAACTCTGCCACCACCCGCATTGCCCGAACCCAGTACGCTTGCCTCAGCAACGGCTTTCGAGACGCCATGTTTGACTATAACGAGGCCGAGATGAGCCATCGTGAAAACTGCAAAGCCCAGATCATGAGGCACATGGAGATAGTGGGGCGTGACGTGACGGATGAAGAGCTGGAGAACATGATTGAGAAAGGCCAGCTGAGCGTCTTCACGGACAACGTGGTGAGCGAAGGTAAAACGGCCAAGTCGGCTCTGTTCCAGATAGAGAAGCGACACCAGGAGCTGATGGATCTGGAGAGCCGTATCAAGGGCATCCACGAGATTTTCCTGGACATTGCGCTGCTGGTGGAGGAGCAGGGCCCCATGCTGAACGACATCCAAACCAACGTTCAAAAAACGGACGCCAACTTACAAGACGCCCTGGTCAAACTGCGCACGGCTAAACGTCACGACAACAACAACCCATTTAAAAAGATGTTCTGCAGCTGCTTTCCATGTTATAACTGAGGACTGGAGAGAAAAAAAAAAAGAGTTGAGGGATGAAATGTCACAACTAAATTTATTTTGCTTTTGTTTTGGTCACAAGATATTTATGTGGCTGACAGAGAATTAATTGTTTCTCAAGAAATAAAATGGAGGTTTTGATGTAGGAGCGTGGAGAACAACTGTGTGTAGATTAAAGAACAAATGTGTGAATAATTTGTCACATTACTGTGTGACGTAGACAATGTTAAATTATTTTTATTTGGTTTAGCTTTTAGGATTTCAGAGGATTTAAACGTGTTAGCGCTGGGAATGCTGATCCTGAACAATACTTTCTGATCCAATACGAGGTAAATGAATGACCGTGTTACTGCCCTGATAAATATGGTTATTGTTTATTGTAAATGTTTTATCCATTATACTGTTATCCATAAATAATGATTTATTATAAGTAGCAAACAATATACTATCCTTAGATTTGATTCGAGAGTGCAATGAAAAACAAATTACAAACTAAATGAAGGTTTGCTGCAGAGAATAAACTGACACCCACCACTTAGTGGTTGTTTTTCTTGTCAAGGTCAAGATTAAGGTCAAAGTTTATTTACTGCCATTCGCGCCTCATGTTGTACATGTGGTGGAACAATATTGTGTACACAGGGTTCCAGTTATATCCAATAGAAGCATAAAATGCAAAGAAAAACAGCAATAAGATCTAAGATATGAACAAAGAAAAATACACTAAGATAAGAATACGTTACGCACCGATAGTACAAAAACAATATGCCGAACAGCAGCAGCAAGAACATGAGTCTGTATGAGCAGATGAGCATGAGATAAATCTGCAGCATGAGATCAACATGGACAATCAGCAGCACATATCATAATCAAGTGGCATTACAGTGATTTTTTTTCACAGTGATAATCCTGATTAGAGATTCATGAGTGTTTAACAGGCTCAGGGTAGAAGCTGTTCCTCAGTCTAGTTGTTCTTCACTTAATGCTCCTCAACCTCCTGCCTGAGAGGATGGGGCAAAAAGTGTGTGTGCTGGGTGAGTGGGGTCCTTCGTGATGCAGTTGTTGTAAATCTACATTTATTATTGATATAATAATAATAAAAAAATACATATAAGTTGCTGAGATTTTGAATGCGGTGAAGTTTCACTCCAAAAAACATACCGCTGTTCCAAATTGTGAGTTTTATGTCAATAAAAGCTGAACAATTGTTAAAATTCCTTCAGTTTGTCATATTACTGGACTCTATTTTCTCATTTATTTATGTGACACATAACACACACCTGTACTGCAGTGTTATAATTCAGTGGTTTTTATTGTAAGTCTTCACATTATTTATCGCTCATGCTTGTTCCATATTTGACTCCTTTAAATCAAGTCATACAAGAAATCAGTAGAAAATAACAAAAACAGCTTCTTTCTTTCAGGAAGTTCTTTTCTGTCAGTGGTGCTCTTTAAGGTGCTTCAGACCAAACACCTGAGAAGACTCTTGTTTTTTAGCCCTTGAATGCTGTTTGACTCCAAAAAGGTAAGACATTTTAATTAGTGGGCTTCATGAGTTCTGCTTTTTCTCTGGAAAACTGAAGCCACCTTTTGACAGAGAGGCAAATGATGGAGCTACATTTATTATCAATTCAGCATCCACAAGATCCTACAAGTTTTTTTTTTTTGTTTTAAGAATATAGTTCCATCTTTAAAATCATTTTTTTAACAAGTTTTAACCACAACTAAAATGAGAAAACTACCTACAAGTGTTGAGACTAAGAACATATGACATCATTTTGCTTGACATAAAATCGACAAAATGTACATTTAAAATCAACTTACATGTGTTGTGATTTATTTAAAATTCACGCAATCCCAGTAAAAAAAAAAAAAAAATAAAATAAAAGAAATACATTTTTTTAGCAAGATGGTGGCTTCCTGGTTCCTGGTGTAAAAAAAGGCATTCCATCGAGCCACTGAGCTCTGACTCCGGTCACTGTTTAGAGATAATAATAATTAAAAAAAATCCTACTTTATTTTTAACAACAGCTACATTTGTTTTGTTATACTGACATTATGTTTTGACTGAGTCTTGCAATGACTCCCAGTTGTAGTAAATTATAAATAAGATGCTCAGTAACAAGTGTATTTACAGTAACATTTTCTATATTTTGCTCTCAATTGATACAATTAGTCTTATATAATTGTAAAGCCTGCTTAATTCTCCTTAAATGGTGCCACATTCATTAGGAAAATGCATTTGCAGCAAAGTTGAGTAGTATATGAGTTGCGCTCGTGAAAAACTCGCCAAATTAATTAAAATTACGTGTCCTATCTCTGAATCAGAATCAGAATTAGAATAAACTTTATTGTCATTGCATTGAGGTACCGCGAGAACATGTACGTACAGTCGTCCGAAAGATGGACAGAGTGTACGAAGCATAAGCGCGGCCCTCTTATTCTTATTCAGAATAATATTTTGCTTAGATGAGAAAAGGGAAGAAAAAACATGGAGATTTGGTATTAAAAAAAAGATCTCTCACACTGTACTGAAATAGCAGACAGGGCACGGTTTGAGGCATCAAAAAACCTACCATAGCATAGCAACATAAATAGACGTGATACATGTACATGTAGCTGGTTTTATATAGCTATTTTTGATCCAACTTGGACTTTCTGTGTGGTGTCCGCTGGTAAAATGCAGGACATGAGGTTGAAGACAATCAGTGATGAGCAGGAGGATCATCAGCCAAAGCTTTCTGAACATAAGTATGACGACAATGAGACTTTTAATCAGCAGGCTGTCATCTGAGAACTCCACTATGGATTTAGTGTCCTCAAGGAGGCCCACACAATACGCAAGGAGATCTCCTTGCTTTGCTAGGAGGTGCAGCATCTGAATGCCAACAATGAACGCTACGCCACAACGGTCAGCTGCTGCTTTATCCTGAAAAAGGTCTATGATGTCATCGCTAGAAGAACACAGCATCAAGGGGAGTCTGTGTACGCTCATTTACAGGTTCTGAGTGAAAAGAGCAAACAGCTAGAGGAGCAAGAGGGTGCCAACTCAGCTGTTTTTCGCATTGACCCATGCCTTCCAAGCTGCCATGAGTGACTACAACAAGGCAGAAGAGAAGCAGAGGAAAATATGCAGGAAGAGGATCCAAAGACAAGCCTCCATCCTGGTGAAATGGTAAAGGGACTGTACTGATGATATAGCACCTTTCTGTCTTATCAAGATCATCAAAGCACTTTACAACACAATCTGTGCCCTCATTTACCCACTCATACAGCACTCTACTAGATCTCTACAAAGACTAATCAGAGCTTTATCACATCCATACACCGATGGGACACACATCGGAGGCAATGAGGGGTTCAGTGTCTTGCCAAGGGACACTTCGGCATGTGACTGCTGGTGGAGTCAAACCTCCAACTCTTGCATTGGAGGACGACTGCTCTAACCACTCAGTCACAGCCGCTCCCAAAAAACTGAAAGACATCAGTGATGAGCAACTGGACGTGCTGGTAGATAAACGTAGAGAGGGCTGGACCGAGCTGTCCCAGGACCTTCACCCACATGGTATAAGGTCGTACCGGATGGCCTTGATGCAGACACAAGGAGCTGGTGGAGCTGGAAGCCTGGCTGAAGGAGGTTCACGAACTATTCCTGCAGATGGCCACGCTGATGGAGGAACAGGGGTCTATTTTAAATAATATTGAGGTTAATGCATGCTGCACCCTGGAGTGCGTGGAAAAAAAATCTATTATAATGTCAAAAGAGTCATAGCGTACAAAAAAAAAGAACCTTTTTTTCCACAGTGTTGTCCCATGCTGGAGACAATACAAATTATTTTAGAATAGGTTTATGTGATTAATTGAAAATATAAAAAATAAAAATCAACTTACCGTAAATGCTGATAAAAGAAACTGAACCATACAGAGGTTTTTCCAAGACTTTTATTTTATGGGAACTGTAGCTTTTTCAGAGAACCTGCTGTCTATATTACTGCCATAACTGAAGATGAACATTTGTGTTAACTTTGTTATTTTCGTCAGTCTAAAACCTTATCTCCATGTGAATACAGTAATATGTGTTTCCATCAGACAATATCTTAAAGGGATGATGTTACAGGTTGAAACAACTGTATTTTAAACTGTTTACTGACACCAAATCAATGCTGTTGCAGTAAATCGTTTGATTAAACACGGATTTAATTAGAACACAGACATGAGCTTTGAGAGAATGAAGTCTTTCATAAAATGCGAAGTTATCAAATAACAGATTTTGACATGGACAGTACTTCATTTATTGAGCTAAAACTAAGACCTTATTTACTCCCAGGCCTATTTAACAGAATAATGAAAACATTGTCTCTAAGTAGGACACTGTCTGAGTCACTGATCTTGACTACTTCCTGAGATAAAACCAGTTTGAGTTATGGCTCACAGTGGATGAAAAGACATCAGTTGTTACTTCCCACTGTTAATACAGAAAATAATACAGAAAATAGTTTTATAGAACAGTCAAGTGGTTAAATGTATTTTCTCTTATCATTGTTAGTACTGTATTTTACTTGTCATGATGTCTGGAGAGGCACTGCCTCCCCTGACTGCTTGTCACTTGTTCTACCAAAACTGGTATGTACAGTATTTGGGCATGTGGTGCCTGTGCATTAAAAGGGTCCTTAAACCACCTGAATACAACATTAAACTGGATTGTCCTAATACCAATGTCCATATGGTGCTAAAAAAAAAAAAGGTTAAAATACCAACTCTGTGCCTATGAAGAAGCCAACGTGTAGGTACTGAAGTTGGACTAAGTTGGGACATTAAAGCCTTTTCGGCAGTGACTAGAAGATCAAATTTTTTTCAGGAGTCCTGCAGGGCACGGGATTCCAGCAGGACAGGAGTCAATTTATATAACTCACAGGATTGGGATGGGACAAGACAAAAAACTGAACAGGACCAGACAGGAGCGGGAACCAACCAATGGGACAAAGAATTAAAATAAACAAAGGAAAATGCATAAATAAAAATACTTTGGACAGGCGCTGCTATTTAGTTTTCTATCACTCTGGAATACCAGACTTGCAATGCTCCAGTCTGTACATGATGCTATGAAGTCTGGTAAGCTGCATGACATCCTGCTTCGCCGAAACGAGCCGTTACCTGTTGTGAACTTCTTGAGGATGTCATCCAATGTGGTGACTAGCCTCTACAAGTCTATGACACCCAGGATACAAAAACAACCATTTTAACTGGCTTTTAAAAATTAATTAATATATAATGCTCAGATGATATAAGTTTGTTATGACATGACAGTTAAAAACAAAACAACTCGTGATTTAACACTTAAGTCTCAAAAACTGAGTGGCCCAAATGTGTTATGCCCCATTATCCAGAACAAACAAAACAAAAACTTTAGCATTTGATTTAATTATGAGGCACAGCAGGTAAAGTAACATAATCTACAGGTAAATTTCTAGAAAGACTAATAACAGAGCCATCTATGGACGGTTCATGTGATTAAACTGGCCTGTCCAGTTTGTGTTAGTCATGCGTTGTTGGTAGAAATAGAAAGTAGCCGTGTTTATGTGCGAGCTTTCAGAAGGCTGGTTTGGTTATTTCCGTAGGGCCAGGATAAGTTCACAAATTACTCCATGATTATTTGAAACTACAGTTTTTGCTAGATTCACGCGTCTGTGTATTTGTAGCGGTTTTCCGTCGCCGACCGCTCCGTTGTTTGTCCGTGCAGAGTGCAGCAAAAAAAAAAAAAAAAAAAAAAAAAAGGCTGCTTTAAATTCTGCTATCGGTTAGCATACGCTAACGCTAGCATAACTTCCAAGGTGTATTGCAACGATCGATAACGCGAGTATTCTCACGAGTACTTTAGCATTTTTTTGAGAGCCTATTTAATTTTTTCAGTCGAATTTATAAAAGCAGTAGTGACAAACTGTGGAAGTAGTGGGCGGTTACTCACCAACACTCCCAAGTTATCGACTAGCATACTGCTACTGTATGAGTTTGCTGCTAGCTGCTAATGCTACTTTAGTATAATTTACAGTGTAACTAAAGAGTATTAGGTTTGTTCCGTTGACGTGCAATGATGTATATAAAAAGGAACATTAAAAAAAAACTACTGTTAATAATTTTATGTGTGTTTTTGATCAGATGTTGTGGCGTGGTGTAGTATATGTACCAGGATGGCCGAGTGGTTAAGGCGTTGGACTTAAGATCCAATGGACATATGTCCGCGTGGGTTCGAACCCCACTCCTGGTATTCGTTTTGTCGCGTTTCTTGGAGAAGGTCCGCAATATCTTTTACAAACGAAAGAACTTTACAGGAGTACACCCGTAAATGTAGGATTTACTCAATACTGTAGTGTGGATCTTTAAAATACAAACGCAAGAGGATTAGACACATAGTTTTGCTGTGACACGGTACTCCTTACTGTTAAACATCATAACCAGCGCACGGGCTACAGCAAATGGCTTGTTTTGTTTTTAGTTATTTTTTTAAACATGTTTTGCTTTAAATTTACTAGCAAAGATTGACAGAAAAATTATTAACATTTTGAGTTTTTGAATATAGGAAATAGTCAAACAAGTGCAATATTTAATTTATTAGCAACTAGTACTTTTCTTTAAAATGACAATACGAATATCAGTTGATTTATAAAGCACTTTTAAAATGCATGCGTTTATTTTTTTAAAACAAATTTAGGAGTAGGTACACAAAAGGACCACAAGAGGGCGCCTTAAGCTTTTGCTATACTGAAGGGACAAGACCCTGTAATTTCAGTGACTGGAAAATGCCTCTTTTGACCTATCGACATCTAGTAATTTGCATCTACTGCAGGATAATTTCCAGAGACTAGTTGGGACAGTTAGTCACAGATTATTCATGTAGAACCAAAAGCTGCTTTAGGAAATGTTCTCAACCCATTAAACGTCTATTTTACAGTGATTTAAGAAGTAACTAAACTGTATTGTCTGTAGTATATGTTTGTGGCAAATTAGAGCAAACAACTGTGTCTTGAAATGGCCTCAAAGAGCCCAGCTTTTCACATTTAATCCTTCCCACTGTGTCTGATTTTATCAGTGAGCATTCACACTTCACTTCCTGGTCTCACCAAAGAACAAATATGTCGTCACCCGATAGGTGTTGGAGGCCCGAGACGGCAGCAGTTTGGGAATTTGAGCCTTTTCTTTGGGCCATGCGAGGAAGCTTCAACAAAAGAGTCGAAGCGAGAGGCAGGAGGATAATTGTTTACAACGAGAAAACATCTCAGCATTTCCAAAGCCCCAGAAACTGTTACCAGTAGCCCCCCAGAGTCCATTAGCTGATCTCTGGGTGCTCCAAAAGTTGTTGCTTTTCAGGCTGACACCAGTGAATATAATGTGAAACCTGATACAGGAGTTAGTGGAAGGATGTATTGTAATGATAATTACTACTTGCAGTGTTTATTCTTACCTTGACATCCACGCACTGAGAAGTTTTCTCATTATAAATTTGCTGTCTGCTTTTTTTTTTTTTTTTTTTTTACAAATGTATGCGAATTAAGTTAATCTTGAATTAAAACAGCTGATAGATGCACTGCACTTATGATATGTTGTTATGACCTGGAGGGCCTAACAATGTGAAAAGCAGCGCAGGAATGCAGCTAATCTTCTCAGGAACCACACTTTTCAAGTACTTTCCCTTTTTTTTTTTTTTTTGTCACCTATAATTGTTTTGGGGTCAGATCGTATTTACTAGTTATTTTGAACAACAGTAATAAACAATGATATGTTAATTAATTTAACTACTTTCACAGAATTAAAAGTCAAACTTGGGCTATATCAGTACAGTACTGTTTTGTGTTGGAATATGATTACTGTATACTGTATTGTAATAAACAATAATAAAATATTTGTAAGTTTATTTTCCAGGTATACTTTAGTAAACCTTTTTTTGGAATACTGTACACTTAGAAGAAATATTTTTGTCTACTGTAGTATTGGAAGTTTTTTTTTATTATTATTATTTTTTAGGTAATACATTTCCAATAATTTGATGCAGAACGCTTTCAAACAACGTAAACAAATGTTTCTCTTAAAGAGTCACAGGATCTTGGTGGTGTTAGATCACGTGACGATCACCGCGCCATGTTTCCATCTCGGCATCAGGAAAACTTTTACAGGCAGAGAGGTAAGAGCTCCGGGCATGCTGTCCACTTCTTCAAAGCAGATACTGTACTTCCGGTTACTGCCTTCAAAATAAAAACAACAATTATGATTCTTCACGTTTTATGTTTCAATAAACGTACGAATGCACAAACATGCCTTTTGTTACATTAAACTACTCATTACACGTATATTCCCTTGATTTTACGTGACAACATCAGCAAATAAAACACCCGATTATTTTACTGTAAAAAAATAAATTTCCCAACTTCCGCTGAGCGTCACCAAAACCGTTGAACTTTACGTCGGCGTGAGCGCAGCCCGCAGGGACTGAGAAAGCGTCAAGAAAGCAACAGGAGCAAAGTTGTGGGACCCGCACCGCGTCGTTCACCCGTCAAATGTAATTACCATCTTTCTGTTTTCGGGCGACAACCGGTGGCAAACTCTTAAAACATCCGGGAATCGTGTTTTGCCTTGTGTTGCACAGCGAAAGGCGTCTCCTAAGCTTTAAAAGGGAGGAGGGGGAGCACATCGTGGAGACTGACTGTGCGTGTGGACGGTTCTTTAGCTAACTTTTTTAACGTTAGTCAAGTCATGTGCCCCGCACCGATGGAAAAATGCCTCAAACTTGTTAGCTTAACACTCGAATCGCTTTAGCATAACTCACTTTATCCTCATTGTGAACTTGTTTTGAAGGAGCTCCTGACCCTGTAGCTTGGTGACAGCAGCAGAGGTGAGTGTTTGGATCAATAAAACCGAAATGAATTGATACTTTTATAACTTTAACAACGGAATACACCTTAAACTGAAGGGCCTGGTGTGTTTTGGAAGGCGGTAAGACGATAAAATAGCATTTCTAGACGATAACAGTGTTTTTACTCAAACCTGTAGGTGTTCGCTTTAAGCCGTGCTTTAATTGGCTGAGGAAAGTCATGCTTTGGATAAAACATTAACTTCGACTGCTGTTGCATTGTTTAAAACGCCACTTTTTATTTTAGTTTTTCCACTAACTCCTGATTCAAATGCTTCAAAGTTGAGATTAAACCTGACTTGCCACTTGGTTGCTTTGCTAACAGAGAGAGGAACTGAAATGGTGAAGCCACCAGTCATAGATCCTCTTAGTGTTGCTGTTTTCCTGGAGTTTACAGTTGTTGAAGTATTTTTAGGGTCTTACATCATCCTTTTAAGATGTGTAGCTCTTCATGCTGCTTGGTGAACTCCTTTCATGGCGAGGAAGTGTTTGGGGGAGGTAAATCAAACCATACAAACCAGCTCACACACGTCCACGCCACCCAGTTAAAAGTGATGGTGTGGAGAGTGTCAGAAGTGGTTTCAATTTTAGACCCCACCACATCATGACAAATGAGACATTTGGTGTGATATTGTCTTGGTAAAACTTTTAACGGTTAGAAGTAGACTGATTAATTAGACAAAATGTTGCATTTTTTAATCTTCGCCACCAAAAGTGGAAGAAGTGTGATGATAGTTTTTGCTGGTGGCTGTGTTGACAAAATATCTCATGAACAAGTGGACAGATTTGAAAGAAACCCCAGAAAGTGAGTGTCGGGCACAACTAAATATTTTAACTCAGGATGGCCACAGCCGATAATGACTGTAATTCTTACAGAAATTGTACAATTTGGCAAGGTAG
Source organism: Simpsonichthys santanae (assembly GCA_031762415.1). Classification (NCBI taxonomy): domain Eukaryota; kingdom Metazoa; phylum Chordata; class Actinopteri; order Cyprinodontiformes; family Rivulidae; genus Simpsonichthys; species Simpsonichthys santanae. Next base: position 19,949,065 of record JARVLU010000179.1, on the reverse strand, counting down.
TAGCAGAGGCTCATCCCCAACACGTACTCCGAGAGCTACACGTTTGCGCCAGATCTTTTCTCAGAATGGTTTGTTGTTCATCAGCAACGGATAAATGTTTTGAATCAGCGCAATTTAAGATAGCCGCCACTGTTAAGTCAACTCAGTAAACACTAAAATAACTATTCAATCAGTTTTACCAACACTAGGTGTGGTAGTCAGCTGAGAGTCATTCTAAACACATACTCAGAGATTATACGTTTCGCAAGTTGTCGCAGTGAGATTGAGCATAATGTTTACAAGGTTTGACCACGATGGCTACAGCTCTGTCCTTTCTCATCATTAGATGACGTCAGACTCTGCTTGTAATGGAAATCAGAAGAAATTAATTCAATCTGATCTCTGTTGGGTTTCAGCCCTTCTTCACTCTAAGTTTGATGGGAAAACGCAATTGACCTGAAAGTGTTCACATGCTCTCTTAGTTAGTAGTCGACGTTTTGCGGAACATTTACAGATCTGTAATTTAAGGTGCAGCAGCAACACAACCTCACAACCTCATCGTTGATCCATTTGAACGAATCGTGCATTCGCCATTTGGATGGGACTGTTCACGTGCTCGACGAACCATCTGCGCATTTGTGCATGTGGAAATACAAAAATCGCACCAACGGCTGGTGTGGAAACTACAGCAAGTCCATCATCTTTAGTGACCACGTTTAAACGGCGATTTACATCCATCCATTATCTTTTACCTGCTTCTTCCATCTTGGGTCACGGGGGTCACCGGTGCCCATGTCCAGCAATCACTGTGCGAGGGGCGGGGTACACCCTGGACAGGTCGCAAGTCCATCACAGGCAGCGATTTACAAACAGAAAATCTATGATGGTTCCAGGAAATAGTTCACATGTAAACTAGGCTTTAGGCTGAAACTCTGACATGATGGGCGATATGCATTCCTTCAAATAATGCTAGGCCTTTTCATTTTTACACATATTTAACATCAGTCACACCTGAGTGTACCACAGCAGAAACATTTGTAGGTAGATGGTACAGTAATGTTTGTAGTTGTGTCCTCGTTTCAGTGTGTTTTCTGTAATGGGGGGTGCCTTTCACAGCAGAGGTGTGTTTTGTTTGGTTTGTGACAACGTCTGTCGACAAACATGCCAACACCCCCACAAAAAAACTTGCTTCAGGACAAATTGAAAAGTAAGCGTAACATGTTCTGTACCTTATTCCTGCTACTGACTAGCATATCCGCTATTGTAAGAAATTGTGGATTGTGTTTATGTATTTATAAGTCAAAAACAATAAAAAAAGTTTTTATAATAACAGCTGTTTGACATCCTGATTAAAAAAAAAATTGAAATCAGTTTCGTTCATTGAAAATCCCCTCATTCGTTCACCTTTTTTGCTTTTTTTTTTTTAAACAGGAAATCAAAGTTCACACAGAATTAGCAGATTTTCACGTAATTTTTTATTTTTTTTTGCCTGAAACATTTGCCAGGACTTTGATTTGTGGTTTGTGGGGATCAAACCAACGCTAAAGTAAAGTGCAAATTCAAAACTTCAGCGCAGATTGAATTGTTTGATTGGTTCTATTCATTGCCCTTGATATTTACAAAAGTCTACACGATGTTGGTTGATGAAACTTCTAGTAATGCCTGGACTAACAACATTAGTTGAAAATGAAAACAGCTTGGGGTGATCAGAAGTCTCAACAACATTTTTAACATCCTTCCTCAAATGGCAGGTGTAAGTGGCCTGGTTTAAGATCTGAAGTTTATGTTATAATAGAGGAGTGCTAATCAATTAGCCGTTGTATCATTTCAAAATGACTTGAGGTACTTTTGGACCAAGTAAAATCAATTTTTATTTCTTGCAGGTGCAGAAAAAAGAGCTGTTGCACCGTGCGTCAAGAAGCCTGGAAGTACATCACCTGATTCCATCAATTCTACCGTTGGATTAATAATCTACGATGGCATTACATGGCGATTTGGCAGAAGGAGGAGCCAAAGAAGAGTTTAATGAAATCATCAAGTGGAGATCTGGTATGTTTTTTTGTAGTTTGACCTCTGCTACAGTGAGGGTGCTTTTGAAATTTGCCATCCCATACAGTGCACCCCGCATGCAGGTTTTGACAGAAATTTGAGGGCTTTTTGAAAATGGATTTCATAACAGAACAAGTGGGGGGCAGTTTGTTTTACGTGCCGACAGCACGCCCTGACAGAGCCAGAAGTCCTGTTGTGCATGGTTAACCTCAGCTCCTGTGGAGGAAAGAGGCAAAAGGGACAGGCAAAGCGAGCAACAAAGGCGTGGAACGAACCAGAGACTGTTGACTGTCCCACGTTTTCTGAGAGAAAGAGAAAGTAAACCGGAAAGGTAACCAATGACAGCAGAGAACAGGGAAGACAAGAATGCAGGGATGGGTTTAGAGAGCTGCACCCAACTATCTGTTTCTCTGTCAGCCTTTGCCTTTCCACAGGCTAATCTTTTGAATATGCCACCCTCAAGGGGAGAGATAAATACAAACAAGTTGTTGGTCCTCTGAGAGGAGGGCTGTAGTAGGACTTGTTTTTATCTTTTTCAAGGTTGATGCCTATCTTGCCTCCATTCAAAGACAGCAGTTGTTAGTATTTTCCACTTGAATAAAAAAGTGAATAATGCTATGAAGATCTAACAACGTTAAGTCAGGTCCTCTGGACGGACTCTTCTTGTTGACTTAAAAGACGAGACGTTTCAACAAGAAGAATCCGTCCAGAGGACCTGACTTTACTTTGTTAGGTTTTTCTACCTGGATTAATGAGCAGGCATCAGGATGCTATGAAGCGTTGCTACATTTATATTTTTGTTCAAGACGTGCATGTCTAAATGTTGTTTGTTTTTAACTGCTTTCTTGTGTTTTTGAACTTGGTTCCCAACCCTAGTCCCTGAGGAACACCGCCCTGCTACTCTGCTCCAACACACCTGATTTGAATGAAAGGGTAGGCTTCTGCCAAACTTAAGGAAGTAATTAAACCACTGAATCTGGTGTGTTGGAGCAGAGAAACAACTAAAACATGCAGGATGGTGTTCCTCAAGGACCAGAGTTGGGAACCATTGCAGTTTAATATATAAAGTCTAAAGGAGATAAATTTGTGATGTCTGTTGGAAATCAGAAAGGACTTTCTTTTTTTTCTCAACACTTCTTAAGTGTACAAGATCTTAAAATATTGAAAACTACACATAAATTATGTGTTTTTCATGTATTTTGAGATATTTTAGCTGTTTGGAGGAAGGTTTTTATTTTAACAAATGTTGAGGCAAGTCACATTTCTTTTCTGCAAATTTTGGCTGAACAGTAACCAGTTTAGGTAGATAATCATTGAAAGGGTTAACTATGTTGTGTGTTTTTATAGTAGGAAGGTTTAAATATTTGTTTAAAAGTTTACCTTGTTATTTGATGTTCTGAACATCTGAACACCAACTTATCCAGCTGTCCTGCCAAATAGACATTATTGCCTTCTCTTTTTCAACTGTCCGATAAAGTGCAGAATAAAATAAAAACAGAAGTGCGGCGTATGTGCCAGCTACCCTCGCTCACTCGGCCTCGGGGCGCTGGCGGTCTTGGAGCCAGGAATTCCTCTCTGCCGATGGAGTTGAATTTACAGCACTTGACTCCAAACCACAAGGCTTTTCCTACAAAGTTTCAGGTTACCCTAGCAACCTTGAAAATAATGTAAAAAATACCTTGTAGGGTAGCTGTGCCACATTAAAACAGCTCACAGTTTACAGGGATGATGACTTGCACACTTGGTCCCAAATGTTTCTTATTTGTACATTAAGGTGATATGTGTGTGAGTGTAGCTAACCTTATAGACATGCAGCTGAAATGAAGTGTTTTGCTTTACATTTCTGACAGAATGCACATTCCAAAACCAAGGAGAGGCTGGTATAAGCCTAACAATATTAAACTTTTTCAATCATTATGGTTTTAAAGCTTGACATTTTTGCACATCTTCTAGAGAACAAAGGTGTACTGTTGACTGTGTCATCTAAAAAAAGCCTACCGGTAGTCTATCTGCTGTAGTAGTTGTAATGTAGGTGAGAAGCTCCCTAGCAAGGATTTGTAGCATGCTTGAAAACCTTAGTGAGTGACAAGCAGGTGAGGTTGAGAACAGGTGTAAGTTTGTTTTCACAGCTGAAACAACAGGCATTAGTGCACTTGGAAGTGGATCGTGCCTCCCTGAATGTCAGTCTGAAAAGATCTACCGAAGTGTTGACCTTCAAGTTACATCACGTTTTATTTGACAAGTCACTCTGTTTCTATTTAATCAAATTTTGACATCACTTTTTTATAATGGCGGTGTTAATGGATACACGTGGATTTGCAACTATAGTCAGGTGTGTGTTTCGGCATCACAGCAACAATTGTACACAGAAATGTAAAATTGGAGAAATGTTTCATGACTGCTGCGTAGGGCAGCACAGTGGTGCGCTGGTTAGAGCTGTCGCCTCTCAGAGAAAACGTTGCGAGATCGCTTTTGCACCTGGAGATTTTCTGGGTGGAGTTTGCATGTCTCCCTGTGCACATGTGGGTTTCCTCCGACTACGCTAGTGGTGGCTCAGTTGGTAGAGCTGTTGCCTCTCAGCGAGAAGGTTGCCAGATCGAATCCCAGCTGGGAACCTTTCTAGGTGGTGTTTGCATGTTCTCTCTGTGCATGTGTGGGTTTTCTCCAAGTACTTTTGGTTTCCTCCCTAACCTAACATACATGTTAGGTTAACTGGTAACTAAATTGTCCCTTAGTGTGGGTGGGAATGTGAAAGGTTGTTTAGTGTGTCTCAGTGTGTCCCTGTGATGGACTTTTGACCTGTCCAGGTGTCTCCCACTGCTCACACAGTGACAGCTGGACATGGGCACCAGTTCCCTGCAACCTGGAACAATGGACTGTTAGGACTGAGTAAGTAGGGCTGTGCGATATGACCAACAATGTGTGTGTGTGTGTGTGTGTGTGTGTGTATCTATATATACAGGTAGTCCCCGAGTTACGAACGAGTTCCGGTCTAACGCCCCGTTTGTAACCCAATTTTGCCGTAAGTCGGAGCGCTACCCACGTGGCGGCCGTAACTCCAGATTTTCGCCGTAAGTCAGAAAAAGAACAGTAAACGTCATTCTAAAACGTTTTTTTCTATGTAACACAGCAACAGCGTACTTAGAACGATGTTTTGCTGTATTTCCAAGCAGTTAGCTAACACAATACCTCAAAAAAAAACAAACATAAAATGCTGCATAACAAAGTCAACGTGAGGTGTGATGACGTCACTGGGGGCGGTGTAAGTCCGAAATGCCGTATGTCGGGGGCGCCTCAACTCGAGGACTACCTGTATATATATTGCAATTTGCAATATTTATAAATTCTCCTTTATTCCAATGTTCAATTTATTAAATTAACACAAAAAAAAACATAAGGTAGTGGAGAATTGGGACTCACAGACCTTATTATTACTCTTCTGACCTCCACAACCATCCTTTCATATACTGTAATCCAACAACAGAAGTGACTTAATCAGTTCAGATCAAGAACTAAATTACGTTAGTCAGTCAACCTTTGCCTGTCTGTGACTTTACCAGGTGCTCTCTGAACAACTTCTGTCGAGCTGTTTACCAGTTTGCTGAAACATAAACCCTGTGGGATCCTGTATACAATTTTGTTCCACCTCATGTTCTACATGTGATGTGAATGACAACAAAGAACCTTGAATCTTGATAAAAATGGTGTCCGCTGTACAGTTTTCTAGACGAGTGAGAGATGGTGGGGGGTGGGGGTTGCTCTGTGATGGACGAGAAGCACCTGGAATAACTCAACACCTAGTGATTTTGGATGCAGATGCTAACAAATGGCTGTTAAAATTTATATTCTGTGTATGTGACAATGCCATTTTTGATATTGCACAACTTGTGATAAACTGGATTCACTTGTTGTATCGCTCACCCCTTTCTGTTATGCTTGTAACAAAGTTTTGTATGCAAAGAAAAAAATCTAAATCCAGACACTGAAAATAATTTTTCTCCATTGTATTTATGAAATCATTGACTTGTGGACAGTGTGCATTTGTTCTCAAATAAAACGGGATTAGTTACCTTTGTTGTCAGCATACTTTCAGAGCAGTGAGCATAATATGAAAATCAAGTTCTAATTTTCCAAAAGTAATTCAACAAATGATTTAGGCATCTAATGTGTAAATGTGGATTTGCAAGAACATTTAATCTGATTTGTTTAAAACGACTACATACATATGCCTGTTTGTACCTAAAAATACTGAATATGATTATGCATATTGTCAAATTCCAACAGTAGCATTTTAGTAATTTGGCAATCAAACAAATTCACAGAGTTTTATTGTTTTCATTAGGAACTGAATATCTGATTTTGGACTTTTTGTCAAGTTAAACAAACTGCTTTAAAGCACTCAACCTGCGGAAACTTGTATCACACATTTTTACTTGTTGTTCAAGCGTTACTTAGAATAACTATGGTACTTTTATTAAAATAAACATTTGTTGTGACCTGTGTTTGGTTACCAGGCTGAAATTTGTTGGTGAACCGTACACTGAGGTTTACCACAAGTCACATCATTAAAGATGCTTGCTTGCTCTCTGTTCCACAGAGTTCTGCTTGGATTACTTTATAACTTAAAGTACTGTTCAAGGATTCATGGATTGGCTGTTTGTTCTGTCTCCCTTCCCCCTGCTCATACCAAAGTGCAGCCCAATGTGAAAGTTCAGATTGTCGTTCTCAGCGCCAGTTTTTGTCCAGCGTATTATTGAACAGTTTGGTAACAATTTTCTCTAAACCTTACTTATAAAGCTTGGATCTGAGGGTTATTTCAACAAAAGGTGGGATTCGGTAACCCAGGATAGGAGAAGAAAGATAAGTTTGATCAAGCCTAGCCAGGCTGAGGAATTATCTTTACAACTACAATGATGCAGGTTAAACTTAAAAAAAATAAATAAAAATGTCTCAACGCCACGATGAGCTGCAGTCTTTATCTAAATTAGCTACAGATGTAATGACACAAATCACTTTGTTATGAAAATATTGGTCATGACAGATTAATTACAAATTCAATTTTCAATTGTTGAGTTTAGTTAGAGTATTCACTAGAACCACCTGTGTAATATCATTAAAATGACAAATATCTAAAAATGATGCAGAAAAACTGTCGTGTCTAGACTGGACTGGCTTGTTTGGGTGTCCTGATACTTTTTTAAAAAAGTCTTCAGTTAATCCAAAATGCTGCTGCCAGAGTCTTAACTGGAGTTATAGGAGAGATCATATCCCTCCAGTTTTAGCTTCTCTTCATTGGCTCCCTATCAAATCCAGAACTGAATTCATAATCTTACTTGTAACCTACAAAGCTCTCAACAACCTAGCTCCATCTTATATTCAATAACTTATTATTCCATATTTTCCTAACAGAGCACTTCACTCTCAGACTGCAGGATTACTTGTGGTTCCTAGAGTTTCCAAAAGCAGAATGAGAGGAAGATCTTTCAGTTATCAGGCTCCTCTCTTGTGGAA
>JARVLU010000179.1:19894043-19912547 GCA_031762415.1 Simpsonichthys santanae | reverse complement strand
TTTATTTCTTCTTTCTACATGCTTTCAGGCCGAACACATCCGACTGGGATCAGGTGCTCAGCATGAGCCCCGTGGAGAGACTCGAGCACGCCTTCACTTTAGCCAAAAACCAGCTCAGCATTGAGAAATTGCTGGATCCTGAAGGTGTTTTTTTTTTTTTTTTCATCAGTTGCCTTTTAGAGTTGTTGGATAGTGTTACATATGGTAGAAAAGAACTCATACACTTTATTCAAGATTCCTAGTTATGAAAACTGTCTGTGGTCAGGAAGCCTCGCCAGCAGCTGAATAAACTCAGCAAAGCAAACACCTTGAAGTTGTTTCAGACTGTTAATATGTAAAAAAAAAAAGGTGTGTTTTCTTATTTAGTCATGTCTACATCCTGACTGTCTGGGGGGTGGGGTGCAGTTGTTCTTGACCCATATCAAAGCCTTGTTTAATTAGTTTAACCTGTTTCAACCTTCTTCCTTCTCCCCTTCTCACCTTCCTTCCTGTTTAATCTCCTGTCAACTTTGAACGTCTGTCTCACTCTGCCACACTTCATTTGTCTTTTGCAATTTTCACTTTTTTATCTCTTCATTCCACCCCCCCCCACCCCCCCCCCCTCCCCCGGCTGTCACGCTTTATTTGTCTCCTGGTCTTTCCACCCTCTATCCACCTGCCTCCTGCTGACTCGCTCCCTTCGCCTCAGACGTGGCGGTGCAGTTGCCAGATAAGAAGTCCATCATCATGTATGTGACCTCGCTGTTCGCCGTGCTGCCAAAAGACGTGAGCATGGAGGCTATCAGAGAAGTGGAGACCCTGCCTCGCAAACACAAAGTGGGGGCTGAAAGCTCAGGTCCAGGGCTCAGCATGCAGGTAAAATATACAGTAAAACGTCATAAATAGTTTATTTTATTTAGTAAAGTTAACGTCCGAAAACATTCAAAAGTAAGACAAGTTGTCACATTTCAACACTGCAGAGTTTGTTCACTGCCCAGAGGCCAGCCGGCATCATTTCTTTCCCAAACAACATGCAAACAAAGCAACGGCTCTCATAGAAAACACAAGAGGTGTGCAGATTCATGTTTGGTTCTGGAGCAGAATCGGTGTTCCATATCTGAAATCACTGAACTTCTCATCCAGAATCCAGGGCTCCATCTGTTTTCCACCAAGCACAAGGTGTTCTTTTTTTTTATGGATGAAATCTAAAGAATCCACAGCTGGGACTTGCACAGCTTTGCAGGCAGGTCCAGAACCAAAGCAGTTGTTTTATGAATTTATTTGAAAACGTTCCACACAAATGCACGTAAAGTGTTGTAGATAAAAAGACAAATTCTAAAATACAGATAACGTACAAAGAACATGCAGCAAATGTGTTACATCAGAGCTTGTGAAGGTGTTGGTGTCTTTCTTTAGTAGAGATTCTTCACATAAGGACATTTAGATAAATGACTTTTATACCAGAGATAAAGGCAAATGTCAAACTGATGTATCTGAGCTTATTTAGGCTGAAACTGTTATTTCCACATTTTTATGCTGCCATATTGATCTAAAGACCTTAGTCAGATGTGTCCTGATTACATTTATTATGATGTTATAAATGTATTTGATACAAATCCATGAAAATGCTGTTTGCTTTCACGTGTCAAATTCAAGGCCCTAGGGCCAAATACAGCCCTTATTAACATCTTTTCTGATTTCCAAGGTGATATTTTAAATGTGAAGTACTTTTATTGAGTCTTATTTTGCTTACAAGCCCAACAGACTTTAGTTATTATAGGCTTCTTGTGACATTCGACCCACTTTGATGCCAACGGAAATATTTGAAATTTTCAGTGATCTTTGATTTTTTTTATGTGGAAAGAGCCACGGAAAATGTGAAATGAGACTGCGCTAACTTTTGCTGAGGAAACTGCAACCAAGAAAAGATGTCAGGTATCTGAGTGTATGAAATCGGCCCTTAGTTTAAACCAAGTTTTGAATTTTGGACCCATTTTGTAGCCGAGTTTGACACCTTTAGCTGTTTTCCTGTCTCAGCACAAAGATGAAAGTCCAGCTACTTAAACAACTGCACAAAACCGACTAATCCGCTTCAATGTTTGCTGCTCTGCTTACTTTTTGATTGCACTTAGTTTGAAAGCATCAGTGTTACTGTATGTTGCTGGACAGAATGAGTCACTGCCATGTTCTCTCCGGACTTGCTCGTGAAAAGCGCAGTTGGCACGGGCAAAATGGGAGCAGAGCTGTGACTCACCTCTTTCACCCAGCACACCACGCTGCAGGCTGGAAACATGGAGCTGTAAGTGGGAAGGGGGGATGGACTGGTGAGAATTGGGGTGTTTGCAGAGAGTTGACAGGGAAGTAAGTTTGCTGAGCTTTAATTTATGACTGAACTGTGCAACTTTGCTTTAAGTTGTTGCTCATGACTCCAAATATTTAACAAATGAAGCAAAAGGGATGCAAATAAATATAACCACATTAATGTGGCTCTGATAATTCATGCTTGCTTTTAAGCTCGTCTCTGCCAGCTGTTTGACTGGTTCTGCTGGGTTGCTTATTTTAGAGGCTTGTAGTCTGAAGTGAGGGGGAGAGAATTCCAAAACCACCTCTTAAGTTTTTATTGCCCATGGGTACATATTTCACACAGCCTGTGATGGATGCTGGAAAAGTCTTTTTAAGTTCTGATTTGTTTCCTGGAACATTTTCCTCCCCATAGGAAGTGATGCTGGTAACCAAAAGAAGGAACAAGAAAGACTCCTTTGTTTTGATGGCAGTGTTTAGTGTTAATTTCCCTATTTTAAGTTTAGTTTTGACCTATATTGTCTCAGCTTTCTCTTTATTGCTCTCTTATGGCAGTGTATTCTACAGCGAGTTATTACAAAATAGCCCAAAGGTCTGAATATTTCCAGCTGGTGACCTTTGCTGAGCTTAACTTACCACTGTGTAATTTCAGCCCTGGAAACAAAGGCCCATTTAACTTGTTACTGTACTGGTTCTCTACACACAGAAGCTTTTTTTTTTTTTTTTTGGTCATGTTTGACTTGGCTGCTGCTGCTGTGGATTTATCCCGTTCAGTTCCAGACAGATTAGCTGAGTTCTGTCAAGGTTTTTCCCTACAAAGATGGAAACATTGAATACTTTCTGTGCTCTTAGGAACCATTACTACTGCATCAAAATATAGAATTTAAGAATGGGATTATTTGGAATGAAGCAGTTTTTATTTTAGTGTGGCTAAAGACATTTTATAAACTGAAACAAACTCATTTTTAGTTAATCTCAAACTAACCTAACAAAGGCAAAACAGAGGCTTTTCAGCTTCCCTTAAATAACTTGTCTTTTTATTTTTATCTTATTTCTTGTAGACTCTTGGCAGTACACTTGCTTTTATCATGCTTATTGTTTTTGTTTGCCCAAACATTTTGCTATTCATAAATTTAAGATTGGCCTGCTCAGTGTGTTATACATCACAACATCCTAAAAAAGCTTGTGGTTTGTTTCTTTTGTTTTCTGAATAGGGCATGTCACTCATCCTGATCCAGAACTGCACAGACCTCCATAGATGTCTGCATCCATTTAAAAACCCGTCAGCTGGTGTGCACAGATGTAATTAAGAAAAACAAATGGGAGGTTTAGGCATTGTTGTATTCAGTAAGCACCATTGTCCAGAGAACTTTACAGTTACTTGTTTTTTTAAATTTAATTAAAGGTGCTCATTTCAGTCTATGACATCAAACATAAAAAGGTTATTCAGAGTTATACGAAATGGTGCAGTTTAAAATAATTTACCGGTACGCAAGTAGTTTTCCCAGATATTGTACCGTAATTTTCAGACTATAAAACACACCAGACTATAAGATGCATTAAGTGAAACAAAACGGTCAGATAAGTCAAATTTTATTCAACTCATTCACAATAACGCTCGACATTGTTCAGTTCTACCACATAAAATCGGTTTGAGGTCAGTAAGCACAACCAGAATGAATACATAAGGCGAACTGTCGATTTTTGAGAAAATTAAAGGATTTTAAGTGCGCCTTATACAGTAGTCTGAAAAATAAGGTCGTTCAGGAATCCTGGTACGCACTCAGTGTAAACAAAGAAGTTTTGTCTGCAGATTTAGCAAACTAAACAAAAGTCTTTACCAATGCGTCAAAATTGCTGCACTTTTCCATCCCAAACGTCTCTTTTATGGCCATCACCATTGTTGACCTGTTTTTAGTCCGTTCTGCTGTTTTCATAGGTAAACAGACATTTGTGGTAGTTGGAAATAAGTGACTTTTTTTTACATTTCAGGACACATTAACCATCACTTTTTTTTTTTTTTTTTTTTTTGGTTGACTTGCCTTTATGACTTTACAATGAGTACCTTTAAGGTCGTGAAAGGTTCAAATTAAGAAGTGAAACATTACTTCTGTCGACTTCATCCCGTAACGACACAGTGCAGGGCACTTTGGCTATAAATACGTGTACGTATAATTTAAGTTATCTCATCATGTCTGTTTTATTCTCTCAGAATGTGCAGACGGACGAGGCAGGCAGCAGCCCACGACCCGAGACCCCCAGCACCCTAACAGAAACTGAAGGGGAGATGGAGGAAGGCTTACTGGAAGTAGATCTCGATGGCTACCAAACGACACTGGAGGAGGTTTTGACTTGGCTCTTGTCAGCTGAGGATGCACTACAAATGCAAGAGGAGGTGTCAGACGATGTGGAAGAAGTTAAAGAGCAGTTCCACATACATGAGGTAAGAAGAAACGAACAGCTTTGCTAAAATCAGCAACAAATTTGACTTTTTTCTTTTTTTAAAGTCTGATTAAAAGACTGAAAATCCCTGATATTCCAATATCTTTGACCCACATTTTGAATTGAGTTGTGTTAATTACAATAATAATAAAAAAAGATTTAGGATAACCTGATAAATATGACACACGTGCTGTTTGACTCACACTGGCTGTCATACCTGTCACCCTTCATCGGGACGTACAGCAGCATCCGGCAGAGAAAGCAAGGCCTCCCACAACTACCAGTGCATGCTCTGTACATGTTGGGAATGCCAGGAATTCTAAGATCTGTGGCGCACAGCATTACAAAGTGCCCCGGCCTGGAGCATACTTGTTTGCTTGAAATGGGGTGGGGGGGTATTAGCCCAGTTTGTGTCTGTGCATGTGTGTAAAAGGGCTTTGGATGGATTCCCTTGGCTGAAATGTGAATATTTCTGAGTCTGAGTGACTGGAATCCAGGTCAAAGCAGAAACCTGGTTGAGAGACATGGAGCAATAAGTTCCCAAGTCTCTTCTAAACGCCTTTTTAGTGTGGAAAAGTTTGTTTTTCATCATGCAGTGCTATTTAATCTGCAAAAGCAAGAGTACTTCCAGTTGCTGTCAGAACGCTTGCTCATGCAGCGTGCTCACACAAGCTGGCAACATTCTCCAGGTGAAGTTTCTTTTTGCTACAAGGAAGTACACGCAAACTCTGTAATTCTTCTTACAGGAGCTTTCCTTCCTTTTCCGTTTCCCATTCGGTCCGTTTGCCAGCTCACCACTCGGTTTGCACGTGCAGACTGTTGCTACGGCAACACATGCACATTTAGGGCGCAGAGGCGACATCTGCTCTTTGTGGTTGTTTAAAAGAGCTGAAAATAAAAAATATCTGGACAAAAATAAACTATTCCGATGGTTAAATGAGACTGTCATTTGCAAGAATGGCACCTCAGATTAGAAACACTTTTTTATTAAGTCGTGTTTCAGCCAACTGGACGAAGAGGCCCATGTTTTTAAAGCTAGATTATACACTGTGTGATTTTATTTTATTTTTTTACTCTACTGGTCTTTGCTTCTTTTCTTCGTGCAGGAACATTTTCCCCACCCCCTGGGACACAAATCAGTGATTTCTTGTAAACTTACTGGAACCTTGTGTTTGTCTTCTTTTGAAGGCCTTCATGATGGAGCTGACAGCTCATCAGAGCAGTGTGGGTAATGTGCTTCAGGCAGGCAACCACCTGATCGCCCAGGGCAACCTCACAAAAGAGGAAGAGGATGAAATTCGGGAGCAGATGACACTCCTCAACTCTCGCTGGGAGTCCCTCAGAGTGGCCAGCATGGACCGCCAGGCCAGGTAGAAACACTCACGTTGTACTTCTACTTCACTGCTTTCAATAGTTTTGTCTTTGCAAACGATCAATTTGTTGATTTGTAATTGAATACTCATGAAGCATTCACACTATAGTGATCCATTTTTTTTCCATATGTTTTTCTACATCTTTCTTGTTCCACAATTTTTGTGCTATTTCAACAAATCATAAATAAAAAAAAATTCAGCTTGTTCAGGAGAAGGTGCTATGACATGCTATTAGTGTAACAATAGCTTTTTGAAATATTGAGCCTTTTCTGCCACTTTTTCTCTTATAGAAAGTGAATTGAGCTCATTTTACATCCTTCAAGTCTTTAGATCTGTTTAAAACCTTTTATTGCTCCTTTCACATTTTGTTCTGGCTCAGCTTCTTTTATCTTCCTTATGCAAGTTTAAACTTTTTTCAGCTACTTTCAGCTAATTTCATCTGTTTTTTTTTTCAGCTGCTCCTTTCAAATTTATTTTGCTAACTACCGTACATTTTTTGTGCTTCTTCTAACTTTCTGCTAATTTCAGCTTGCTATGCTCGTTTCAGCTTATTCATGCAGGCTTCAGCTTTTGTTGCTGTTTCAACTACCAGTACTATTTAGCTGTTTTATGCAAATTTTAGTTTTTTTTGACTAATCCCACATTTTTTTTTTACTCCTTTAAACTTTTCTTCAGCCTAATTCAGCAAAAATGTGCTCGCTCCTCTTCCTTCTGGTAATTTAAGCTTCTTTCTGCTTTTTTAGCTTTTCAGCAGTATTTTGTTTTTTTGCTAATTGATATTTTTTCAGATAATTTCACTTGTGCTCATTTCTGCTTCTTTCAGGTTAATTGGGCAAACACAATTTCTGCTTTCTTCTGCTAACTTAGGCTTGTTCTACATTTTCAGCTACCTTTTTATTTTTTTTAGCATTTTTTAACTAATTTCTGCTGTTTTCAGATAAATCAATTTTTTTGTGGTCATTTCTGCTATTTTCATCCTAATGAAAGTATTTCTTTTAGTTTCAGCTTTTTCTGTTGTTTCAGCTACTTTTTAGCTATTTTTGTGCAAAATTTTACTTTTTCATCTAATTCCCTACTTTTGGAGCTCTTTTCATCTCCGTTTCAGCCTTTTATTTATTTATTTTTGTTATTGTTGCTAATTTCAGCTTTTTTAGATAATTTCCTAATTTGTGAGCTCATTTCTTCTTATTTAAACCTTTTTCATAAAATATGTGGTCCGTCTGCTTTCTTCTACCAGCTTAGGCTTGTTCTTCTATTGCAGCTACATTTCAGCATGTTTTTTTTAGCTAATTTCAGCTGTTTTTTTAGCAAGTTCTTCAGCAATAAGCATTCACACTGCACTTTTACAGGAAATGCAGTTCCTCTAGTTAAACCTGTCAAGATAAAAAAAAAATGGTATGATATGTTAAGTTGTTTGGATTTGAGGAGAAATGAGATTTAAACTTGGAACAAATGCAGAATTTTCAGTTTAATTTAATGGAAACACAAAAAGGTGAATAAATAATGACTTCTCCTTTGTTTGTACCAGTCTAAATCTGTGTTCTTGATTTCTTCCCCTCTCGATTTCCAGGCTCCATGAAGTTCTGATGGATCTTCAGCAGCAGCAGTTACAGCAGCTTTCTGATTGGCTGACGCTGACGGAAGAGCGGATCAAAAGGATCGAAACACAACCAGCAGCTGAAGACCTGAACACCTACAAGGAACATGTAGAACAACACAAAGTAAATTGAGTTTATTTATCTTTTCCTTCTGTTGAACATAAATGGAAAATAAAAATTCATATGAAAGGTGTAGAAAGATTGTACTTGCTTGTTATTCACATTTGTCCAGAAATAGTCAAATTGAATTGTATAGAAAAGTGTGTACCTATTCAGGTAACTGTTAGTCTTGTTCAGGTTTTGTCCTAAAACCTACCAGTCTTGTGATCACCTTCACCTCTTCAATAAGTCTTCGTCCATCTTCGTGCGGTCGCCCTAAACCTAAATAACTCTTCTAGCAGCTCATTTAAAGGGTGATATGTGGAGTTCACTATGTGTACTCCTGCACAGGAACTCCAGAACGACCTGGAGGCCGAGCAGGTGAAGGTGAACTCTCTGACTCACATGGTGGTGGTGGTGGATGAGAACAGTGGCGACAGCACCACCGTTGCTCTGGAGGAACAACTGCAGGTCTGTTGTCTGCATTTCAAGTTAAATCCAGAACTTTTGTTGAGAAATGAAGAATTTATTTGTATCTTAACTTTACTTAATGCAAATTATAATATGCTTTCTACTGAAACGTGTTCATTTTTGTCTGCATTCAGTCTCTGGGTGAGCGCTGGGCAGCAGTGTGTCGCTGGACAGAAGAACGGTGGCAAAAGCTGCAGGAGGTGTTTCTGGTTTGGCAGCAACTTTTATCAGACCAGGTGAGCTGTTCCACCTCATAATCCATCATTACATCTTCTACAAAACACTTGATTGGTGATATATTTTGTTATAATGCATATACAGTGGAAGACTGAGCTAAATTATATTGATTCACAAAAATGTTGCTGAGATTAAACGTTTTTTTTTTTAATAACTTTTTTCTCTACTTCTCACACAAACCAAGCCCATTTTCTTTCTTGTTGTCAAACACATCTGTTTTTGAAAGTAGTTGCACTGTGGACTAGTGGTTAGCACTGTTGCCTCACAGCAAGAGGGTCCTGGGTTCAATCCCCAGGTTGAACCTGGGGTCTTTCTGTGTGGAGTTTGCATGTTCTCATGTTTGCATGTGTTTTCTCCGGGTACTCCAGTTTCCTCCCACAACTCAAAGACCTGCGTGATGCTTAAGCTAATAATAATAGTTAGGATAACATAAAGCCTAAAAGTTGTCTGTCTAATGCTTATGTTGTACAGTAAAAAATAAAAAAGTGTTTTCCTGCAGAGTTTGTTCAGAGCGTGGTTGGATGAAAAAGAAGAGGCCTTAAATGAAGTTCAGACGAGCAACTTTAAAGACTCCTCTGAATTTGATTCAAACGTTCGAAGACTTGCTGTAAGTAGACAACTCATTCCTCTTAGTTTCTGTATTTTTTATTATATTTTTTCTAGTCGCATAGTTACCTTTGTTTTATTTAGACTTTAAACGAGGACATGGAGAAGAAGAGGCGGATTCTGGACAAACTGTCTGATGCGGGACAAGATGTGATGCAGCTGCTGCAAAGTTGTGAGGCGGCAGCGAAGATCGAGGCTGACACCGAGGAGCTGGCTCACAGATGGGACGGTCTGGTTCAGAAGCTGGAGGACTGCTCGTCACAGGTGGGCGTCGTGCAGTTCCTTATTCTCCAAGTGCTCAGTGTTTTGTCTGAAGTTTCATACAAGTGTCGCAAATCAAATGTCAACAGTTGTTCATCATTTTAATGCCGTTCAGCAAACTTGTATATAAGAAACATGGTGTTTAATTTGCTTGGTAACTTATGAACTCTGTGCTTTTTGTTTTCATTCTCCTTCATTCTTGAACTCTCAGTTGATGGAGGCTGCTACGAACGCTGGGATGCCTCGAGCAGGAGAACAAGCCATCATGGATACGATCACACCGGCCGCTTCCTTAGTTGAACAGGAGCTGGTCGAACCTGCTCCCTGTAAGAAACGAATGGTGGAGACGGATGCAGAAACCAGAAGACTGTAAGAAATGTGACTCTTCTTCTCAGTTAACAACCGGCTTGCAAACACTAACACTGTGTTCTGCAGGTTTGAAAACAAGGTTTCTGACTTGTTCAACTGGATGAAAACATGGAAGACATCTGCTCTGACGCTGGCTTCTGCACCTCCTGAAACTACACCTGACACACCAGACCTGCAGAAGAAGCTAAAGGTGAAGCTGCAGATTGTGTCAGGCTTACAAGACCACAGCACTGACCACCAAGCTACAGTGTCAAATCTAATATACGTAATAAATATTTATGTTTAACTTTAGGACCTGGAGTTGGACCTCAAGGCCAAGGAAAGCCCAGTTAGCCAGTTGATTCAGGAGGGCCGGAGCTTGATGGACCAGCTCGAGAGAGGTATGAAGAGCAAACATTACTCATAAACGTCAAATCAAATGCACAGAATCATCTAAGTTTTGCAAAACTGGTTCTTCTAAACAAGCAGCTAATTTATTTTGTTTTTTTTTTTCCCTCTAAAACTGTGTTTGTGACATGTTTTACAACTTATCTGTAGCTGCAACATGTCTTTATGTATATATACTGTATAAAAAAAACTTTTTAAGTACCGGTATTCATTTAGTTTTAAATCGATACAGAAAGTAAATACTAACTACAGAAATTGCATTTCCTGCGAAATTGCAGTGTGAATGCTTATCGCTGAAGACCTTGCTGAAAAACAGCTGAAATTAGCTAAAAACATGCTGAAATGTAGCTGAAATGAAGAACTAGCCTAGGTTAGCAGAAGAAAGCAGAAGGAACACGTATTTGTTGAACTTGGTTAAAATAAGCAGAAATGAGCACAAAAATTAAAAAGCTGAAGTGAGCAAGAAATAGCTGAAAATTAACTTAAACAGCAGAAAGAAGCTCAAGTTACCAGAAGGAAGTGGAGAGAATGCACTTGTGCCCAATTAGGCTGAATAAAGCAGAAATGAGCACCGAAAAGTGGAAAATTTCAGGATAAAGCAGAAATAAGCAGAAAACAGCTGAAAAGTAGCTAAAATAGCATAAATGAGCTTAAAATGGCAGAAGGAAGTGCAGAGAGCATATTTCTGCTGAATTAAGCAGGAAAAAAGTTGAAACGAGTGCAAAAAATGTGAAATTAGCTGCAAATGCTAAAATTAGCAACAACCCCCCGCTAAATAATAGCTGAAATAGCAGAAAAAGCTGATCATTGTATAAAAAAGCTGAAATGAGCATAACAAGGTAAAATTTGCAGAAAGAAGTTAGATAAAAACAGTTTTTAAGTTTTTCTGATGTGAGCTGGTATTCCTGTGTGTCTTCCTGCAGAGGCAGTGAACGTGGACTCAGTGAGGACCAACATAGACCTGATTCAGACTGAGTGGGATGTCTGCACACGGGAGCTCCAGGCCACCCGTGACCGGGTCCACACCGAGACCCGGGTCAGAGCACTTTTTGGAGAGCTCGCAGACATGAATCAGGTCTTGGAGAAGCAGGACCGGTGGCTGGAGACAACTTCATCTGTTGAAATGTCCAACGAGGTCGAGCGCAGAAAAGTGAGCGCAGATTGTCAGGTGAGGTTTAGTGACTCGGTTCTCAAGGCAGTTAAATCGTTCTTAAAGGAATAGTTTAGTCAACTTTGAAGAGATGTTTTGTCTAATGGCTATCACCTTATCAGCTGTGACATCAGCGAGTGCACAGGGTTTGGAGAAAGAGACTAAAGTCTTCGTCCAGCCAAGTGGTGCTTGTTTTTATTTTTATTGTTTAGGATTATGACACGTTTTCTAAAACAACAAACTGATGTGGAAGAAAGAAGGCTGCATTACACCTCTGAATTTTTACATGACTGTTTAGTTTGTTGCAGTTTTCTCATTCAGACAACCTCCTTGTTACTGGCCAAATGTCTGCCGAGTGTTATCAGGGAGAATTCCTGAAGCCTCAGCACCAGCAGCTTACACACAGTCTTTCTATGCTCCACACTCATACATAAGCAAAGTAAAACAGATGTTCAACTGAGAAAATAGCGTTAAAAACAAAAAACAAAAACACTTTAATGCAAAAGTGTGATTTAACTAAGAAAATAATTGTATTCTAAAATATTTGGCAAGAACAAAAGAACTTTCTCTTGCAAAAACACATGCCTTCAAAATGCTTTAAAACATGCATGTGTCATGTGAGTTGCTTAATGGTGCAGCCTTAAAAAATAATAAAAATAGCAACGTTCTGCATTAAAAACCCTATTTAAATTAATGACGTTCTCAGTTTTGTTCTGAAGCAAATGATTCCTTTATTTTAAGTAAAAAAATTGTCCCTTTGTACCTGAACGTTTTAGTTTTTGTGCTTAATTGGACTTGAATGATTAATGCTCCTGCTGTTGGGTGCAATCAGAAGCACAGAGTTCCATGATGACCCCCTGATGACAAACCCATTAGTGAACTTTCTCCTTGGTCTTGTGTTCTGCAGTCGCAGCTCGCTCAGGTCATGGCCCTAACTCCACGACTGGAGCAGCTGTCTGCAGAGGCAGGGACGCTGGGAGCAGTGCCCTCCCTGAAAGACCACCTGGTGGTGGTTTCTGCACATCACGCCTCCACTCTGCAGCAGCTGCAGAGCAGAGAACAGGAAGTCAAAGAAGGTAATTTAGCTGTTTTATTCAAATCATTTGTTAAATCAGTGGCAGGAGAAATTAACTCCAGAAAGATGATTAACAACACCAAAGTGCCTTTCAGTGGAACTGCCAGTCTGGATCCATCGTCTTGAGATTTAGATCTCCTTTAAAACAAAGGCCTTTTCTTTCTCCTTGTTTTTGGTCTAATGCCCTCAGAGCTATGTAAATTTGACATCAGCTTTTATATAAAACTATTGCCAGTAATAGATGATGCCCTTTTATGGTCTCCAGATGCTCACAAAATTGCGAGTGTACGTGAGCGATTTTTGCTTCAGGTCATACTGACAGCTCACATCTACCTGAGGACGTGACTTGGATGTGGAGCAGTCCTGAAAATTAGTCACCGTTTTACCTCAGGAATTTCTGTGTGCTGCTTTTTGCCAAAAATGAATCTGTAAAGGAAGACTCGAGTATCACACTTAACACAACTGTGTGTGTTTGCGTGTGTTTCTGTGCCTCTTGGGCTTTGTGGCTCTTGAGGATTTGGATGACACTCAAGGAAAACAATTTTGCTTCTTCTCGAGTTGTTTGTTTTTTACTGGGGCCTTTCCACCTCTTATTTAATTTACTTTTAGGAAGGAAAGGAGAGACCGTCACGAAGAAGAGCAGGAAGCTCTGAAACCACTAAGTAAAAATTAGTTTAACAACTTAATCTGCGTAACTTCTGTAAAACTTTCAGGTGTTCGTGGCACTGTAGCTGTGATTTTTGAAAGTCAAGTGTTTAAAATAAAAACACTACAGTACTTAGACCGTGTTTGTGAATTTCTCTCAAGCTTTATTTCTGCACAGAATCAGCGTTTTAAGAGCCCCCAAGTTGTATTTTTTCTAAAAAAGATTCCAGCTATCCATCCAGCTTGAACACAACCTTTTGTAAACAATGGTGTCTGTCTCACTTTCTGCCTCATTTATGATGCTGAACATGACAGAAGTAGCATAATGACAAGTTACCTGCTTGGATTTGTGCTGCAGGTGCCACATTCGATTTATTACTTCAATGAGCATATAAGGCTGAACAATAAAATTTCCTTTAATAGTGTGAAAACCCTTTTATAATTACAACAAACAATCTAAACCTAAAAACACTTTTTTTTTTCACTTTTTTGAATTGTAAAAAATAAAAAAAAAAAAAATACTGTAAATAGGGATGTACAATATTATCGGCACGGTATCGGCATTTGATGATATTAGCGTTAAACATTGGACATCGACCATTCCATCAAAAATAACTCACCGATATAAAAGGCTCTGTTTTTGTATGACAACTCAATGACAAGGATGCCTGCAGCGGCAGCGTAACATGATGACATCACACACACCTACCTGATCTGATCATGGCGGAGAGGAAAATTCAAAATGTCAGTGGTGTGGAAGTATTTTTTTGTTGGTGAGAATATTGGATTTCAAAGATTTTTGGACTACGTTGAGTCTCCCTACATCCCCCTCAGTCAGAGATTTTCTGTCGTAACCTTACCCGAGTTACAAGCCGTCATTTCCGACATCATTGAGAAGCTAATAGCTGATAGCACTTGGGTGAGTTTTACCACAGTCATTTGGACGTTGTGTTAGCCCCGTTAGCATGATTATTCTTACGGCACAATGGACAGACAAAAACTTTGAACTTAAAAAGGCTGTCGTTCATGCACAGGAGTGCAGAGGATCACACACTGTAGCTAGGAACCTGGAACAAGCCTCCACAACTTAATGAGACAACTTCACAGGTGACTAATGCTAATAAATAACATTTAACACTTTTCATTTAATACAAGTTAAAGTGCTATGCATATCATATAGCTGTTACTGAACAGATGCCACCAGCTCTTACAGCTGTTACACAATATTTATAGTAAATAAGCCTAAATAAGAGGGGCTATGTTCTGATAAAAAAAAACAACAAAAAAAACATCGATATCTGTTATCGGACAAATAAGTTTTAGCATATCAGATATCAGCCAAAAATCCAATATTGTGCATCCCTAAAAAATTGCATTATGAATATGGAAAAAATATAAGTCGCAGGACTGACAAATCAATGCAAAAAAACTGTGACTTATACGCTGGAAAATACGGTACCTGTTTAATCCCAAATGCCGCCCTGCAGTCTGACTCTAACACTTTACCTGCTCGCTTCTGAAAAGTTCATTTTATGAGTGCGGATAGATTTAAGGTTGCAGGGTTCTTTTGAGTAGAAGCCCAACGTTTATTGAGAGGCTGACAGTCAAGTCGAGCTTGTTTAACTTAGATGCACTGAGGGGACTGGAGTGTTACAGAAGAAACACTCAGGGAAACCTGTGTATTGGAGTGTGCTTAAAGGTCTATTACATCCACCCAGCAACACTCAGGAGTTAATGCACCGTGTATTCTGTCAAGCCTCGAGGATGAATTCTGATTGATTTTGCTCCCAGACACCCCTGAAAGTCAAGTTACTGCAGAACTAGACGACGTGCGTTTAATTAGAGGAAAAAAGGCAAACTCAGACCTCATGGTTCGAGACACCTCCAGGCTAGCTGTCTTGGCCAAAATCTTTTATATTTCTCTCATGTGCAACCGTTTCAGAGAGAAATGTAGACATTTATACTACAACAATTTTTTTTTATTAAATTGGTTACAAATCCCACCTAATCTATTGCTATGCCTAGTCTTCGTTCTGCTGATTTGTTAACTGCCACGTTATTTTCTTGAAAGATGACTATTAAAATTTAATGAAGTTTGAGTCATACACCATGCAGCTCAGCCAAGTCAAACATCTGGGGGAGTCTGGTGCGTGGACGTGTTCAGGGTCGATCTTACATTCAACACTGAAACACACAATCCCAATCTCAGTCACACAGACAGGTCACTCAAGACCACATTTTTTGGTACAGACAGATCAATGTTTAAGTGTTAGAGAAGACTGGCGTCTTGCAGTGGTGTGCACGAGGCTATAAATCCAGGTCTAAAAGGCAAGCTTGCCAACTTAGTTCCAGCAACTACATGTTGAGTGACGTTCTCAAACACCAACCTCCCTGAACAAAACACAGTCTGTTTTCTGCAGGTCGGCACCTGACTGACAGAAACACACTCAACTCAAACTCTAACGTTATTAAACTGCTGTTCTCTTCCACACCCTTGCAACAGAAATCAACACCTTCGTCAGTCCAGGCCAGGGGTCGGCAAACTTTTTAATCGAAAGAGCCATTTCTGCCACTTCGCTCAGTAAATTCAATGTGTCTGCAAAACCGGCTTATCAACTGGTGGCCCGTGGGCCACTTAGAGGTCGTTGGAAGAAGGCTTTTCTGGCCAGTTGGGGTGACATCATCAAACTTTTTTTTTTTATTATTATTCTTTCGGCTTCTCCCTTCTTCAGGGGTCACCACAGCGAACTAGTCGCACGAAGACTTGGCAATTGTTTTTACGCCGGATGCCCTTCCTGACACAAACATCAGACCACTGAGCTACCACAGCCCTCTGTGTGGAGCAGAGAGTTGATATCTAGGGTTCCCGGGGGAGCAGATGGTGTGGGTTAAGGGCCTTGCTCAAGGGCCAGAGTGGGGCAGATGAGGGTGGAGACAGGTGTGACTGCTTCACTTATCCCACCCACATTTTTGTGTGTTGTTGGTACCGGGGCTTGAACCAGTGATTTTCCGATCACAAGCTCACCTTCTTAACCTGAGCGCCTCCACTCCCACATCTTGTAAGCACAATAAGCATTTGTAAAACTACTTCTTTAAGTTATAACATTAGTTGTAGATGCTTATAATGCAGTGATAAAGTACAATATTATATACTAAACAATTAGGTTTAGAAACTGGTCAGTTTTGTCTCTGTCACCCATAATTAATGCATAATAAGCAATTACTAATGATTTATAAAATGTTTATAGTGGAACTAATAATGTATCTCTAAACTATTTATTAGCCATTTAAAAGTGGAGCCTTGTTGTAAAGTGGTGCCAAAACTTTTCGGTGTGTCATATTAAGTGCTGACATTGTGATGACATCAACATTTCTTAGCGCTGCAAACAGTGTTCAGGAGATGGCCTTGTTGGTTGGCCAAACCTTCAGTTGATTTCTGCTTGTGTCAGGCAGGTTTGCATCCAAAGAAATATTCTGCAGGTATTCGATGATGGCGGGGTTTGTTGTTGAAGCCTGATTTATAGACAGTGAGAAGCCTCATTCCCGTGTCTCTCACTATTGTGGGTGTATAGAGAAAATGATCTAGTTTGCTTGTCTTACCACCTGCTGACACTCCATCTTGTGCACTGCCCTCAGTCGGAACTGCTCTCTTAAGGGTACAAGGTGAGCATTGTGTGATTGGCCAGTGCTTCATAAGCATGTCTGTTTATGTAAAGTGGCTGCAGTTTGCTGAACTCAGGGAAACATCTGAGAATCTGCTGGCCGAGGCTGTGAGAACAAAAAATATTCCTGTTCCACTACAAATGATAATAAAATTAAATCTATAATGATAATAAAAATAAAAATAAACTGATGTAAAGACATGGAGCAATTTTGTGCATGCAGGAGACAGCACAGAGAACTGGCGGCTCTCCACGGCTGCTCAGACCGAGAGAGAGTGTGCCATCCCCGCACAGCAATGGCAGTAATGTCTGGGAGGAAGTGCACTTTGGCCGGGCAGTGTAGGGTCATGTTCCCACACTGTCTGTTGGAAACAGAGGCGTCTTCTGTGACACATTTACAAAAAAGCACTTCTCTTCAGTTAACAACAGAAATACCAAATGTTCCTCCTCCAACTCCTCCATCATCACTTGTAGACAAACATCCTCTCTGAAAATTGTCCCGTCTGTTGATTCTGATTGTGCAAGACGAGTGCTGCAGTGGTCCCCGGTGGTTCTCTTTTGAGTATGAAATGTTTGTGGGGGGAAAAGAGCTTTGACGTTTGACCTTCAACGATGCCAGGAAGATCCAATGTTCTACATCTTGTTGAAGTAAAACAAGATCTTTATTTTACAAGAAGGAAATGTAAACGTGTCAGTTTCCTCTGCAGTGCGTTGTTTGTATTGAGTGAGCTGGCTGGACTTGAAGTGGCATAGTGGTCCAATTGATAGAGCTGTTGCCTCTCAGTGAGAAGGTTGCTGGTTCAAATCTCAGCCCATGGCCTTTCTGTGTGGAGTTTGCATGTTCTCTCCGTGCATGCGTGGGTTTTCTCCAGGTTCTCCAGTTTCCTCGCACAGTCCAAAAACATGCATGTTAGACTGATTGGTAACTCTAAATTGTCCCTAGGTGTGAGTGAGAGAGTGAATGGTTGTTTGTCTCACTTGTCCCTGTGTGTCCCTCTGATGGACTGGAGTCTAGGGTGTCCCCCACCTCTCGCACAGTGACTGCTGGACATGGGCACTAGTGATCCCCATGACATGGATGGATGGATGGATGGATGGATGGATGGATGGATGGATGGATCATGATATATGTTGATGGATTGGTGGCCTTGGTGGACTCAGCTGAGTGAACAGGAACAAAACTGGTCACATTTTAAAATACTTCCAGAGCAGAGATGCAGTCATTGATCTAGTAATGATCAATAAAAATGCTTTGATCATAACCACAAGCTGATACTCAAGATTGCCTTGGGAAATCCCTACTCTGAACTTTATTTGATGGTTTGATCCAACAAGCTTTAATCATCTAATCCACCATCAGGTAATCTCAACTCCAGATTTGTGTATTTTGTCACTGACTATGTTCATGACACCAAATGAGTTGTATTAGTATGTTCTGTACTGTAGCTGATTTATGTTTGAAATAAAGCTGTTCAGGTGAAAAGATTGCTTTAATTCTGAACATCAGATTTTATTTCTCAGTATATGAATACAAGCAAGATTAGTTGTGTGATTGCCAGTGAGGTGTGATCATTAAAAATACACATTTTAATTTTAA
The DNA here is from genome assembly GCA_031762415.1 of Simpsonichthys santanae. Taxonomy (NCBI): domain Eukaryota; kingdom Metazoa; phylum Chordata; class Actinopteri; order Cyprinodontiformes; family Rivulidae; genus Simpsonichthys; species Simpsonichthys santanae. The sequence continues at coordinate 19,894,295 of JARVLU010000179.1, read as the reverse complement.
TTTATCTCAGTATAGGTCTTTTGCAGACACGTGACTTATGAATTCCAGCCGCAATACTGGGGGTTTGCAGATAACGGTTCAGGTAAACAAACAGAGGAAGTCTGTGGTAAACACAGTGACAAGAATGATTAACATCTGCAAAATGGAAAGTAAATATAAAAATGAGAAGAAGCCATACAGAGATAAACTCAATTTTAATAAATAAATAGATAAACTCAATCTCTGAAGCCAGACACCGTTATATGGCGAAGT
>JARVLU010000179.1:19854016-19867328 GCA_031762415.1 Simpsonichthys santanae | reverse complement strand
AAATAGCACCCTCTCACAGTGGATCAACCAGTTTGCTGCTGACAGCCGAGGACCAGACTTAGCTTTTTTAGATTTTTCTACCTGGATTATTGAGCATGCATCAGGGTATTATAAATGCACTTATTTTTCTCCTCCATTATCTTTCACAGTTCTGTGTTTACAGTCGATCAGGGGGACGAAGAGGCTGTGATGCTAACAAACTTATTAAGAGAGGTTTTATGTTCAAATCCCAGAGGAGTCCCCAGTTATGCTGGCTCAAAACAGTAACAAACTAGAGAAATTGAATTTCCTGCAAAAATGCAGTGTAAATGCTTATTGCTGAAGAACTTGTTAAAAAACAGCTGAAATTAGCTAAAACATCCGGAAATGTTGCTGAAATAGAAGAACAAGATGAAGTTGGCAGAAGAAAACAGAAAGAACACACATTTGCTGAATTATGTTTAAATAAACAGAAATGAGCAATACATTTAGGAAATTGGCTTAAAAAGCTGAAATTAGGAAGAAAAAAAGTAGCTGAATAGGCAGAAAGAAGCATAAGCTACTAGAAAGAAGTGGAAGGAGCTGAAATGAGCTAAAAGGTGGAATGAGCTGGAAAAGCTACATTTAGCACAAAACAGTTAATTAGTAGCTGAAATAGCAGAAAAAAATCTGAAACTAGCAGAAATAAGTTGAAAGGAGCATAATAAGCAGAAATAAGTTATTTAGGCTGAAAGTAGCTAAATTAACATGAAAAACCAGAATTTACTTTAAAAAAATTAGCTGAAAATGTAGAACAAGCTTAAATTGGCAAAAGTAGAGAGCACAGTTTTGTCCTAAGCTGAAAAAAGCTGAAATTAGCAAAAAACTGCTGAAAAGTAGTTAAAAAATCAGAAGCTGAAGGTAAAAGAAGAGCACATTTTTTTTGCTGAATTAGGCTTAAAAAAGTTGAAATGAGTGCAAACAATGTGGAATTAGCTGAAAAAAATATTGGCATAAAAACAGCTAAATAGTAGCTGAAATAGCAGAAAATGCTGAAACTTGCAGAATTAAGTTGAAAGGATCATAACAAGCTGAAATTAGCAGAAAGAAGTTGGAAGAGGCACAAAAAGGTTGCAGTTAGCAGAATAAATCTGAACAGAGCATAAAACAGCTAAAAACAGCTAAAATTACTGGTAGCTGAATGTAGCTGAACTTTTTTTATTTTTATTTGGACAAGGAAACTGAAAGAAGCTGAACCGGAACAAAATGTGAAAGGAGCTGTAAAAGGTTGTAAACAGATCTAAAGATATGAAGGATGTAAAATGAGCTCAATCCATTTTCTATGAGACAGAAAGTAGCAGAAACTGCTAAATATTTCAAAAAGCTAAAGTTGCACCAATACCAAAAATTATATAACCCTTTTGTAAAGTGATGACCCCACCCTTCTCCTGACAGTAAAGAGTGGGGTCATCTCAGAATGTTTTCCTGTTGAATTTACTTTAAAATCATGACTTTTGTTTTATGTTAGTGAGACTGTGTAAAGTAATTTTAAATACGGTAGTCAGCGTCTTACCTGGTCAGAGTGCTTCCTGTCTGGAGACTCATGGAGGATTTGTAAACAGAAAACAAAGTTAACCACAAGGTCTTAGGAAAAGTTAACTTAAAACTACCTGAAACATGTCAAACCTCCAACGTCTGAATGTTTTCTTGTTGATGTTTTTATTGATTTGCATCAGATGATTGTTTACACTTAAGAGCTTCTTTGTGGCTGCATATTTTGTTTTTGCATTCAGCACGTTGCAAAACTGACGGGTTTTAGCAACCCTGTTTGTTGAGAAGGTTGCATGTTGTAAGAGCTTGAACAGCTTTCTTTGGTTTTGAGTTGTTTTAGATGTGGAATAGTTCTCTCAGTCCTGACCATTGTCTGTTACAGGTAGGACACTGACTGCTCATAAGTACCGTACTAGAGTCCCACTTTGAATCCACAAAATATGATGTTATAAAGGCAAAGTTGAGTAAATTTTGTTGAAGGTTCTTGACAGGACACAAACTCGCCCCTTTTTAAGTATTTATAGGATCCCAGGGGACACATTTGCAGTTTCTTGGTTTTATTGAGAACAAGCGTTTGATGGTAAAAAAAAATAAAAAAATAGGAACAACACTAAAACAATCTTTGACGCCCCATTGATCCTGATTTATTGTAATGTTGCTTTCCTCTGGGAGTCTCCGTTCTACCATTATAAATGTTCCTTTAATAATTTATTTTTAAATCAGCCTTATTACAAGCATAAACGTGGTCTTTTTTTTCTCCATCCCTGCTTCAGTGTCTACGGTCCCCTCCGCCATCCAGATGGCCAGCTTGGCGAGCGAGAATCCCCACCACCGAACCCCCCACTCACCCGACTCCGTGGCGCCCACTGACCTCAACCAAACCGCCACCGAACTAAACGACTGGCTTCTCCTGATCACCCAAATGCTCAAGTCTAATATCGTCACTGTGGGGGACACGAAGGAGATCAGGACGACTATGGGACGTCTTCAGGTGAGAAGTGGACAACTGAGAGGAGGAAGGAAGGGAAGGATCCATTGCACATTTTAAGTGAAAAATGGCTGTTAAACAAAACCATCTCAGTTTGGTTCGATCTGTTGTTAAACGCCCGTCAAAAAGCCGACGTGTTGGCACGGTCTCCGTCGGTCAACGTACATACGTCCATAAATTTATCTTGTCCCTCCAATTACTTCTGAACCGCTCATGATAACTAAACTTGATGCACATGTGCATCATCACTGGATGGAGTGTCGCATAACCTTCCATCATCCCAGCTGTAAGGCCAAGGTCACGAATCAAGGTCAAATGCTGTGCAAGGTCTTTGCTTGTCTGGGCCATTGCTATAAATTGCTGTTTAATAGTTTGACGGGTGTATAATGTGCTGTACGCTGTATAGTAGTCCCTTGCTACTTCGGGGTTCGTTTATCACGGACTCGCTCTATCGCGTTTTTTCAAAATAAGAGTGGACATGACACACAATTGGCTGACTGATGGATGAGCCGCATGATCGGCATTGCACTTTTATTCAAAATGAATTATTTTTAATTATTTAGCACCTGTTGCACATTTGTGCAGCCCAGAGATGCAGAAAAATCATCTTCCTGCAGCTCTGTGCAGCCCTTACTGCTGCAGGATTAAACTTCCTGCTGCAGCTGATCAGCTGTTCTCTGTACAGAGTGAGAAGTGGGCGTGGCCAAGAGCGCTTGCAGGTGGCTGAGAGCGGAGGAGGCAGGGAGCTGAAATCATGGCATTTTGTGCTCGTTTGGAGCGTTTAGTGTAGAAACATTATTTAGAATATTGCAAGAGTGTGGGAAGTGTTTAAAATGCCTTTATATATACAGTATATGTATACATACCGTATATAATACATATTAATTATTTAACATTAATATTTTAAATACTAAAATAAACTACTACTACTACTTGTACTACTATTCCTACTTCACGTTTTTTCACTTATCGCAAGTCTTCAGGGTATGGATCACCCACGATAAGCAAGGGACTACAGGATTTTGTTTTATGAAACACTGCAAATATTCACCCATTAAGACGTGATGCTGTGTTTATTTTCTGCCTCCTGTGTGTAAAGGGCACCATTGAGTTACATTAACTATCAGATATGGTGATTTTATATATATTTTTTCATTCATTCAACTTTTATTTAGGCAGGTTAATCCCATTGAGCCTCGAGGACTCATTTACAAGAGAATACATTATCTGAACCCAGCTCCGCTTTAATGCTTTTATGTTGTTGCAGGTGACAAAGACTGACCTAGAGCAGCGTCATTCTCAGCTGGAGGACATTTTCACCTTGGCACAGAACATTAAAAACAAAACCTCTAACCTTGACGTTCGCACATCCATCACTGAGAAATGTAAATTCAAAGTTGCAAGACTATATTTAGCTTTTATTTCCTCTTACAATAGAAAAGAGTGTCTAAAAATAAACCACTTTTGGTTATGAAAGTGTCTTTTCTTCCTGTAGTGGAGAAGGTACGCAGCCAGTGGGACAGCACTCAGCACGGTGTTGAAGCTCGACTCCAGCAGCTGGATAATATGATTGTCCACAGCGACCAGTGGGAGGAGAAGAGGAAGGAGGTGAAGGCCCTTATTGCAAATAACGAAGGACATCTCCACAACCTGCTGCAGCGTCCTAGCGATCCCCTGACAAAGCAACTTGAAGACTGCAAGGTTAGGGCGGATTAAGTTTGACTTTTTACCCCGTTGTGTCTACAGCTTCTTGTACCTGAGGTCATTTATTGTGATTTTGTGTCTTTGTCATTATGGTAGAAATGACATGTTCTCTAAGGAATATTTCCAAATGGGAACAAAAAGCCAAACTTAACTGCAGTTTATCAGAGGTCTTTAGAACAGCTGTCTAAGCTTGCACAAGTTAGGAATGAATAAATCACTCCTCTGAGGTTTCACTTTGAACCTTAGAGATGTTCATTTACCCATATCATCCCACATTAGATTAACTGAGTGTCAGGAAACTAATTCTGTCTCTTAAATCTGTTTGAGATGTTACTGCTGCCAAACACTAGAGGGCAACTGCGTTTAACGCATCCAGGATGCTGCAAGAACACATGCACGCCCACACACACACACAGATCTCCTGATTTTATCCTGGAGAATAATTGTCTATTTAAACTGGGAAGCTTACATTTTATTTAAAAAGATAGACGTTCTGTGATGATAATTTTACAAGTCATTTCCCATTTCAAAGTTTATAATAATAATGATTTAGTTTTTGTTTGACCTTCTTGATTAGGTTGGGTTTAAACAGAATTAAGAAGCTGAGCAATAGATTAACAAACGTTTGTTTATTTGATAGGTATTTAGTGTTAAACGTCAAGAACTGGCCTAGTTTTTTTTTACAATCAGTGATTGTGACAAATGTCCCCTTGCCCTTTTATGGTCGTCCATCCATCCTTTTGTCAATCTATCCATCCACCCATCCATCCATCCATCCATCCATCAATCATCTTTACTCTCTTCTTCCTTTTTTGGGTCGCAGGGGTCACTGGTGCCCATATCCAGCTATCACTGTGTGAGAGGCAGGGGACACCCTGGACAGCTCGCACGTCCATCACAGGGACACATAGAGACAAACGAGACAAACAACCATTCACTCTCTCACTCACCTAGAGACAATTTAGAGACACCAATCAGCCTAACATGCATGCTTTTGGTCTGTGGGAGGAAACGGGAGTACCCGGAGAAAACCCACGCATGCACAGAGAGAACATGCAAACTCCACCCAGAAAGATCCCTGGCCGGGATTTGATCAGGTGACCTTCTCGCTGAGAGGCAACCGCTCTACCAACTGCACCACCGTGCCACTCCTCTTTTCTGTCAACAGCTAAAATTATATGAACGACCCCTCCACCACATCCACCTGACACTTACCCCATTAGCATAAAAGATGAACAAAAGCCCAAAGAGACTCAATGAGTGCAGCAGTCAGTAAATTACAGAATACCTGTCAAGATGGAGCAAGAAATGAGACGAGGAAAACAAAATAAATAAAAAGCATTACACACTCACTAAAACAACAAAGCACCCATCTCTTCATGTTTTTCCACTTGGGCAGTTCCACTTCACTTCAAACTGAAGTTCTCCACCAGAGGTCTGGGAGTTTGAGGGTTCTGTTCAGTATCTTAGATGTTCCTCGGACTGTGCTCTTCTGGACAGAGATCTCTGAGGTTGTTTCTGGGGTCTGTTGGAGCCACTCTTCCAGCATGGGGGGTCACAGCACCAAGTGCTCCAATGACCACTTAGGACTACTGATGCTTTGACTCCAGAACGTTTGTATTTCCTCTTTCAGCCCTTTGTGTGTCTCCAGCTTCTCATGCTTCTTCTTTCTGATGTTGCAGTCACTTGGGATTTCTCCATCTGTCACCACTGCCTTCTGTAGCTTGTCAACAATGTCCAGTTGGTTAACCACATGTTTGCCTGCATCTGGAAGTCCCACAGTATCTTAACCTTACCATTCTCCAACACCCTTAGTTGCTTCTCCCACTTTGACTGTGGGACCTCCAGTCCAGTCCATACTCGGCACAGATGCTCCTGTACATTATTCCAGCCACTTGGTTATGGTGTTCCACGTAAGAAAGGGGTTTGAGGTTATTTCAATCCAAAAAGTCAATCTGAGTATGTATTGACTATATTTGCATGCATGTGTGCTTACGTAATTACTGACTAACTGACATTATTGTTATTTTAAGAAAATTACGACCTCTAATCCAGCTTGTATAAATGGAGGAGATGCACATTTCCTGTGTATAAGTATTAGCCTCCAGGCCAACAAAGTTGTGATTAAGTGTTAAGTCCTTTTTAACCAGACAAGAGAGCAAGTGAAGTAGGCATCACCCCCCAATCAAGACAGTTAAAGCATTTGGAGGCATTTTAACTTATAGAAGGGATTGCCCACTCTCAATGAGGAGAGAACTGCTCTTTATTATCTTTGCATGCAAATCTAAATAGCATCAGTGCAAAAAAATGAAGAAAATAAATAGCAAAAAGTAATAAATTGGAAATAATAAACAGAAGAACATCCTTCAGAGTGACTCATAATGCTCACACTGATTCACGTCGGAGATATTTTTAGCCTCATTGGTCCGGTGTCACAGCTCTGTTTGTTTTACAGGAGGTTTTCCAAACTCTGGGTCGAGACCAGGTCACGGTCACAGCCTTCACTGAGCTGTCCAATCACCTTTTACGAGAATATTCTTCAGATGACACCAGGAGGATCAAAGAGGTCACAGAGACACACAGTGCCGCCTGGAACAGCATCAACTGCAGGTGCGCACAAACTCACCTGCCTGTTGTCAAAACTTCAGTCTGCCACTGTTTTCTAACTCGTTTGACGTGCTCGTGTTTACAGGGTGAATGATCGTCGCATCCAGCTGGATGGTGAGCTCAAGGGAGTTCAGGTGTCTCTCAGAGAGCTGGAGTCTTTCCTCAGATGGCTCCAGGAGGCAGAGACAACAGTCACTGTCCTGTCTGACGCCTCCCAAAAGGAGAATCTGTCTCAAGACTCCGCCCATATGAAGGAGCTGAGAAAACAACTGGAGGTAGGGCTGGAAAGTGGCAGACGAACCATGTCTGTGTGTGGAATCCACGCACAGGTGCTTACCTATTATCTCAATGTCATCCTTCATATCCATCGCTAGCTGAACCAAAGCTGCAGTGTGTGCACATCTGTGTGTATGCTGTTAGTTAAAGGTGCGTGGATAAAAGGGCGTTCAAAGGGCTTGTGGCTCATTGATCTCCTTGTCCTGTGCAGCTTAGGTAATCAGTCTGGGTGTGTTTTCTCCTCCTCTGACTCGTTTGTCATTTACTCAGACCTTCCCTTTGGGATCATCTGACACACATCTTATATTTTATGTAACAGTATAATTCCACAGTTTTTATTTTTTATTTTTTTATCCAAGTCTTTCAGCGAATAAGAAAGGAACAAATCTTTAAAACTACCATTTAACCTATTAATTTCAAAATAGCTCAACGTCTAATGGAAAATGGCCCTTAATATTTGTATTTATGGTTGCACATATTTTAGTTGTAGCAAACTTTTATTTTCATATGCCCATGACATTGTCCACAACCATCTTTAGCATAATGTTTGCAATAAATCACAGAGTTGTATTTTAGGCTTCGTCGAAAGCTTGCGATAAAGTCCCACCAACAGAGCGTTTCTGAATTGGTTTCCATTCGCTGTCTGTCTTTATCCTCTTTTTGTTTCATCACTGGATGTGGTTGAGACTTGACGGATGGGAGTCAGGAATAGAATCTGGGTTAATGAAGCAGAGACAGATGTTAAACCACAGATGATGAACGTTAACATTGCGAGTCGACTGCTCCGCCACGGTTACTTCTTTTTTTTTTTTGTTGCTCTAGGCCTTTATTTTCTGACTGCTGCTTCCATATTAAACGTACGAGATGTGGAAAGTAGTCAGGAAGTGACAAATGCGAGGCTTTAACTGAAATTCACAACAAAATGATGAGGCTGAGGCAGAATTACAGTCCCTCTGAGGCTGTCATTGTTGATACTCTGATAGCAAGACTCACCAAGGAGTGTCTTGGGAAATATTACTGGCTTTCTAGCAAAGTTAGATTAAATATGAGTTTAAATGAGATGAGGTTAACTGAGCTCAATGAAAGAGGTTTAAAGGTTTGGATTAAGATTTGTTATACTTTTTGTGTAGTTTTTCTTGATGTCAAGACTTGACTTGGGTGCAAACTTGGAAGTTAGGTACACGTCACTTAAAATCCTCAAATAAAGTGTGCTGAAGTTGAGTTCTGAAGCTGCTGTTGGTGTTTGATCATAGATTGTGCCTCACTTAAATCCTTTTCAAAAAGCCAATTTTCGTTTTGTTTTATTTCAAATATATACAGTACAGTATATATTTTTTACAACCGTAGTGCAGGATTTAGGTTCTGTATGTTTGTAATCTCATGGTGACATAAGAGATTGTGTGACAGATTTCTGTAGATGTCACCTTGTAATTTGCATCATATTGTTCTTTCCTTTGCAATTATCCTCCACAACCTGGAACATCAATTAAAGTACCAAAATAAATGCATACTCCACCTCATTTACTTTCATTTCATGGTATGTAATGGTATATTATGTTGCTGTGGCCGGCATATGGCTATTGATGTACAGTAGCTCCATCGTATTCAGGCATCGTGGAAGGTACTGAAATGGTTTCCAGCAGAACTGTGCAAAGGTGGCACACAGCTTGGAGAGGTGATTTTTATTGAGCTTGACAATGTGTGTTTAGCTCAGGGTGTTGGTTGACGTGTTTGTGTGTTGAAATAGCTGAAACATACTCTTCATTTTGTTATGATCTAGTTATGCCAGTACCATTTAGTCAGGACCAACAGTACATTTAGTTTTATATGAAGCATTCGAGTCAGTACTCTGGAATGAGTGCAGTAGAATCTCCATTTAAACTGGGTTCAAACAGAGCTCTTTAATTAGCTCTAATTAGTACTGGATGTGTGCAGTCATGTAATTAAATTACCATTATGCAACTTTATTTATGGCTGTTCTGTTTTTTTTTTGTTTTTTTTTTTGTTGTTGCTACTTTTGTGTTTCTTTTCATGTCTCTAAACTAAGACAGTCACATTCTTTTTGTGGTATTAAAAACACTGCGTCTGTCTGTGAGAGTCAGTTCAAGCAGACACCATAATTTTAGAGACAAGTCTGTGTCAGGCCTGCTCGTCCTCACTTCAGATGAATGGCTCTTGTTTTGCTGTTTGGAGATAGCTTTTTTCTGTATTTAAAAAAATAAAATAAATATCAAATAAATTCAGAGAAAGCAAAGGTACTTGGGAAACAGACCTGTGCAAGTGGCACCGTGACTGCCACTGGCTGCCACACGAGCATCTCTGCTAGAAATGCACCAATAAGAGTTTTTATTTTATTTTAATGTTTTAAATTGGCTGATTCAGATGTCTGATTGTAACCTGATTTAAACTGATTCCGAGCTTGTTCTTTTTTTAAGAACTATAGCATCAAATCAGTTTTATCTAGCTGTCACTTGATCACTACTGTACAAATATCTTTCTACTGTATTTTCTGCTGTAAACGTCGCTCTGCCCAATAATCAGTCAAAATACGTCTAATAAAGTGGAAAAATCCATAAATACGTCGCTTCACCGTATACGTCGCATCTTTCATGCGTCACCGCTAATGCGTCGTGTTTGTTATGCGTCACAGCTGACAACCCAGAAATGTTGGCCGGTGTTGTACCAGAAATCGATGCGCTGACGAATGGCGGCCACGAGAGCGTGCACGGGAGGACTTTAATAACAATTTAACAAGATTAACACTTAAAAACAATTGTTTGTTTGCTCAAAATTATAGCAAAGGTGTGTCTCAGTCTAACTTTGCTTAATAAATGTACTTTGACGGTCAAATCAGCTGAATTTCAAAAATAATTTCACTGCTGAGGTGCTGCGAAGCGGGGATGCACAGCGGGACCAGCTGCTGCATTTCTTTAAAATTTAACAAGATCACCACCAAAAACAATTATTTGTTTGCTCGAAATTATAGTAAAGATGTGTTTCAGTCTAACTTTTGTTAATAAATGCACTTTAATTGTCAAATTAGCTGTATTTAAAAAGTTTTTGCTACCTCGGTGCTCTGGGATCACGCAGAAGAAGGAAATCAGGAAGGAGGACTCGCTGTGTATTTCTTAGAAATTTAACAAGCTAAGCACCTAAAACAATTATTTTTTGCTTGACTTTATAGCAAAGTTGTCTCAGTTGAACTTTTACTTATTAAATGCACTTCAGTGGTCAAAATAGCTGCTTTTCACTGGGGTGGCACAACAAAATGAAGCTGATTTGACGGATGCTCCAGGCGAGCTGGACCAAGGTGGCAGGCTATGGCAAGCTGATTGTGTCATTAATAGCCACTTTTACCAATTACATGATACAATGGCATGCCATACAACTTGAATGTCATCTAGTGGTTGAAAATGGTAGTGTTCAATATTTTCAGTCAGAATGAATGAAAACAGTCATATCTCAGCCAAAGATTGGTTTTTAAATATGAGAAAAAATCCATAAATACGTCACTTCAGCGTATGTCACAGGGCATGCAAATTATGCAGTTTTGTAGTCTGTTAAGCAGAAAAATAGTTATTATTTTCAAATAATTATTTGTTTAAAACTTGGCCTAATAGCTTGCTGGTTGCTTGGTCATTTCAGCAGGACTGCATTAGAGAATTAGTTAATTTTCCATCACCAACCATCATAGCCCCCTGACAAACCACCATCAACTATGATGTGTTCACTGACTATAAAAAAAAAGAGTGTCTGTTCAGGTTTAAAATCAGCTGGTTGGTGATTTAGTGCATCCTAATCTATTAAACAATTTAGCTGGTTGGTGTAATGTTTCCGTTGCTTTACTTTCAACACATATGTTTTGATGTAGCTGTTCCTGGCATGGCTTTAAAGACACAAGAAGCCTTTGATTTATTTATGGCCTCATTCTTTTACCTCCTCTCTTCTCGCTGCACTTTTCTCCCACTTTTCTTCATTTTCAGTTAACCTGACACGACAGAAGAAGCAGCACATGCTCTGTCTTTCTGACACAGATAATAAAGTTTCAAAGTAGTACAAACAGTACTTTTTGTGTTTATTTTTTATAGGTTTTTTCTCTGCAATTATAGACTCTTTCTAATAATATCAGTATTTGTCAACACAGAGACCCGTGAAAATTAATATACACTTGTAGTTTTGAGTTTATAGGCTTATGGTATAAATTGTAGTTCCTCTCATGGCCACTAGGGGCAGCTTAAACCTACTACAGTACTCATCTTCAGAAACAGCCTGTTATGAAGATGAATTATGTTTCTATATAATCTGTTTGTTACAAAAAATACTGCAGGACTAATTTTATTTATACCAACTATAAACTTTTTAAATATTAATGCTTAAAATTATTCCTAGTAAGAGCTGAGCTACTTTAAGTGGCGGACGGCGTTATGGTCACTAACTAATGGATGTGCATTCTGTTACATTTTTCCAGGTTCATCCTTTTGCTGGTGAACTCTGCCTCCAAAAACCTGGTGACAATCAACTAATAGTTTAAAAACAAGTGGCTAATGATGTGGGGACCAGGCTATTATTTTTAAAATGACCCGTCAGTGCGGGTGATTTAAAAGCCTTCAAACTCCAGAGCCAGTCAGGAGTTTTATGTCTAAGCCCCTGAAGTGTGCTAGCTCAGACTGCCAGCAAAGGAAATGAATGGACCTAATACTTCCAGGAACCACCTGAAATAGCCCCTCCTTCTTTGTAACTGTTGTGCGTCTGCATCTCATTTGTTCTCTCTCCATCTCTCCCCTCCTTCACTTTTATCTCTTTGTCTCATGCATTGATCTGTCTGACGTCTGGCGTAATGTCATCCTCTCCTCACAGCAGAGGATGACACTGCTGCTGCGTTTTGTCTCTGTCCCTTGTTGTTTCTTGCTTTCTGAATTGGAGACAGTAAAAAAAAAAAAAAAAAAAGTGAGCTGGGTTTGAACACTCGTTCGGGCGTCCAGTGCGACTCGTATCTTTACCGGACTCTCTCTCTCTTTTCCTCCCAGCTTCTCAGCACTTTTCACTCTTCTCTTCATCTCGCTCTCCTCCTTCACTCTGCGGGGTGCCCGTCACAAGCGATTAGTTTAATTCTCCTCTGGTTCTGCGGTCGAGGTGCGCGCGTGAATGTCCGCGTGGAGGAGAAAGTGAGTGCCTCGTCTTTTGTCCGCTTCGCTTGCATCATCATGTGTGTGTGAGCGCACGTTGAGAGGTGCGTTTCAGGAGAGAGAGAGAGAGAGAGACGAAGCGAAGCCGCTCTAACTGTTCGGCGCGTGCGTTTGTGACGAAGCGTGGGGGCACGCTGAGCTGAGTTGGAGCGTGAGCATGTCGTTTTTCTCTTTCTCTCTGAGTTGTGCGTGCATCACATCGGCTTGGCTGGGGTCTGGTCGGCTGCTCGGGGAGAGGGAGAGCAATATGAGCGGGGTAGGGCAGTGCTAGCATGCGAATCAGGAGCAGGCTGCTGCAGACTTGTGGCACTCTTAAGATGATGGCCATGGTCCGGACCTCTCTCCAGAAAGTGGTGGTCTTCTTACACAGGCTCCAGAGGATGGCCATCTCCTCGCCGCGGTACCAGAAACTCTGTAAGGTACGTGGCGAGATCCCACCTGGAGAGCAGTTCATGCTTTTATTTATTTTCTTACAATGTTGGTGAAGTTTTGTTTTAAATGTCCGTGATGGAATTAGTTATATTCTAACAGTTCTTGATGTAGTTTACTAGTCAGTTTGTGGTTTTGAGTTTGTTTTTATGCATTTCCTTGACTTTTAATTTCATTGCTCTTCACAAGTCATGAACTGATCATAAAGTTTTCTGCCTTAGCTTTGTTCCTTTTCTCTTTAGTCTTTTTATTCACAAACAATTACATATTATTTCAGATCCTGGTTCACCTTTAAGGTGTTTTTTTTTTTTGGCATCTTTCTGCAAATCTTGTACCTTTTGGTTTGTTTGTGAGCGTGCATTGTATTAGTCTTTTCACTGACTTTAGAAGCATAATTAAATATTGGTGTGGCTGTCAACAAAAGACCAATGCAAGCGAAAACATGTATACATGCAGTATTTATTTTTTTTCTTTTACGTGATATTTGCATTAGTTAAAGGAGAATGCTTCAATAAACCAATTGATTTTGATATTGGATTTTTTTCATTTTTTTTTTTTTTTCATTTAACCTTTATTTATCCAGGTTAGTCTCATTGAGCCACGAGAACTCATT
>JARVLU010000179.1:19825183-19836412 GCA_031762415.1 Simpsonichthys santanae | reverse complement strand
TTAGGTCCGGAACCCGTTCGTAGGTCGAGGACTGCCTGTATATATATATATATATATATATATATATATATATATATTAAGGCTTTATAAACACTTCCCATACTCTTGCAATGCTTTTAACAATGTTCTAAACTCTAAACGTTCAAAAAGCGTGTCATGATCTCCGCTCTCTGCCACCTGTCACGCCTACTTCTCCACCACAATCACACTCCTGCTCATCACCTGTGTCACTCCCAATCTCCGTCTTGCTGCACCTGTGTTCCACGCTTCTTGAGCACTCCCCAGTGTCTGACTCCCTGCAATATTGTCTGATCGCCTCCCCCTCCTTTCTTTTTCTTTCTCTGCTGTGATAGACAGCCTCGGAAAGAGAAAGGAGGGGGCTAGGCCCAGGGGACTATCCTGTTCCTGATTGATCCGCGCTCAGCCACTCTCTTTTTTTAAAACCGATTCACTGTTATTTTTACACCTACGCATTTTCTCTTATATTCCACATTTGTTTATTTGATCTATTCATCCCTGCTCCCTGAGCAGTAGCAATGGGGAAAGACAGACCCCACCCACCCCTCCTTTCTCTTTCTGAGGCTGTCACAGCAGAGCAGCAAGGCAATCTGTGTGTCTCTGCTCTGTTGTAACAGCCTCAGAAAGAGAAAGGAGGGGGCGGGGTCTGTCTTTCCACATCGGCTATCATGTGTCGTGTACAATCTTACGTTGAAAACCCGCGAAAGAGTGAGTCCAAAACATTTATCTAGCTTTCATTAAAGCCATTTCCTTCAAATTGCAAAGTATTGTGGGACTGCTTTATTGCAGAACTTTATTATTAATTGTATTATTTTTGTAGAGAAAATAAAGACAGCAAATACATTTTACGTTTCTAGTTTTTATTAGCATCTCTTTGCTGTGGTTACAAACCAACCTTATAAAGACCGAGGAGTCACAGCATTAACTGGCAACCCGTAAATAGCTTTTACTTATTGTGACAGACATTTAAGAGCCATGTGGAAACAGCTGGCAACAGTCAGAATATTCATAAAAATAAATAAATAAATGAATTGGTGACTCAAATACACAAAATCCAATTAGGTTAAACGATTTGTGACTTGGAACATTTAGAACATGGATGTGAGCATTAACTGATTTGTACCGGTACGCAGGTTCAACTGTTAAGTATACCAGACTGAAGAAACAGTGTTTATGTTTAAATTCTGATTTGAGGAGCCTTTCCTTCTTTAATCTCTGTCATTTAGCACACAGAAACAGATACTGTAATGTCTTTAATTTAATAAAACTCTCTTGTGCAGATTATGAAGCAGCTTCTTCGGGTTGTAATTCTTGGAGGGGGCTGCTCTGAGCAGTAACTGTATTTGTAATGAACTTGGTGTTCGATGTCAGCTCACTCCATGTTTTAATGTCCAGCCAAAGCTCTCCTGGGCTTAATTAAAGCTTTAGGGTCATTTCATGAAATGAAACTGTTAAAAGTGTGATTGAATGGCTCCTAGTTCACAGAAATGTGTTTTACCAGTAGGATAAAAGATATTAAAATGACGTCGCTTCCTGAAGCAGTTTGTGGGCACAGCACACTTAGAAAAGGACGGATTTGGATTCTTGTGATGGACAAATGTCTTTACGATCTGTCTGTAATAGAACTCTGTGAATCTCGCAACAAAACAGAGAAAACAATTTCTAATCTCCACTTCTTGTGCAAAGCAATCGATGTAGTGCCTCTTTCACTGCTGTCAACTTTTCTTCATTTTCCGTCAGAGCTCTGTTGTGAATGTCCTGTTTTACTTTAGCCCCTTGAACAGTTGCTGATGTAGGACTGCACAGTTTTTCTGTTTCTGTTTATACGCTGGTGCTGAAAGACCTGGGACTCGAGCTGATAGTAAATCAATTCGGAGCTCTAACTGTTCCATAGACGTGTCACTCATCGCCTAATTGCTCAGTTCACTTTAATTAAACAAAACAAACACCTGTATTGAATCTAGATGCGCAGACACACCGGCTGTGACTCTTGACCAGGACGTCAGATAACAAACTACACTAACTTTAACACAGGATGTGCCAGCTGATGTCTGGTGAAGCTGACTAGCTGCTCAGATAAGAATTCATGACTCTTTTATTTTAATTTCTGCTGCTGGACTCAAAAAATAATCTCAATCCTGTTAATATGCTAACATGTACACGTAGCTGCACAGTTTTTTTTTTTTTTTTTTTTTATATACGCTACATATTGAGTGTTCCTTTGAGCACAGCTTAATGGCTTTATTTAAATGTATTTTTGAGTGGTGTGCACTTTGCAAAACGCCTCAAATTTTATTTAATGATTGTTTTTTTTTTTTTTTTTTTTTTTTTTTTTTTTTTTTTTTCATATACTGTATATAATTAGGTGCTCCAAATGCATCTACTGAATTAAATGTGCATTCATAGTTTTGTTTTCATTTTGTATTTGTGAGGCCTGGCTTTCAGTGATATACAAATGGATTTTGGACACGTTGGTGATTGGAGGGATTCATGGCAGTGAGAAATTGCACTTTTGAATTATATTTTATGGACATCAGTTTGAAACATGAAAGAAGAACATGAAAATGTATCCTGGGGAATGCTTTTTTGTGCAACTTTCTCCAAAGCATTATGGTCTGGTGCTTACTTGAACTTTATGCATTGGTAAATATACTAATACGTACTGTATATTTGTACTTAAGAAGTAGCTTTATATATTTGTTTTCCCTTTACCTTTTAGACTGTGTCTGAATTGCTGAATAAGAATGGATTCATTTTTTCGAGTTCAGTTACTCAAAAAAAAAAAAAAAAGAAAAAGGAATTTAATAATGTTTGAATCGTTGCAGCTGCATTGTTGCATTAAAATTAAATGTTAGGGCTTTTACTTACTGTATGGAAGAGGACAAACACGTTTAGAAGACAAAAGTTTTTCTGGATCAACTGCTTTTTTGCCCTCATTTCATTAAAGCCATTTCCTTCAGGTCTCTGACATTTACTAAAACTTTATGGGTTTTATTGTGGTGCCACAAAGAAAAAACAAAGGTATTATTTCTCCCCTTTTGTGTAAGTCACATTTTATTGCTTCTAGTGAGCTAGAAGATGATTGTCATGCTGTGTTTTATTTTTATTTGATTTATTATAGTCTATTGGTGTGAAATGTGGATGATAATACAGTATACCGTAACTGCTTCTCATAACTTTGTTGGAGTTATGTATTTCTTTGTCTTGTAACTAAATTACATGAACCATTGGACACATTTTAATGTAATGGTTTGTTTAAATTCCCATGATTTTCAAAGTAAAGTTTTCAGTTTGGATCATTTTCAAAATTCCCTGCTTAACTTTCCAAGGATTTTTTTTTTTGTGTGTGAAAATTACAAGAAATTTACCTGAAATTTCCTGCTTTATTGCAACCCCTTAAAGCAACTCATTGTTTAAGTTCAAATCCCTCAGATTTTAATTTTATGTGCTTTTTCAGCTAAACCTGTTGGTGTATTAAACAGTTGATAACCAGTCTTTCTTTTGAAATAGAAACTTGACAAATTGTGTACAAGTATCTTACAACCTTATAATTTTGTGAGTAATTTTTTTAATCACGATTTAATAAGTATGTAGTAGAACTGCACCAACAAACATCATCACCAGTTTTTGATGTTAAATGTTTAGCTACACCCGAAAAAAAAACACCTTTTTTTGTATTTCTATGAAAGAGCAGATTTTTGTTCTTGTTTTATTTTTTCTTCTCATTCTTGTTTGTGCAGCTTTCTTCTTGTTGTTCCTCTAATGACTGTTTTTCACTCATCACTTTGGGATGATTAAATTGAGCAAAGTACCCAACTAGATTGCTCTAACTAGTTCATCTGCAGAAAGAAGCGTGACGCCATATTTAGGTCTCACTTTGTGGCAGTGCTGAATTTATGTAATTTTCTTGGACAACAGTGTAAATGTAGAAAGAAGCGCCTTGCTGCACTCATCCTTTAGTACATCGCTTTTAAGGTCTGCATCAGTTGTCCATAGCATTTGATACATTTGCTCCTTATGAAACGCACTCGATCAAGCTCTCAGTAAGATCTGCTGTTCGTGTTGCATCAATTTTAAGTCCTCGGACCATCTTAAAGAGTGCTCCGTCAGGGAAAAGTCGCCGAGCGGAGGAAATGAATGGTCAGTGAGTTATGTGTGTGAGTTTCAGATGTGGCTCCAACTTCCCTCGCGATGTGATTTAGAGATCGAGCTTTAAGTCAAGCCAATTACCGCATCACAGCTCTCCCAGTCAGGGTTAAGTGGACTATTGGAGAAACTGGGTGTAAATCACATCCTGCCGTCGGACCCGCAGTGGGATTTGATGACCATCATAGTGATTGTGGGGGGAGAATAATGGAAAATATAAAGTGCAGAGAGGTGCACCATTAATGTGGTTATAGAAATAAAATCCACTTTAACTCTGGTTGTAAAGTGAGGATGGCGATGACATCAATAGTAACTCAGTTGTTGTTTTTATTTTATTATTTTCAGCCTCCTCCTGGCTTCTCTGCCCCTTCAGCCGAGCCCGACTTGGGCGAGGCCATCACAAATCTGTGTTTGGAAGATTTGTGATGGTAAGCAAATACCACCCCCGTGTCCTGGATTTTTCAAAGCACGTTATTAAATTATTATTTTTAGCCTCATACTGGGTTCAATGATAGAGATTGCTTTCATCAGCAAGGACAACTCAGCAGTTCAAGCTTCATTAAAAGCAAGGAAGTGTTTTATAAATAATTTGAGGTCCCGCCTATCAGAAATGTTTGTAGGCAGAATAGATAAGTTGGTATTTTCTCTCTCTCTTTCGTTCGAGTTCTTTTATTCACTCCATAGTTGCAGAGTAGTCATCTGTGGGAACTAACCTACATCACTTAATCACCTCATGTTACTCATATTTTTCAATTTTTTTAATTTTAGTTTAACATTTTCTTGACTTTCACATGTGTGGTTTTACATACAATCAATGACTTACACATTTAGTCAAATCACTGCAGCCTCAGTGCTTTTTTTTATTGTTTTGGCACTAATTACTTCTCTTCACATCTTTTTGACCACAGTTTATGACATCTGTCAAGGTAACAAATAAAACTGAGTTCAAAAAGCTTCTTTGTGAGTCACTTGTGTGCCCCCTTGTTTTCCGCTTCCTTTAGTGCTGCAGAAGATACAGAAGGTTATGGAGGGGGTTAATTGGGTGGCCAGGAGGAGAGAAGCTGCTGACACCAGTCATATCCACAAATGTTAACTAAATGCAAATCAGGTCTGAAAAGAAAGGCTGCTGATGGCCATTACTGACACTTAAAAAAGATCTGCATAGAAAATTCAGATGTGTGCTTTTCTCTGTTTTATATTAACGCATTTCATCAGTGATAGGAATAATGATCTGAAAGTCCACTTCATGGTTTTCTCTTCCACTGACAGAAAGGATAATTTGATGAAGCTCTCAAGGTCACATTTACTTATTATTCAAGCATTTACTTTTTTTTTTTTTTTTTTTTCGGTTACAAGCTGCCTGGCATGAAAAAAATATCTTTTGGCAGTGTATTTTATGTAAGTTTTTTTTTTTTCCCTAACTTTTTACTTTACAGTACTGTATTCATTACTGTCCCAATCACATGAGTAATACTGTATTAAAGTTGACATCAAGTGTCCTGTACAATTTTTTTTGTGTGTACAATATTATGGAGTGTATGTGCACAAACCGCAATTGAGCGAGTCCGCAGAAGTCGAACCGCAAAGTAGTGAGGGACTACTGCATTTTCTCTGAAAATCCTGTTTTTCTAGTTTTATCTAGAATATTTGTAAGTACATGCCACTGTGTTGGTTAATTAGTAACACAGGGTCAAGCTTGACTATTGGCTGTATTAAATGCTACTTTAAATAAAACATCATCCAACCCACTGACTTATTGCATGCTGTGTAGGGGATTTGTAGCTTTACTTGGAGACTGCTAGAAACAAAAATCTTCCTTGAAAACATGGCAGATTCTGTTGCCAAATGAAAGTCAGCTTTCTGTTCCATTTAAAGCAGCATTAAAGCAGAAGCCTCATGGTTGGACGAGCTCCTGAAAGAAACCATGAAATTGATGACAAGCTAACAAGTAATTCACAGCTATTCAAAAAAGAACAATGTTTTCAAATGAAGCCTGAAACTGATGAAAACAATAGAAACTTAGCCACGTACAATACTCTAAAATGTCATCTAAAGCCACTGCTTGTTGTTAGGCCTTTTGCTTTTAGAGATGTAGACAATGTGTTTGAAAGTAATAAATGTCTTAATTTTGAGGTCATGGCTTGTTATTTAGGATGTAGATCTTAAGTCGTACCTTGAGAGCATTATCTCAAGATTAAATATACCGTACTTGCCGCCATATATGTTGCATCACCATATAAGTTATATCAGTCCAAATATGTCTAATAAAGTGGAAAAAAAAAACATAAATACGTTGCTTTGCCCTATTAGTCGCATATATTATGCGTCACCACTGATGCATCGTGTTTGATACGCGTCACCACTGACCACCTGGAAACGTGGGCCGGTGTTGTGCCAAAAATCGATTGGCTGCCAAATGGCAGCCGCGGGAGTGTGCAAGGGAGGACTTTTAACAAGAATTTAACAAGATTAACACTTAAAAACAATTATTTGTTTGCTCGAAATTAAAGTAAAGGTGTGTCTCAGTTGAACTTTTCCTTAATAAATGTACTTTAATGTTCAAATCAGCTGCATTTCACCTGGGCAGCGCAGTGAAATGCAGCTGATTTGATGTTTGCTCCAGGAGTTCCGGAGTGAGACGAAGGTGTCTTGGTATGGCAAGCCAAGTGTCTCATTAATAGCCACTTTTACCTAATAGAGAGACACTTGGCTTGCCATATTGGTCGAGGGCCCTCTAGTGGCTGAAAATGTTAGTGTTAAATATTTTCCATGTCAGAATGAAAGAAATGATCATACCTCAGCCAAAAATTGGGTTATAAATATGGGGGGGGGGGGGTTGCGCGATATTATTTGCTTCGGTGTCCAAGTCACAGGACTTGAAAATTTATGCAAGAATGTGTGATGTGTACAGCAAAAAATACAGTAATTTACAAAGTACTAATCTGTGTTGAATATGTTTTAGTTTCTCAGTGGGGTTTGACTATTTAGACTGTTTATCCAAACTTTAAATTTTAGAAATTCTTCACTTGACATTTTACAGATGAACAGCTAAGTCTTTTTAACCTCATTATGTTTCAAAGCTGCCTAATTTGGACTCATATTTACAGATATTTACATACACTTTCTGCAACTCTGTTGTTTTTCAGTGCAGTTAAAATGTTTTACTGCACTGTCAGGCTGTTTCCTGTTTGAATGATTAACAGGATTAATGCTTGTGCAGTCACAATTGTTTCTACCTCATGTGAAAGTTTGAGTGTTAAGAATTTTCTCCCTAAATTAATGTGTACAAGTGTTTTATGGACTACATGTTTTAGGAATTGCTTTAGTTCCCTGTAATTGAACAAGCCTTTCATCTCTTGCTGTTGCTGTTTTTGAATAAATTTCCTCATCGAGGCAGATCAAAGTCACCACTGTACAGATTAGGAGGATGGCAGTGTGAATGTGTGTATGTGTGGAAACATGTATACTTGTAGAGTCGGAGGAAATGTTGATATCAGCTCCTTCTTTTTCATACATCTTTTATCTGTCTTAATCCTTATCTGACTTTAATGCTTAGAAATTATCTGTAACAGATTTATTAGGAGACAAAAGTTACTTTTGGTCACTTGTGCTTTTTTTATTATTATTATTTTTTTCATTTACAGTCTACATTTACTATCACTGGTTGCCTGCAGTAGCTTAGTGCTCATTGCCGGGGTCTTGTAATCCTGAGGTTGCAGGTTTGAGCCTGAGATGGTGTCAGAAAGGGCATCTGTTGTAAAAATAACTGACAAATCTTTCTTACAAGTTCGCTCGCTCAACCCCTGCAGAAGAAATCAGCCAAAAAACAAACTTTGTATTTATTACCATTGTTTGTGCAGTTTATTATAAATGATCAACATTTTCTAACACATGGATTTTAATTACAACTTAGATTGTTATCAAACATAAACCATAACTTTTTAAACTCATTATACAGAAGTACAACAACTGATAAGTCACTGTGATTTATTTTTACTTTTTTATTGCTGCTGATGGAGGCACAAGTTGTCTATTTATATTGTATTTGTCCTTACATCAGAGAGAATTTCCCCCCCAAAAAATATGAAGCAAGCTGCGACCTAAAACCCTTTAATAGATCAAAATGCTAGCAAGTTCTGAGGCCAAAGCCATCAAACTGTTTTTTGTGTTTTACTGCCTACTGCATAAAGTTATATCTTAGTTGGAGCCATGAGCCTCATTTTTCAGATCTACCTTTACCTACCAGAATCCTTTTTAAAATGACCAGCATCTTGGTTTGACTGAAGCAAGAAAACTTTAATAAACCTTTTGCTAATAGTACTACACTACTGCAGAAAGGTCCACTTGTATCATATATCTTAATGATGTGCATGGCTTGATAGACTTCTGATGAACCCCGCTTAAAGAAAATCTGACTCACTGTCCGTTCAGTGCCTGTTAATGTGCCTTTAGATGAAAAACAAGATGAGCATTGCTCATATCCACAGTTGTAATCATCATTACCGGTACTCATCACTTGAATATCTATTTTTGCATTGCATGCATTCTGGCATTATTTGGTGTGTCGTAAACTGTTACCTTCAGCTTTATGTTATGTTACAAACCCACAAATTTCAGCAGGATGCTGTAGCTAGCATGACATTTCTGTTATGTTTCCCATGTTCATGTAGGGGTAGATGTGTCCCAGTCGTCTTTATGTTGTGGGATGAGGGTGACGAGGTAGATCTGTATGGCACCTATGGGCTCTCCCATTTAACAATATAATTGCAACGACAACCAATATGTCTAGTTAAATGTATTCCAGTGTATTTTATTTTGTGTTTTGGTACAGTTGTCATATTTAACAGGAAAGGGAATAAGTTGTACGCAGAAATGTCTTACAAGCTTCTTTATGTAAAATATTTATAAATATTTCAACCGCTACCCCTTATGACTTCTGTTTAAAGGCTTAGGGGAAACTCAAAGTACATGCAATGCATGCACAAGGCCTCCATTTAAAGTACGTGGACAGCTTGCCAGGTTCTGTTTGATACAACACCAGGTCAAATTCATGCACTGCCTAGTGTTGTACATAGTGGAGTACCTGGAAATGTGTCGTCTAATATAAAACAACACATCCACCTTTTTTCTGTCTCAGCCTGTACAGAAACGTGTACATTTATACAATGTCACCTCATAGCTCTCGCTTTAGCATAAACATACATTTGATCAATAAGACGAATGCAAACCATCGCAAGTTGAACATTATTCACTGTGTTGCACAGGATACAGAACAGATTGGATCTTCACTACAAACAATTCTGTCACATCATGAGGCATTTTCAATTCCGTAAAAAAAAAAGCTGTTTAAATAGCTTTCTTTTATTTCATTGCTTTGTAGTTCTTTGAAGCTTGTGACACAGCCGGTTATTCAATTCAGCACTTTTAGTAATGTTTTTATTGACTGCTGTTCTAGCTGGAAATCCACTGCAATGTTATTTCTGATAAGACTTTCTGAAAGAATGGATATGCAGGAAAATTGTACAGAGATGTGACAGGAAACGTTGGTGGGTACTTGAGTTGTGTGGTAATGGAACCGTAATACCTGCTTTTGTGTGACAGTGCCATGGCGTTCCTGCCTTAACAACAACTAAATGTACAGAAAGGATTGATAAAAGCAAAATTGGGATATCTGTTGAAAGTGTTACATTTCACTGTTTACACACTGGCACGGTGATCAGTAATTGCATTTAAGGAGAATAATATAAACTTTTTTGTTCTTTGACATGTAGTTTTCACTGCCAGTTAAATGTATTCACTGTAAACTCTTAAAAGCTTTTGAGAGACTAAAGTAACATCACTTTTGAGGCTTATGCATGTATGAGTGAATCACTGTCTGCTTCTGGGAAACAGACCAAGAACGTCACCTGAAAGTGATGAGTAATGGGCACAAGTGTGGATGTGAGATAACAGTAATACTTTTTTTTAAACAAACATACATTGAAAGACACTAAATGGGGAATGAGTCAGATCTTCAGGTTGTGTCCATTAGATGTAATGGGTCTCAGCTTTTTATAAAAGTAACCTGGTATTGATTTGTCTGGTCTACATGGCAATGTCGCTTTAGGGGTTTTTGATTTGATTTGATTTGATGTTTATTTATTCATTAAAAAAAAAAAAAGATACAAAAGCAGTTTCATCAGATACAAGAATACAAAAATAAGATAAAATGAAAGGAGCAGAAAGAAGAAGAAATCTTATTATATCTGCCCCTTATTTCACAATTTGTTCAAACAATGATAACCTTCTAATTACATAACAAAATGAATAACTCTACGTAATTAATGTAACATGTAATTCACAAACTACATAACAAAATTAATAACTTCTCAAACTACATAACAAAATGAATAACTTTACTAATAAAATAAAATAAAAGGCCGAACTTCATCATGTCTTTGACTCCAGTTATGGTTTTCCATGTGTAACTCCCCTTCCTCCATGACATCCCCAGGAGATAAAAGAGTCCATGCCTGATCTGAAGTGGCAGTTGAGGCGTCATAAATATCAGCGAGAGCATCATCAAGAAGTTTTCCAAACTTTTGTGCAATTCCACAAAAATCAAAGGCAGTAATGGCTCCTATTCCTGCAAATCACTAGTACTAGATATAGACCATTTGATCAGTCGGATGATGATTCATCTGCCCAATTGATCAATTATTTGTTTTTAAATAATCTATGCCTGAACATACTTCACCAATTAACAAGCATCTACATATGTTAGTACTAGATTACACTCCGTCTTTATATCAATCTAACAAAAAGGAAATTAATCAGATCAGAATAGTGTGCTCAGTTTTTAAGGAACATTGTTTTTTCCACCAAGGAAAATGGAACAAATGTAATAGCAAAAGTTTTTAAGTGTGCTAAAAATGTATGAGCCCAATATTATCCTATAATAGACTTACATACTGTACACACATACTACTATAATAATTTGCTTTGCTATTTAAAGCGCGTCTTTCACGTTAAACACATGTAGGAGCCTTTGCAACTTAACATGTCTAAAACTCTAATTTTCATCAA
>JARVLU010000179.1:19697677-19709552 GCA_031762415.1 Simpsonichthys santanae | reverse complement strand
CATCCATCCATCCATCCATCCATCCATCCATCCATCCATCCATCCATCCATCCATCCATCCATCCATCCATCCAATCACCTTCTGCTTGTTCTGAAGTTGGGTCGTGGGAGCAGCACCTTGAGCAGGGAGGCCCAGCCAGATCTTTCCACAACCACCTCTTCCAGCTCTTCTGGGAGGATTCCAAAGATGTTCCCAGGCCAACCGAGAGACATGATCTTTCCAGTGTGTCCTGGGTCTTCCCAGGGGTCTCCTACCAGTCGGACATGCCCGAAGCACCTCACTAGGGTGGTACCCATGAGCATCCTTACCAGATGCCTAAACCGCCTCAACTGGCTCCTCTCGATGTGGAGGAGCAGCGGTTCTACTTCAAGTTTCTCCCGGATAACTGAACTTTTCACCCTATTTCTAAGGGAGAGTCCAGCTACCCTGCGGAGGAAACTCATTTCAACCCCCTGTATCCACATTCTTGTTCTTTTAGTCACTACCTAAAGTTCATGGCCATAGTTGAGGGTAGGAACGTAGACTGACTGGTAAATGGGGAGCTTTGCCTTACAGCTCAGCTCCCCCTTCACCACAATGGACCAGCACAGAGTCCATAATACTGCAGATGCTGCACCAATGCATCTGTCAATCTCAGGCTCCATTCTTCTCTCACTCGTGAACAAAATCCCAAGATACTTAAACTCCTCCACTTGAGGCAGACCTCACCCTCGACCCGAAGAGAGCAATCCACACTTTTCCGAATGAGGACCATGGCCTCAGATTTGGGGGTGTTAATTTTCATCCCAGCCACTTCACACTAAGCTGCAAACCATTCCAGTGAGAGCTGAAGCTTACAACATGATGACGCCAACCACATCATCCACATATAGCAGAGATAAAATCCTGAGGCCACAGAACCAGAATCCTTCCGCTCCTTGGCTGCACCAAATTTTTTTTTCCATAAAAGTTATGAACAGAATTGGTGACAATGGGCATTCCTGGCCGAGTCCAACTCCCACCCAGAAGGGGTCTGACTTACTACTGATAATGCAAACCAAACTCTTGCACTGTTTGCAAAGGGACCAAACAATCCCCCATTTAATAAATTTTAATACATTTTGAAATGGCAAATACTGTATTTTGGTCAGAGTCAATCCTGTTATATGCACATCTCAGCTTTCAACATTTTCATTAGCACACAGAAGCACACTTTAACAAGAGTCCCTTCCATACTGAAAGCATTGACTTACACAACACTAAGCTAGATTAGGCATCACTCTGTAACTTCATATTTTAGTGAAGATACTCCTGCTTAGCCACCCAGTGCCACCCAGTACTTTCCCCTTTGTATGTACAGGGAACAACCTCTGACTCATGGTGTTAGTTTACAGCCAATAACAGAGACTTCAACATAAATGCCAAATCAAACCTCAACAGAACATTAACAAGAACAACCCACTTCCACACTCAAACATCGTATACAGTCAGAAACATTGTACATACCTGTATAATATTCACAAGACTACCCAGCAGGCTTTGCAGCTCACACAATCTCTCTGGAACTCTCTCAAAGAAAGAACTTTGAGTTTAAAATAAAATAAAATAAAGTTAGACACACATCTTTGCTTTAATCTGGGTCATACAAATATTTTGTTTTGGTGTTGATAATGTTTAATTATAAGAATTAAATTGGCAGAAACACGAGTTGAGGCTGCACGCTCTCGTGGGGGAGTGCTCTTTTCCCCTCCCGCTGTGCGGTGAGCTCTGATAAACTGATCGTATCAGTGTACGATAGCCGTATTAAACAACAACAAACAGATTTGTTACTGGGGGAATAATGATGATGACGCACAACAGCTTTGTAGTTGGTTTAAAAATAGTTAATCTCAAATAGGATTGATTCAGTGAGTTAATTCATTAAAGTACATTTCACGAAGGAGAAGTTTGACATGCACCGTGCATCTCGCTCGCTTTCAGTCCAGCTGAGTTCTGTTCCGCCTCTTTTGGTTCCGCTCAAAGCTCACACCTGAGCTGGACCCACCTGGAACAGCAACATGTCATTCATTCAGGGAACAGCAAAAGTGGTCAACAATTTTTTTCATTTTTTTTTAATTTTGAAAAGTGTATAGATTTGTCA
Organism: Simpsonichthys santanae; assembly: GCA_031762415.1. Classification (NCBI taxonomy): domain Eukaryota; kingdom Metazoa; phylum Chordata; class Actinopteri; order Cyprinodontiformes; family Rivulidae; genus Simpsonichthys; species Simpsonichthys santanae. Next base: position 19,707,432 of record JARVLU010000179.1, on the reverse strand, counting down.
AGTCAGAGATGTTGGAATACTATTTTTCAAAAGGAAGCACAATGTGGTATTCTTGTTTTTAATATTGTTTCACAGATCACATTTTTTTTATTGAAAGGAAATAAATCTTGAAATGTAATTTCTTTGAATTACACTTTTGGTTTCTGTTTATTGCATTTATAATTTGCAACGCAGCAAAATGAACAACTTTAGAAGGTAACAGACCATTGTAATACTTGGTTTATTTACATAATGACTAATTGCTGGATGTTTGGCCCTGAGCAGTATAGCTGAATAGCTCTGGTTTACTATACATTTGTTATAAAGACTGATAACATAAGCTATTCTCTAGCTAGCATCAACGAATGTCACTTTGGAACAAAAAAGGATTGAGAGGCACTAATATTTAATATTGGCACTTTAACATTAGCATTTAAGTCAATTTAGCTAGTATTGTTTCTATAATTTAAAGATTAGAAGATCAGTTTCAAGTCATTTTTTTTACACTGTAAATAGCTAGGTTGTACCGGAGATAAATAAGAGGAAAGTGTTTATATATAGCCAAGTCTTAAGTCAAGCCTTGAGTTAACAGAAATGTTGCGAAATGACCCAAATCAACCAATCACGATCCAAATCTGAACATGTACAGTAATGGAATAAATTCCTTCAAGGAGTAGGACTGATTAACAATTATAATTGCAGCTGCTGTTTATTAGCTATAGAAGAGGATCACACTCAAATAAATTTTCACATATTATGGTGTCTTCCAGTTCCAGATAGCTAATACAGTATATTTGATTTTTATTAGTAAATAAATAACTATGGGTGGTATTTCTGTTCCAGTTTTTTAATTGTGCTTAGTCTTTTTCCTCTTTGGGACTTGTATGAAAATCTGATGTAATTTCATTTATTCAGTTACACTGCTGCCTGGGTATTACTACTTGTTATGCCTGCAGTAAAATATGCAAATACTGTACTATACTTTGTACAGATTTCCACTGCAGTGGGATGTGTCTAAACCACAGAGACTTGCAACCACATACCACTTTTCGGGTTCGCTATGGTTCAATAACGCTTTGTTGATGTGTTTGAGAGACTGCAGGTGCAAAACCCTTTGCAACCGGGTTTGATGGAGACAGAAAACACGAGAAGTCGATTCCAGCCCTTTGGAGGCTGAACAGTAAAAAACCTAAGACCTTAAGCAGGGAAGTGTTAAAGCAGTTCTTACAACAGGCCTTAAAAATTAGTGAAACACCTTTATAACCAACACAGTCTGCAACTCCCCCCCACCACCAAAAAAACAAACAAAACAAAACAAAAAAAAAACATAATTTAGGTACTTTTTTTAAAATCATTACTAATACTGTAAACAAAGTAATCTGTGACTAACTCTAGGGGAAGATTACCTTAAGATATTTAGCAATAATTCCAGTGCTTTGCTGTAATATTTTATGGCTAGCTTTGTTAGTTTAACCTTTTGAAGGCCGTCTAACTATGTCATTGTGGAAAAAAATTGTTTTTGGTCTTTGTCAAGGTTCTGTTTTAAAGCAAAAAAAAAAAAAAAAGCTATGTCTTTACAACGCTACAGCATACAATTAAGTACAGTACTAGAAAAGTGCACACTTCCCATATCATTTACACTCACGCAGTGAAGCAAAGAAAACAGTTTTCTTAGTGGTGGCGTAGCCCACACTGTTTGAGCTGTTGCAGCGCTGTTTGCAGCTAAAGGAGTAGGATTAGCATAAGTTAGCGTTCAGAATATTGTGCAGTGTTCTTTTAGTATCTGCCAGGGGTTTACCCACTGCACTCTGTTTTCTTTGCTCCATCTTAACGCTTCTTTAACACCCTTCTTTTGCGTTCTGCATGCTCAGCAAAAGTAATTCTTACTTTTCAGAGGAGCGAGCGCAGGAAGGTTATAAAGGGTTGTTGTGCTACAAGTCGTCAAGCTCCGGCTCTGTTTGTCATACTTTCTTCTTTACTCCGTTCACGTCTCGATTGGCCTGATCCATTCATCTGACTCTCTCCCAATACCCCCCACCCCTACACACACATGGAGGCTGAATGCTCACAGGGGGTGCTTCTTGGCTGCTTGCTATTTATCACATTATTTTCAGATGTGCTGTGGCATTATTTTGGCAGCAGAAAGAATTTTGCACGTCTTTAGTGCCAATGGCGCAGAGTATTAAAAGTTAAAAATGTTTCCATTTTTTAATGTTTCTCGGCATGCTGGCACAATGCTTCACATGTACTTTATTTTAGTCCTACAGCATTGATCAGTGCTTCGTATATGGATTTAGTCCTGCTGAATCAAAGAGGTGCTGGGTTGGCGCATTTCTCTGTCACTTTGCCTTTTGCACAGTTTTCTTGTGGGTTCCTCTACCTCGTCCTCTTATTTCCTTTCACTTCTGATGCATTTACTTCTCCTTTCATTCCTCTCATTCCTTCTGCCTCACTCAAATTTCTGTCCTCTGCTACATGGGCCGTCCTGACTAAAACCTCGCATCGACGCCAGCAGCAAGACTCTGCATAGCCGGTGTCGTGCATCTGCAGGGCCACAAAGCAGCGTGAGACTGACAGTCCATGTAGCCAGATGTGTTCTGCTTCACTGCACTTCGTGTCATTTGCTCAGTGGAGTAAAACAAGGGGGATGAAGGGGTGAGTGAGGAAAATGGTGGCCAGGGGAACCAACTTAGCTTCCGTTGAGTTGATATAATTGGTGTTTTGTTTTACAAAGCTCCGTGTTATCAGCTCTGACCGTAAATGCAAACATTGTCAAGAGGATAGAATGGAAAATTCACAAAATTCTACACAAGGAGCGAATTAATGAACACAGGAGTGATTCATTTCCAGGTATTAAAAGTCGAAAAATATATATTCTCAGAGATGCCCGGATTTATTCCCAACCAAAAGTATGTGCTGTGACTGAGATGAGATTTATTATGTTCTAGTTTGCCCCATTTATGTGTAGTGAAAAAAGCTTATTTTTTGTTGAAAATAAGTTACAGCCACATTTATTGTGGCATCACTTAATCATCAACATTTGTAGACGGTAGAAACGCTCTGAGAGTCTGTGCCTGTGTGTGGGATCCTTTTGAGCAGGGCTTACGGTTATTTACCAATCAGTGGCAGAAAGACTCCAGAGAAACCACAGTGATTAGCCACCCTTGGGACCGTATAGGTTTGCGGGGACCTGCTCTGTCAGCACCAAACAGAACATTTATCACGTACTCCACCTCACACTTCCTAACCCACACAGCATGAAAGCAGGCTCGTTTCTCTACAAAACGGCAAACAACGATTCAGGCAAAGCACAGGGAGCACATGTGTGTGTGCACAGAAAATAAAGAGAATAATTCCTACGTGGCTTTTTTAGCTACACAGTGCAGACCAGCAAATCAGCTGTGAGGTAGATGTAAGTAAAAAATGAGCATATTATAATAAATTTTAATGCAATCATACGCACAGATAAAGAGCAGTACAAGATGACTATGACAAAAACAACACTAAATCACACTCTTTAGTTTTTAATGTGTACATAATAAGTGTATTATAATACGTGTATTAGGAATAGCTTATTTATTCACCTAAATCAGGGGTCTGCAACCTGCGACTCTTGAGCCACATGTGGCTCTTTGGTCCCTCTGCAGCGACTCTTTCAAGCTGTGACCAAAATTAACATAAAACTGAATTTTATAGGATGTTATACCCACAACAAAAAAAATGTCTAGTTTGTAGCATTGTCTTGTCATTTCCTTTGCAAATATGTGGATACTAGTACTAATACACAGAGTAAATTATACTCACTTTAACTTTATGCTTTTATACTCAATTTCTCCACAATTAAAACATAAGCCTGTACAGTTAATTGTTTTAGGCTTTTTAAAAAATTGCAAAATACAGTATATATATATTTTTTTTCTTTACAAGAATCCAGTCTTCTGTTGTAGACTTGTGACCTGGATATGGGCACCAGTGATGACCTGCAACCCGAAAAGGAAAGAGCAAGTAAAGATGATGGATGGATGGAATCCAGTCTTTTATTTTGTCTTAAAATGTAAAAATATTGATTATTGGATGTTTTTACTTTTAAAATGTCATGCCTGGCCATAAACACCCCCCTCTAACAAACTTAAAGTGGCCCATGGGCCACCAGTTGATAATGACAATAGTAGCAGGTTTTGCGGCTCTGGACACGTTTAATTTAGTGAACAAAAGGGCCGAAATGGCTCTTTTGATCATAAAGGTTGCAGACCTCTGGTTTAGGTGGATGTAAAGAAGAAATAATTAGGAAAACTGCATTTCCTGCGATAATGTTGTGTGCAGGAAAGCAGGAAAATAAAATTGGAAATGAGCAGAATAAATGAAATAAAGAGGCTGAATAGATTGCCAAAAACCTGAAATGTCCTTTCACTCCTCTGAGCATCACCATCTGCTAATTCTCCTGCTGTGTGTGTGTGTGTGTGGGGGGGGGTATAAGCTATGATGATTCCTTCAGGCTTCAGATGTGTGGCCTCAGCTGTCCACCAATCAACAGAGCCATTAGTCTGGACCGAACCGTGCTGATGGTGGGGCTGGGTGCTCGTCTGCCTGTTTTTCATTCATACAGGAGCGATGGCTGGTGAGCCGTTCCCTTCGACAGCTGTCCTCTTGATCAGACGCTTGGCGTGCAGCAGCAGACTCGCTGCTGATGGTGTGGCCTCCCCCGCCCAACACCAAATTGGACAACACATGTTTAGGTTGAGGTAAAGATCCTCAGGAAGCCAAGCAGGCTAGATGGGCACAGATACAGATAATTAATATTTAGATGATGTCAGCAGTTGAATTTGTTTGTTTTTTTGCTGAGGCTGCAGTTCTTTATGCAAACGCTCCAACTCCTGCAAACTTGAGTGAAACTTGTAGCCTAATGAATCTCAGAGCTTTAACAGTTCCTCTGCAGTGCTTATCGGCTGGAGTTTATCGGCCCCGGTGAGGTTCAGAGCTCCACAATGTGCTGAGTGCACTAAGCTGCATATGAAGGCTCCCTTTGACAATTACTGCTAAGTAGCTAACTGGACCTTTTGGCAAATCACCAGCCAAGTGTTTCCATGTTGGAGGCTTTTTGGAATATTCTGGTCTTTTGTCTTATATCAGCATTTTTCGTCTCTGTGCTGTGAAAAGAAAAATCTGCTGTTCCAACTCAGCTATGCACATAAAGACATCATTATTAGCCCATTTTTCATTAATTCTTTTGGTTTTTTTCTTTTTTTAATCCAATACAGTATTTATCTCACCTCTCGCCTCTGTGCTCATATTTCAAGGTACTGGTTGGACACTTTTTATATTTATGACATTAATTAAAGAAAGTAGTACTCATCTATTGGTCAGTATGAGTATTTTGCATGAAAGCAAACCTGCACAGGATTTAACTGACAGTGAGAATTATTTACAGTGTCTGACCAGTTACAGTCAAACGAGATGAAAATGTTCATTGTTCACAACAGGGGAAAAAGTGCAAAAGTGTTGTTTTTATTTTATTTATAATAGCTAGCAAATTTGAAGTAATGTTAAAAAGTACCAAAAACAACATAAATTTTGTAACTTAGGGAGGATAAGGCAATTCAAGTTTACAAAGAATGCTAAATAAGCAAGCGGTTCATTAGTGTCACCGTGGTAACCGCACACCAGTGTCCATCACTCCCTGACTGTAAGGTTAATGAGACAAAAAAATAAGTCAGGGCTTAGAAATATTTTTCAACTGTGAGCAGAAAAGACCTGGTCACATGCTTGAATTCTTGTGTGTCTGTGGCAGGGGTGTCCAACGTGCGGCCCGAGGGCCATTTGTGGCCCTTGGAGTGATTTTGTGTGGTCCATGACTGCAATTAAAGAGTGGTATAATTTCGACCCACTGGCTTAAGAGGTTGATGCAGACGTAGACCTTCTTTAGATTTAATGGTGATACTTTTTAAATTTTTAAGTTTAACAGTAAAACTGATTAAGATCATCTCCAGAAATGAGCGATATTAAGCACAAACAAACATTTAGCTATATTTAATCCGTTTATCCTACAATAAACCTTCACTGACTTCTACCAAAAAGTAGAATTTTGGAAATTAATTAATAAAACTTGGCTAAATATAACAAGTGTTTAAAAAAAAATTTTTTTTTTCAGTTGATTAAATTATCAATGGGAAGAAACTGCCCACGAGTCTTTTCGTCTGGACAGTTTTGGCCCACCTATGAAAATGTTTGGACACCTGGTCTACAGTGTTTTTGTTTGTTTGTTTGTTTGTTTTGCAGAATATAAAATTTAACTAAATAGCATCATTTTCAGTGTATTTTATCTAAAAATGTTTCTTTGTATGGGACTGTTGCATCATGTATTTATGACTCATCAGTGGCACCAAAAAGACTCAAAACAACACAATTATGGATCCACCCCATTTACACACTGATGCACGGAGCGATGTGACGACTCGGCGCAGTCTGTCCACCATGTTAAAAGTGACATCAGGTGGTACGTTACGTCATGTGACTGACACAAACATACCACGGTCAGAATATAGCTCTAAATGAATAAACTCAGATTTAAGGTGAAGTCTTTTCTCATAGATAAATGCTTTTCCCTCCATTTAAGACAGTAGCTCCTCCCCTGCCACCCGTCAACCCTTTGAGCCGGGTCGTGCACCAGCACACAGGTAAGAAGGGGACCCAGTTCATTCATAAAGGTTCCACATCAAAGCACACCTGCACTTCATCATCTCATTTAGCTTCAGCATTACACTTGATCTTTTTTCTTTTGCAGTTGTTCCCAGACTGTCTCTTTAAGTGGTAGCAGTCACTAAGAAGCCAACTTTATGATTGGTTTCTTTTGGTTTCCCAACGTGACCTTTCCTCACTGCTTCTCAATGAGTCTGCCAGCTTGTTTGCCTGAGTATCATCCATCCACCTGCTTTCTGTGCTCACCTTCGGCTGCCGAGTCGTTTGCCATTCTGCTCATGCTCCCAGCAGCCGCTCCAAGTCTCGTCTGCCTGCTCGCCCCAAACCAGATCAGCAACTGGTTCAGTCTCCACAGCAGATCCCTCTGCTCTGCCGTCGGCCTCTTGAGCTCGTCATCCCTCACTGCTCTGATGGCCATCGTTCACTCTTTGACGCTGCTGTTTTTCTGCCTTTTTTGTTGTTGTTGCTTTAATTACAAAGCACATGCTGCAAAGAAAAAAGGCAAAGTTATGCCACTGTTGCTTTTAACAAACACCAAAGCTAAATTTGAATCGTATTTTAGAAAAATGCCAATCAAATCTCATTTTAGTACTTCTGTCCCTACACAGGAAATAACAGGTATAAACTGTAACGCATCTGAAAATGTTCAGTCTTTCGTCATATTTACAAGAGGAGAGACGTCCATGTCCACTAAACCTAGAATTAACCCATCACTGCAACATTAGCCAAAAAAATACCACTTTAGAGCTCTTGTGTCTAAATTAAATGTTTAAAATGATCTTATTTTACTAGATCATTGATCTAGTAACAAAACACCTGCATCAACATTCAAGCAGGAACCATACATGTCATGATAAGAACCTTCAGGACATGTTGTTCTCCTAAACCAACTGCAGTTGGTTTTTAGTTGATATTGTTTGCAGTTTGAGCTAAATATCTATAATTTTCAGTTTACAGCTAAGGTTTCATGGCAACAAGCTTTGGACAAATCTGTAAATGAAGACAAAACCCTAAAAACATGACAAAATAAGGTCAACTGTGGCTTCAAATTCACTATTATCTTCTGTCGATCATAACCACAGTTTAAATTCCTGCTGATGAGATGACAATGTGCAGTTTCCTTTAGCTGCACGTTGCTGCAAGCTGTCAGCTGTATGATGGCTGAAAGAGGAGACAGCATCTAAACTTTAGATGCCGCCCATTACTCTTTTACATGACGCCGTTTTCAAATAGCAACACGGTGCGAGGCGTGCTACTGAAGAACAGCTCGGCTAATGCGTCACTTATTATCAGCTTGTCTAATAAATGTTCTGTGTAAAAAGGTACGTTTACCATAATATTATAATGAAATATATTTTGCAGTAGTTTTGTTTGTTAAGTGTCCTTTGTGTGAATCTGTTAAAAAAAATCATTACAAAACAACAAATCAAGCCTTGTTAAATCAGAATTATTAAACCGTCGACTGCTTCTCTGGTGTCTCGCTCTTAAAATGTCTAATTGCAGTTTCTTCATGTGTCTGCGCATCGAAGTCCAAATAACTGGCATAAAAAAACATGTTATCTTTAAATTGACAATACTTTTTTAGCAACATGTCGCAGCAGCAACGTTTGATTTTATAAACAAAATCAATTAGATCTATAGTTAAAGTTTTTATTGTAGTAAAACTGAGGCATGTTAGCGTAAGCTTATTGTCAGAATTTCCTATCAGGGATGAAAGTTATTGTTTTGTTTTCCAGCTCATGTTGTACAAAGTTGCAGAAAGAGAGACATCAGTTTCCCCAAAAACTAACCAAGGACACAGTTTCTCTGACAAGTTTGTAAAAATCTTAAGTTTTTCTCAACAAAAATGCTGATTGCATGAGACTGATGAGGGAAAATACTTTGTTTTGTAAAACATCTAGATTTGTGTGGACAGGGTATCACAACTTCTACTTTAAATTATGATCTAATACTTTGGCACGGTGGTAGAGCTGTTGCCTCTCAGCGAGAAGGTTGCCGGAACGAATCCCGATCGGGGGGTGGGGGCTTTCTGGGTGGAGTTTGCATGTTCTGTCCATGCATGCATGAGGCTGCACCACTTTTGTGCTCCTTCTGTGTTTAAGAGAAGCTCCATGAAAGTCACACACAATAAAAGTAATGTGACAAGAATAAAAAAATATCAACCTTCAAAAAGAGGGCTGAGAGAGTTGAATAAATTCATGCGCTCCAAAATGTATAAAGGATGAAGGACTTGAGAACACGAAAAAAAAAAAAAAAAATCTGCAAAAAAAGATATGATGAAAGGCGACGGATTCATTTCAAAAAGCATTTCATGGACTTGATTAGTTGATGTTAGTCAAAGAGTCGGAGCTGGATTTATCTGTTCGCTCGGCGCTGGAACAGTGAGCTCAATCGAGCGCGTCGTAAAAGTGTCTGATTGAGTTCTGCAAACTGAGGGAAGATGTCGGGCTGACTTTGCATGAGCATAAAGTCAAAAGAGCGAGGGTGAGGAAATGGAGGGATGGAAGACTGAGAGGAAGAAAGACGATTTGGTTCTTGTTGGTCTTAAATCTTTTGGGTCGCATCGATGTGACGCGTGACAGACAGAGCTGATGCTCGTCTGTTACAGAGTCACAGAAAGAGTTAATGAATGTGGGCTGTGAAGGGTGGACAGCTTTTAATTAAAGTGGTCGTGATAAAACATTTCATCATATGTGTCGACGAGGGAGGGGTCCATTTAAACCTGTTTAAGCCACAAAGCTGCAGAGACTAGATTCCTGCAACAACCAGGGGTAGTTTCTATTTGCCAACCTAACATTTATCCATCCATCCATTATTTTCACCTGCTCCTGCCTTTCTGGGTCACAGGGGTCACTGGTGCCCATATCCAGCCATTATATTATATATCAGACTAACATGCACGTTTTTGGTCTGTGGGAGGAAACCCACACATGCACGGAGAGAACATGCAAGCTCCACCCAAAGGGGTCTTCCAGCCAGGATTCGATCCAGCAACCTTCTCGCTGAGAGGCAACGACTCTGCCAACTGCACCATCGTGTCGCCCACATTTCTTTATTTTCCTCTAAATATCAGGGGGGGG
>JARVLU010000179.1:19673223-19687144 GCA_031762415.1 Simpsonichthys santanae | reverse complement strand
AGATATGATCTCTCCCACTAACTCCAGTTAAGACTCTGGCAGCAGCATTTTGGATTAACTGAAGACTTTTTTTAAAAAGTATTTGGACACCCGGATAATAAACCATTGCAATAGTCCAGTCTAGATGAGACAAATGCATGAACCAGTTTTTCTGCATCATTTTAAGATGAAATGTTTCTAATTTTAGTGATATTACACAGATGGAAGAAGGTGTTTCTAGTAACACTTTTAATGTGGGGGATTAAAAAAATTCCAGGTAAATGAATCCAAAACGTTAAGTTGAATTCATCCAGGTGACCCGACTTAACTTTTTTTTTTTTTTTGTATTTTTAAGCTTATTCCTCCAAACATGATACTTGGAAAAAATCAGGAAACAATGTGGAAAATAAAGAATACAACAAAAAAATTAAATTAAACTGGGAAAACTGGCAGTACCAAACTAAAACTGCCAAGATATCCTGGTTATTTTTAAAAGTGCAGCTGATAAGAAAACAGAACAATACAGAGACGTGAATACAGGGGAGCAACCCAAAGTGTCAAAATCTACAACTGTAAAGAGTGAAACACCTGGCCAGTCTCTTTTTTTTTGTCTATGAAAGTTGATTTTGGAGGTAAACAGTGAATAAAATAAACAATTTCACATGATGAATGTGACCGACTTCACTGGTTCCACTGAACTGCTGGGTTTTTTTTACCTTTAACTAATACTCTCACTAACAGAAAGTCCGATTTTCAAACTACTGTATTTTATCCAGATGTTTATTTTCTCTGCAGTTGTGTTCATCGCTGCCTCTTTTGTCACTCTGGCAAACTTCACAAAGCTCTTGCTGGCATGTTTTGTTCCTCTTGAGTCATCTCAGAAGGTTGTTTCAACGTGATGTGGATCAGAGTGTGTGAAGTCATCTGTGCAGTGAATCACACAGTGGGTGGATCTGACTTTATATAGAGATTGGTGGTGGTGGTGGGGTGTGCGCTGTGAAAATAGTACTTTGAGTTTTCGTTGCTCCTGCTAGTGACTCCAGTCTACTGTGAACATGTTTCTGTTTGCAACACAGACATAAGATGAAGGGAGGTGAGCCAATCCTGAGGGTCAATGTCTGGCTTGATGTGGTCAAATGTCATTAAATTGATTAAAATAGAAAAAATGTGCTGTTTAAACGTTGCTTTCCTAATCACTTCTATCACTATTTTCACGTGAAAAGGCAGTTTAACAAACATATTTTTGCTGCTTTGGTGTGTTGAGTTAAATGACACAGTTAAAACTATTTCCTCAACGTTTCGTCATCACAACTGCAGAGGTTCCCTTTTCTTGTTCATCACATTTAACTGAGCCAAACTGAGGAAGAAGAGAGGCAACATGACCGCTGGAGAAGTAAAACAAAACTCTTGAGGGACTGTTTTATTCCTTATAATCCCTACTTACAGCCACATTGTGCTTCCTTTTTGACATGCTGTAAACAGACGATTGAAACTATTAAAAATAAGTATGGGCTTCAAGCAATTTTCACAAAATATAGAGGAAAAATGTTGCTCATTGTGGACAATGTCCCACCATCTGTCCCATTGTCCTTTATGTGATAACACTGGCATTTAAATGGAAATGTAACGAAGCAACCACCGCTGTTAACTTGGACTCAAAACAACTTTGTTGGTGATTTTTAAAACAGTTTTATGAAGTGAAAACATTTAAATACATAAAAGATACCGTGGAAAATTCAAATATTGTTGTGCTTTTTTATGCATTAATCTTAGTTTATGAGCAGAACCTGATGGGTCCAACAAGGATTAAACACCATGAATTTACAGCTGATCTGCAACTGAGCAAATAAAGAAATTAAATTGTGATGAAGCGATAATGACTTTTGTTAATTGTTGTCATTTTTGAAAATACTTTGCTCAAAATGAATACAGTGAAGTATGGCGCCCATGAGGTGTAAATGAACAACATTTGAAAAAATGGAATTACATTAAGCCGAAGAGACCAAAGCGGAAGTGACCAGAATCACATTGGAAAAAAAATTACCGGTACATTTGAAAAAACAGATTTACATTTGAAAAAAACAAAATCACATGAGAAAAAAAAACAGAATTACTTTTGAAAAAACAGAATTACATTAGAAAAAATTGAATCATTCAAAACATTTATAATTTCCATATTTTTTTTCTAGTTTAATTCCATTTTTTTCAGATGTACTTCCGTTTTTTTCTAATGTGATTCCATTTTTTCAAATGCGATTCTGTTTTTTCTAATGTGATTCTGTTTTTTTTCTAATGTTATTCCAGCTGCTTCCGCATTGTCCACTTCTGCTTTGGCTTAATGTAATTCCATTTCTTTCAAAGGTTGTGTTTTTGTTGTGTTCAAATGTAATTGTTATTTTTTTTTTTTTCAAATGTTGTTCATTTACACCTTAGGGCCACCGTAGTGCAGACATAGAAGCTGCAACTATATTGAACAAAAAGTGCTTGTCACGAGTGAGGGTGGAAACAAAAAATGAATACTTTGCCAGGCTGACACTGTAAATAAGGAACCATTTTTAATGTCCCGCCTGGTAAAATAAAAAACATATACTGTATATAAATAAATTAAAACAAAATATTGAAGAAACATATACCTGTATATAAATAAATTAAAACTAAATATTGAAGAAAGACACAAAGAAATTGGAACACCGGTTACCTTTTCCTAAAGCAAACACAAAAAAATCAAGTTGATCCTGCTGCAGTGAAGAAAAAGCATGGATAGATAGATCCCAGTGAGATGATTTAAATGGGAATGTGTAAAATGAATCAAAGTAATATACATTAAATACATGCTGCCATATAGAAGTACTGATTAAAATGTAACGTAGCAACGGCTTTAAGGAACTATGTTCATCGAACTGTTTAAAAATGCACAACAATCATGTATAGTCTCCACCTACCATCCCCTTCCCTCAGGGTGGAGTTGTAGTGTAGATGCTCTGGGTATGAAGTGGAGAAGCTTTGAGACAGCAGCCTGATGCTTCTTAACATGATTTTAGTCAATGTTGACCCCAAGTTCACAGACTGAGGAAGAGACAGAGTCAGATGTACAAAAATAAGTGCTTTTATTAATAAGTTTTGATGTTCAGGGCTGGAAGAGGAAAAACAGACAAGGTATTTGTGGTTCTTCAGGTTGGATGATCAATGTATCTTGTTCCTATTGTGTTTGTGTTTGTAGATGGAACCATGGAGGAGGGAGAGATGAGGTTTTAGGTTACTACAGGAGGGGAGATGCTCCAGAGGAGGTGCGAATCTTTGGAGAGAGGAGCAGGTTGGTTGTTTCTAATTCAGGGTGATGTTGGATGGTTGAAGGGACAAGATGATGACAGGGTGAAGTCACAAGGAACAAGGAGCTTTTAAGACTCGGAGGAACAGAACTTAGTTGCTGGAGAAGATAACAAAGGTCAGTAAAACTGTTTTGGAACAAGTTTACTGGCTGACCATTGTTTACTGAAAGGTATCACAATGTCCAAGTGTTGGAAGAACGTCTGGCAGGAGTTTACATACTCAGCAGAGCAGTTGTCCAAATCAGGTGCAGGTGTGGAGTGGTGGACGATTCGAATGAGCGGCAGCTGTGGAGAAAGTGAGCGTGTCTGGAAACCTAGGAGTCTCGCACTTTGATGGTGATGGCCATGTGGAGAGGGTGACGCATTGTCCATAATGACCACCGGTTTGTCTAAAGTCCTGCACTCTGCCACCACCTTCACCACAGAGCCAGCTCTCCTTATCAGTCTGTCCAGACTGTGACTGTCCCATTACCTGGCGCTGGGAGACTGATAGAACGGAGTTTCCTGCAGGGGTTAAATGATGCCGGTCTCCTAAGGAAGTGCAGCCTGCTCTGCACCTATAAAGGAGGTCAGTGTTCAGTGACCAGTCTAGTTTTTCATCCAGCTGCAGACCAAGATACTTAGAGAGACAAACACCTCTGTCTTTACTCCATCCACTAAAACAGGTTTCAGCCTCTGGTAGTCCACAACCATCTCTGGTCTTAGTGGTGATGTTCTGCAGCTGCTTCTGTTTGCACCACACCACAAAGTCATCACTAGTTTCCTGCACTTTTCCTTCTGTTCTTCCCGAACGCACGACTACAGTATTACAAAGTACAGGTAGTCCTCGACTTACGACGTCGATCCGTTCTCACGTGGTGTCGTAAACCGAATTTGACGTAAGTTGGAAAGTACGTAAATACATGTGACGTACCTGTTTTACCAAGCGCGTAAACCGATTTTCGACGCAAGTCCATGGTGCTGGCCTTCCTTTTCCTCGAAGCACTGTCATCAGAAGAGTCCTCCTTGCATTTTGGGAGCAATAATGAAGGGCTAGATGCTAGTGACGCCGTCCTCCTCCGTACAGTACTGTATTCCTCCGCCGCTGCACCGCGTACTGTATTCTTCTGCCGCTGCGCCACTGCGCCGCCGCGTTACATTTAACATTGTAAAACCGATGTAAAAACCGACGTAAAACCGACGTAAAACCGACGTAACGTGAATAAGGGCGATGCGTCGTAACGTCAAAACGTCGTAAGACGAGACCATCGTAACCCGAGGAGTACCTGTATATGAAAAGTCTGTACACGACACAGATTGGACTTATACCTGAAATAATAATAATAATAAGGTCCATCTCAAAGTTTGTGCAAAAGGTAAGGATTTTTTCTAGGTCTTTGTGAATTTTTTTTAAATATCTTTGTATTTGCGTGTAAATGTATGTGTGTCACATAACGACTAAATGTCTTAAATCCTTTGGGGACATTGCAACAGTTAATCAGGCTGAACGGTGCATGCTGGTAAACAGGCACAGAAGACAAAAAGAAATCATCCTGCATCCCTGCAACCTCCCCTGAGTTAACAGTCCCTGATTTGCACATTGCAAGCTTAAAAACAACAAAAAATAATAATGTAAAATCAATGGTTTCCATTTTCAGGTGTTCAACATTGTGTCCAGACGACAGCCACAGCACTCCAGAGTCCAGCTTTCCAGACGCAAACATTATTTTTGAACGACTCTGCGACTCAGGCCATCACTCACCCGGCCTCCTATGTCTGATGCTGCATGCCAATGAAGAGCACAAAACAAAATAAGTGAATAAAAAGAATAAGTGCACTGATGATGAAAGAATGAAATGTTGTTTGGATTGATTTCTTTATGAAAAAGTAGTCCGGTGCACGCAGCGCCTGAGACCGCCACCCTGCAGATAAATTGTTCAATGAGAGAAAAAGAACAGAAAATCCAATAGAGACAGATACAAAGTGCACAATAAGTGGCAATGATGTATTTTGTTCTTGTTTCATAAAAGCAAATTGAAATATTTAGGCAACTCAGTGCTGTTCGGTGTTTTCTTCAATCTATCGAGCTGCTACAGCCGTGCACACTCGCACTGAGGCTATCAAACACAAATGATTTGTTGTTTGGTTTCTATCTAGACAATAAGCTGGTCACACTGCAAGTTAAATGTTGTAATCTCACTTCTTTATGAAATATGTGTGGATTTGACCTCCATTTCAGACAGAGAAAAGGTATTTTCTAGATATTTCTTAGGATAGTTGCTTATTATTAATGCTTTGTTGGGTTTTTGGTAGCGCCACATTTATACAAACCAGACAAATGCTGAAGAGCACTTCTATCATCTCGATTCATGAGCTTTGGCTTT
This sequence comes from Simpsonichthys santanae, assembly GCA_031762415.1. Lineage (NCBI taxonomy): Eukaryota > Metazoa > Chordata > Actinopteri > Cyprinodontiformes > Rivulidae > Simpsonichthys > Simpsonichthys santanae. The sequence goes on along the minus strand of JARVLU010000179.1, from coordinate 19,681,473 downwards.
AGCCACCAAGTGCCTCAGGAAACAGAAGCTGGATTTTTGAAGCATCTTCAGCATTTTAGTAAATGTGCTTGTTTTCTGTGCACTCGGACGTATGAGGGTGCGGTTTCATGGCTGAACAGAAGTGGAACACCATCATATATACAGGCCGCAGGTTGCTGTGCAACGTTAGCAGCCGGCGCTCGCCGTGGTGCACCCATCCAAGGGAGCAGGGTGGCAATGGTCTGAAGGTGTAGGTGAAGAATGTCACCCAACCTCGACTGCAGTGGTGAATGAACGCACACCGACCCAAACACAACATTCAGAGGCAAAAGTGAAACGATGTCCGCGTCAGCCAGCCATGACGAGGCTGACAGGTAATCTTTGGAGAGCAAAGGAAAGGGCATTCAATATCTCTCTGCCCCGAGTCTTTGAGTTTATATGAAGATGAGTAATGGTCATGGTGGTGGGGTAGATCCAAAGATCCTGCTCTGTGGAGAGACCATCAACCCTCACACCAACCTCTGAAAAGGCCAAGACACAAAACAGATTCACAAAATCAAACTCGTCAAATTCACGAGTTAAAAAAAAGAAAAAAAGAAACAACAATCCAAACAACCGTGATACTCATTATATTCAGATAAACAATACTTTTAGTTTAGATCATTAAAACCCTGCTCTGGTGAAACACTAACTCTTTCAGGCTCAAAGGTAAAACTGCAGCAGCGAGAGAGAAAACTCCCCCCAAATAAATCAACAAGTTTTCAGGCACCAGCAATAAACGCCTGCCAGGCCTCCAGCACATTATTATTATGCATGTTAGGGGCTACGCGCTCACAATAACAGCATCGGTTTATAACACTGAGCACAACTTCCATATCAGCGTCTACCAAGAAATCAGATCTTTTAAATTAGCCACGGTTTTCTCGTTTAGGCAGACGTTAATTCAGCCGAGGCTCGTCTTCCATGAGATTAGAGGAGTGTGGTGTAATATTATTATGAAGGATAGACTTCAGTCTGCAGGATATGACCTCCCACACAAACAAGAACCCCATTTCAGATGCTGAAAGGTGCAAATAAGAACAATTCCACGTGCACATTGCCAGCAGCCGTCCAAACACCGCGCTCGGCAATGACTAATTAGCTTGCAGATCCTCTCCTGCTGGGAAACAATGATACATGCCTGGAGTGAGCGCAGGAGTGTGGAGCAATAATTCATCCAATCCCAATGAAATGGGCGGTAGGAGCCTGAGCCTGTCACGTTATCACGAAACAGCTGTCGACAAAAAAAAACATCCAAATTACATAGCATGTTCCCAGCAGCCCAGCTCCATTCTGTGCGGCGAGTCGACAACCTGGCTGGAAATCAAAAACTGCACCAACAGGGTTGTGCAGCTATTCACATTGTTATGCACATTAGAAGAAAATGCATGAAAAAATAAAATAAGAGCACCTCGAGAGGTACTTTACTTTGTCAGAGGGATTTAAAAAAAAGTGACAATTTGTCACTTTATTGGCGGCTGGTGAGACAGAAAGTGAAGAGGAAGTCAATTCACCTGAGTTGACATGAATATGCACACACAGCCGTGGGCTAATGCAAACACTTCAGGTGAGTTTCTTGCTCTCTGTTGTTTTGCTTAAATGTCTTTTTTTTTCTTCTCCTCCTCTTCCAGTAAAGAAAAGAAGACTAATGGACAGAATATAAAACAGCCGAACACATCTCTACACCGTCGATGACTGGACAGATTAGCATGGATCAGCTTTAGCTGCTGGTCTTGTTGAAGTCACCTGGGTGTTGGTACATTCTGTTGTCTCTGGTAAACTGTATGATTTCATGGTGTCACAGAGAGATAATCCTGAACATGAAGGATTAGCCTGAACCAACAACGGCCCCACTCGGAGCAAGTCAGGACAAAATTGATGGGACACAGATCGAAGGCAACAAGGGGTTCAGTGTCTTGCCCAGGGACACTTTGGCATCTGACTGCTGGTGGAATCGAACCTCCAACTTTTGCACTGGAGGACGACTGTTCTAACCACTCAGCCACATCCGCCCAAAAGAACACATATTTGCTGAGCTATAGGTTTAAATAAGCAGAAATGAACACAAAAATTAGTAAAATAACTAAAAAAGCTGAAATTAGCATACCAAAAAAAAAAAAAAAAAAGGCTGAAAATTAGCTGAAAAGGCAGAAAGAAGCTTAAACTAACAGAAGGAAATGGACGGAGCTAAAATGAGCTAAAAAATGTGGAATTGGCTGCAAAAGCTAAATTTAGCGCAAAACAGCTAAAAAAGTAGCTGAGATATCAGAAAAAGCTGAAACTAGCAGAAAAAACTGAAAGGATCATAACAAGCTGGAATATAGCATAAAGAAGTTGATTAGGCTGAAAGTAGCAGAAATTACCAAGAAAAACTTGAATTTATCTGATAACAGCTGAAATTAGCTAAAAATGCAACAAAAAAGTAGCTGAAAAAGTAGAACAAGCTTAAATTAGCAGAAAAAAGCAGAAATAACATGTTTGCCCAATTAGGCTGTAAGAAGGAGAAATGAGCATAAAAAGCGGAAATTATCTGAAAGAAATTAGCATAAAACAGGTAAGAAGTAGCTAAAAAATGCAGAAAGAAGCTTAAGGAAACTGGGGGGAGCACAATTTTGCTGAAATAGGCTGGAGAAAAGTTCAAATGAGTGCCAAAATGTGGAATTAGCTGAAAAAGATAAAATTAGCATAAAAACAGCTAAATAAATAGTAGCTGAAATAATGGAAAAAGCTGAAACTTTCTGAAATAATCTGAAAGAAGCATAACAAGCTGAAATGAGCAGAAATAAGTTAGAAAAAAACAGAAAAAGGTTGTAGTTAGCAGAAAGAATCAGAAAGGAGAACAATTTTCAAACAGACAGGACCAAATCGATTTTCTCGTTTAGGCAGACGTTAATTCAGCCGAGGCTCGTCCATGAGATTACAGGAGTGTGGTGTCATATTATTATGAAGGATAGACTTCAATCTGCAGGATTTGACCTCCCACACAAACAAGAACCCCATTTCAGATGCTGAAAGGTGCAAATAAGAACAATTCCACGTGCACATTGGCACACAGCCGTGCAGCCGTCCAAACACCGTGCTCGACTTATTAGCTTGCAGATCCTCTCCTGCTGGGAAACAATGACACATGCCTGGAATGAGCGCAGGACAAATGGGAACCTTACTGAGCATCGTGTGTTACTGCTTGTGTTGTGTTTCAAAACCATGGGTGGAAATTAACTTTCAGGACGGTGGTGAATTTGGGATTATGGTGTAACCAGAGAGATCAACAGAACCCACACTCACCCAAATTCAAGCATTAAAGTGTTGAGAAGAGTATTTTTACTGTAATGCTCATAGCACAAAATGTATGAGTTACACTTTACAGAAAATAATCTGAGGATTCCAGCGAATGTTCATCATCTGTGACTAATATGTGGCGTCCCTCAAGGGTCTATCTTAGGTCCACTGCTTTTTAATCTTGACATGATGTCATTGGGGTCCATTTTTAGAAAATATAACATTCCCTTTCATTGCTTTGCTGATGATATTCAGTTGTATCTGCCCATTAGGTCTGACAGGGTCACTCCACTGGAACCACTCTTGAACTGTCTAAATGGCATTAAAGTCTGGTTAAAACTTAATTTTCTGAATCAAAATGAAAATAAAACTGAAATCAGCATTGGTAAATGTAATGCCCTTGACACACTTGCCCCCTTGGCTTCATACAGCCATCAAGAATCTGGGAGTTATTTTTGATGGTGCTTTTAAATTAGACAAACAGATAAATGAAGTTGTGAAATTCAATTTCTTCCAGCTAAGACTCATTGCCAAGGTGAAGTCTTGTCTCCCTTTCAGAGACCTTGAAAATGTGATTCATGCTTTTATTAGCTCTCGTTTGGACTATTGTAATTCATTGTATGTTGGTTTAGACAAATCATCTTTGCAACGCTTACGATCTGTCCAGAACGCAGCAGCTCGTCTTTTAACGGCAACTAAAAAACACAAACACATAACCCCTGTCCTGGCTTCTACACTGGCTTCCTGTCCACTTCAGGATTGATTTTAAGATTACACACTCCACTACAGTCCAGTAAGAGCACTCCGGTCTTCCAACCAGTTCCTGTCAGATGTCCCCAGATCCAAACTGAAGTCCAGAGGTGATCGGGCGTTTGCGGCTGCTGCTCCAAAACTATGGAACACCTGATAATTTAAAGATCACTGAGACTGTTGAGACTTTTTAATCTTTGCTCGACTCATCTGTTTTCCTTGGCATTTGATCCACGCAGAGTCTGAGAACAAATTTAGAGCTGATTTTTATTGTTGTGTTGTTTTTTTAATTGTTAAATTTCTCATGTTTTTTGAGTGGCACAAGATGTATTTTTTACTTTTTTTTAATCTGTCTCAACTGTAAAGCACTTCGGTCAACTTTAGTTGTTTTTGTGTGCTATAGAAATAAATTAACAATGACAACACTTTGTATCACCAGTTGTGTCGTCTTCAAACTTAACCTGAAAACCTTGTTGTCCACTTGTTGATGAGGAGACAGACTCATCACACCGTCTTGGGGGAGCTTGGTACTAATTGTTGCAATCAAATTATGATTAATCTTCTTTCAGTTGTTGCCTCTTCAGGGGTCACCACAGCGAGTGATCCTCCTCCATCTCACTCTGTCCTCACTCCAACTACCTCCATGTCCTCTCTAACTGCATCCATATATCTTCTTTGTCTTTTTCCTGGCAGCTGCATTTCTAACATCCTTCTACCAGTATACCCACTGTCCCTCCTCTGGACATGTCCAAACCATCTCCTTCTGGCCTCTTTGACTTTATCTCCCAGTTGTTCAACCTGTGGTGTACCTCTGATGATGTCATTACTAATCTTATCCATCCTCGTCATTTCTGCCACTTCCAGTTCTTTCTCCTGTCTTTTTGTCCATGTCTCTGTCTCCAGACCATACAACACGTAGCTGGTAAACAATGAATTTTATTACTAAATATACACACACACAGACTGGTTAAATTTAAGGGACTGATGTGGTTTAGCAAGAGTTTTAACTGTTTGTGTCTTGTTTATACACAGTCCATAGACTTCCTGCACTTATTGTCTTTGGGAAACTCTGAACACAATGTCACTCACTCAGACTCGTATCACACTGTGACACATGTGTGATGTGTGACAGAAACCAAAAGGTGCCAGAAGTTAAATCCAGTTACAGCTCAGATGTCAATGCATAACAAGGGAAAATTACTCACATTAGTTGTTGGTGATGCGATGAAATGAACAGAATCTGGTTCAGAATGCACAGATGGCATCAGTTAGCATCATTTAATGGAAACAGTTTAGGAAGAAGAGGAGAAAGAGGGTTTAGGAGGTGATGGATAAAAACAAGGATGTAAGGAAGTAAGAACAGGAATCACTTGAGCAGCTGTCGTAGATCAGGAGTTAGATTTTTTTTTTTTTAATGAAAGTTTATTTATGCATGAAATGTCCAACATAAATTAGAAGCTTAACTCCTTTGATTTTTGTATATTTTGAGCAACTGCATGTTATCTATGAAGAAGACCCCAAGAGATTACAGAGATATATTTTAAAATGCATTTTAACAGATTCAGCTTTGTGTTTCTTGGAAGAAATATGTGAACATCTGTGTGTGTTTGGGGGGGGGGGGGGGGGGATCTTTAAGAATATTAATGTAATTGTAAACCAATGAAAATTAAAAAAAAAATTAAATAAAATCAAAATTTGGATTCTTTCTTCTGCTATTTTATTTGCAATTGGTAGAGGGGAGCATCAAACTTCTGTGTAGGGACAGGGCAGCCGACTCATGACCCGAAGGTCCTGTGTTCGATCCCCGGTCATTGCACATCTTGTGGTGTTTCTGAGTAGGACACCTAATCCCGAATTGCTCCCCGGGTGCTTACATAGCTGTCCACTGCTTCACCTGGGTGTATCCCAGGAGCGATGGGTTAAGTTCATTCAGGTCATCTGGATGGTTTATTTTTCTTTTTGTTGAGATATTTCATCCTTCATCCAAAGGATTTCATCAGTTCGAGCAGCCACAATTAACTCAGTCCCACAAGCAGCACAGTCACATAGTGGAACAACCAGTCAGCTGACGTTTCGTCCTTCATCAATATGAGGAGCCACACCAAACTCAGTCCCACAAGCAGCACGGCTCCTCAGACTAATGAAGTCCTTTGGATCAAGAACAAAACTTCTCAACAACAACAACAAAAAAGAAACCAGCCAGATGAACTGACTGAACTTTGTTGGGCAGAGAGGAGCAATTTTATCTGTGCAGTGATAGAGCCAGGGGGGTGGCCAGTGGTGTCCTTGGCCACCATAGATTAATCTTCACCCACACCAATCAGTTGAGGAATATGTTTTTAAGCAATATAAAAACTACAAATCAGAATTTCCTCAAATGATCAGAATGGCCAGTTTGCATGTACAAATGGCAGTGGCCATCTTGGGTTTTGATGTGGCAACCTAATTTTCAGCAGGGATCTTTATATGCCTACATGCAACCACCAACAAAGTCAGAAGCTCACAGATTTGTTCTAAATATCCAGCTTGCAAGACGGACAGACTGTATTTCTAAATCCACTCTTCGCTCCACGACTGGGAACAGAAAGTGTCTAATTTGAGTGTATGATCGAGATGGTGAGAGGTGTAGAACAATAGTAGTTACAGACCCAGTTTGAAACCACAGAAGCCTGATCAAAATTCATCTTCTGGTGTCCCGTCGTCTCACAAGACAGCATGCCTGGGCTGTGTTGATCCACCTTTTTGCTCAACTGGAATTATGATGCCATGTAGTATCACTGAGAGTATTGAGAGACGGGCAGTGTTATTGGGTCCAAGGTTGGAAAGGCCTGAGAGCATGCCTTGCTGGCTAATAGTTTCTCAAATAGTAATGTTCTCTGCAAGTTGTCCAGGCAGTGACACTGAAACACAGGGACCAGTGTTGTTCCATCACCTTGCCCTTCTATGGCTAGGTTAAATCCAGCCTCTCTGTAAGAATATAAATGTGCTCAACAGTAACATCACAAAGCCTTGAGACCCTCTGAAAACAGAAAAAGAAAATACAACTAACCATTTTACATTAAACTAAACCTACTGTATTTATAATAATTATTTTGAAAACACCCAGATAAAAATTACTTAATGTATCTAATCAAGCATTATATATAAATTTGCTACAATAGATGTTTAAAGTGTTGCATTATTAGCTGGTGCAAATTATGTATCCAAGCACGTTTGTACGTGTTTAGATTTAAAAATGTTTGCCTCAGTAATTACAGCATTAGCAGGTGTTTGTTCGCTTGTTCAGTGGCAGGTTTGTTTCGTTTGCTTCCTATGGGGCCGCTTTAAACCTGGGGGCATCTGCTGCACTTTGCCCTTTTTCTGCCCTTTACTGCCCTCTTATACCAATGCCTTTGACCTGCTGCTACCACACATGTTCACAAAAAACAAAGAGAGATACAATCAGGCTGAGTTAGTGGTGGAAAACAACAGATGTTGGGTTAAACTATGGTAATTTAAGAAAAGATTGTGTATGTTTTATCCACTTCACAAAGCAGAAAATGTCCTAAACTGAGCATATTTAATCCAACTTTCAGGCATAAAAGTCTAGAGATGTGGTAACATAATATATACGTTATTACAGCAAATAAAACTATTTGAAATGGAGTGATGAGCAGCGGTCCTCAGTTACGCCGCATAATTGTTTTCAAAAAAACAAACTTACATGTAATCGTTCAAAGTGGTTCTGGGGAGGTGGTGTCTCCGGCAGTCGCTGTGAAGTGAGGTACACCCTGGACAGGTTGCAAGTCCATCACCGACCGACAAATCATTTAGGTATAAAAACTCATAAACTCAAAAGGGAACCAGTGTTTGGTCCACACACCATCATACAACTTGATAAGAACCTCATTAGTACTTGAATCACTGTTTTCACGACTCTTTCACAAAGACACATTGTATTGCCATTCCTTTAGTTGAAGCTGTGAAGCGTACCAAAGATAGCACAGTGTGACGAGTAAAAAATGTGTTTTAGCACCAACAAGGCGATTCCCATGAAGTTATTATGTGAAAACCTGACAGAGTTAATGATCCACTGAGGGACGATGCATTTAACAGGTTCTGTGGCTGGTGTTTTTAATTTTCATTTTTATATTTATTAATTTTATTTATTTATTTATTTATTTAATTATTTATTTATTTATTTATTTTTATTTTTTTTTGGGG